>OY776290.1:32442722-32935222 GCA_963675345.1 Trididemnum clinides | reverse complement strand
GTGAAAGAAAATAAATTGTATATCACAAACTTACTTCCAAATAAGGTGATATGAAACTGACAAACCATGAAAACATCCAGAAAACCGCCCCACCCAGCCCGAATATGTTTGGACGGGTGGGCTCAGTAGTAATTGCTCCATTTAAAGCAAAGCTTGCTAAATTCGTTCCACAAGACCACCTACAAACCAATGAAAAATTTTTTGTAGAGGAATGACCGAGGATAAGATTCTCGATGACCGACAACTAGATGAGCAGAAAGTATCATTGAGAACAAGATATACAAAGAGTCTGGGAAATTGCGAAGTAATCTTGCAGTTTTCGAATTAGCTTTAACGCTAATGTTATTAAAGTTGACACAAACCTTAGTTTGATCAAGTTGAAATGATTATATAGGACTTTACACGTGCATTTTTTGGCTCAGCAACGTGCTGCAGTGAGAAGCTGAACATTTATTGCGGTGCTATCAAGAGCTGGGTTGTCAGTCGGCAACACTATCGGGTGGGCTGGAATACTGCTGTTATGGTAACAGTGACCAGATTTTCCACTTCCAAGCAACATAATTGATATTTAGTTGGAAAAAGCACTTTACGGTGACTTATTCGAGTGGAAAGATTCTAAAAATCAATGACTTTGTGAAAGAAAATCCAGTGTCGCAGTTGTTGTTAAATTTGAGTATAATGACTATTTTTGGAAATCAAGTTCTTTTGGAAGATTTTTTGCTCCATTTTTGAAGCCCATGAGCTTGTCCAGGCCAGATAGGAGACCATGACACAATGTCACCCCAAAACTTTTCTGGTAAAACCGGCAATTTGACTAAATGATAGCAACTTAAGAAATTCGAAGGAGGCCAAAAGAACTTGTTCCATACGTAGTCCGACGGAAGGTTCTTGTTCCGCAAGTCTATAGAAATTTACAATGGAAAATATAGCTTTGTAGCCACAATTATAGCGATGCGATTCAGGCGCATTTCGTGAGAAGATTATCGTGTATTGACCCCCGCAAACCACTGTCTGCAAAAACATGACTCAGCAAAGTTATTGATCATGCTTAGTATGAAGAAGACAAACGCTGAGTTCAACTCTCAGAGTGTTACGTTTCATGTGGCACAACCAAGCAGAGTCATCGTCTATTGCTTTCAAGCTTTGGCTTAGGGTTCAACCCACAACGACTCGACTTGGTTGTGTGGGTGGTTGATTCAAAGATCTATGAGTCATTCCACAACTTCTTAATCTTTCCGTTCATCTCATTGATTAAGTTAGTATTTTTACCCTGCTAAAAAGAGACCAGCTGCAGCGATTGCGAGATAAGAGAGAGCTTGCGGAGCGAGATGTAAAGCAGCTTGGGTGATTGTAAACAGAATGAAAGCGACGATTTCTATCGCACTGCCGACGAACAACATGATGCGCTCTCCAAACCGATCAACCAATTTCAACTGAAATTTGATTTGTTGTAAAACAAAAAGACACCAGACACTTTTGCCATTAAAATATGGTCAGGTAGAGTTAAAGAAACCAATTTTCAAATGTACAAGACACGACTACGACGTATGTAGTTGGCATAAAACATTACGTGCATGCTATTCAATTGAATTCAGTTTTGTGCAGCTGGATAATTGTAAATATCTGCTTTGGTGTCTCCCAGTTTATTTGTCTACTTTTAACAACTTCCTGTTTATTTGAACCTAACTAGCAGACAATCATGGCGAAGTGTCTTTAACAAAGGCAGTACAATGTGGTCATCGTAAGGTTTGAACTCTTGAGTATTTGATTGTTGTCACAATTCAACCTACTTGATCGCCTTTACATCGCAACTTTGCTTTTTACATACTTTAAATTCAGATAAATAAACGCTACGTTTTGTTATTACTAGCAGTTGCAACTAGATATTAGCCATTATAATGATTCATTCAGGATTAATGATTATGAACACAACTTAGTGCTGGCTGAACCAAAAGTTTCAGGCAAGATTGCATTATGAGAAACCAGATTGTCGTTCTTATAAAAAAAAAAAACCAATCCTTTTTTAATTCCTCCACCCTAAGCGCATTTGAAAAACCTTTGTCAAAGAACTCTTGGTTTTATCATTCTTCTAAGAAATAAAAACAAAACTAATTTTTATCCAGCTTTGATTTAGAGGCATTAATGATATCTCTTACTCCAATAAGGCCCATGACAAACTGAAGTGCAAATATTCCGATTGTTCCGTATGTAATGTTTTCCGGAGAAATTCCAGATCTAAGAAAAATCCGGTCCGAAAATAAAACAAAATTGTTGATTCCGCTTAATTGAACGTTGGAGAAAAGGCAAAGGCTGACGATAAGCTGCCATCTGAAACAATTTAATCGTTAAATGGAATGAGAGATCTATGTACGGTAGTTTCCAGTACGATTGTAAATTAATCGTTAAATGGAGTGAGAGATCTATGTGCTGTAGGTTTTAGTATGACTACAAACGGTGATTTAAAGTAGTGCCATCCAAACTGGGGTCCACGGATGATGATAAATTTTCTAGAGGTCAGCAAAGCATTCTTTAGTTTTAGATTTATATACAAAATATGTATAATTTTTGCACAAATTCATCTATCAATAAATCAATTTAATATTAGTCAATTTGCCTTTGAAATGGTTTGTCTGTTTAGTTTTTCCCGAGTGCCTTATTTCGGAATGATGTTGTCTTTTCGCCAGTCGTTACGGATGAAATATCATTCGTAGAGCATAAACTATTTTTAGTAGGAAAAACTACAGAATGGAATATTAATATATCATTTTAAATAAACCTTTCTACCAAGAGAGTTATGGCTTAGCAATAAAAATATAATAACGATTGTTTTAAGGTGGGTTTTTCTAAATTGGTATGACATGACTAAACTTCTGTGCGCTTTGTATCATGCAGCTTCTGTTGACAAAGCTGTTATTCGTGAGTATCCAATAAAACTTCAGTAAACTGAAGCGCCATTTTGAATCATAATATACCGGAAGAATCTTTGCTTTTTTCAACACAATTATTTATTGATGGCACTCGCTAGCAAACTCAATTATTGAGTTTGCTAGCGAGTGTCATCAATAAATACAGGGGCTCAAACTGTGGCCCGAAAAACGACCACGATTTGGCCAGCACCCACTGATTAATCTCTGAAAAAAGGTTTTCATCTTGAAAAATCTCCGCAACTGGCTTGTAATCTCATTCCATTCAGTAAAATTTTGCTTGCAAGTAAAAAAAGATTGCACAATCCTGCCCTAAAATATTGTTTTCAAGAGCAGAATTGTTAATCAAATACCTAATCAACAAACGAGACTAGGTTTGGCTATACTAGAAGAAAATAGCTAGTGCCAGTGATTGATTGCAAGGCGGCATACTGGTCGTGACAATGTTGTACGACATTTTGAAGTTTCATCAACTACCTATAACTTATTGGAAACAAGAAATTCTGCTAAATCCAACTTTGATGCAATTTCAGAAACACGAACATTACTTTTACGACACATCACTCAGCATAAGTTTATAGCAATAAAAAAAATTTTTTCTTCTATGAACACAAAACCTATTTTTGCTCATAAAGTTAGCGCTGTAATTTAGTCAAAAGCAATGAAAAGTTTTCTCTCGTAGACTCCTTCCCTTTTGACCTTACAAAAGTTTGATTAATATTTGTTTTGAAAAACTTTTACTTCCGGTTAGCAAAAAATTTATTTTCCCAGCTTTCTCGGTCAAGAACTGACGTTCTAAAAGCACTTGAAGGGATCCTCTAAACCAAAATACCTTAAACCCCATACAGTAGCGTTTGCAGTGGGATTTAAGATAAAACTACGAGCCCGGATTCAAAAATTTTTAGAGAATTTGGGATTAATTCAGAGGCCAGGGGCATTGCTGTTCTCCCACCTCCCACAAAAATATAAACAAAATTTAATTTTCAGAAATTTATATTCACAAAGTGGTCTCCAACTCAAAAAAGGCAAAACATTTGCCATCAAAAAGTTGATCTCCAAGAAAGGGTTGAAAAGATCGTCAACCCACAAAAGACACCACAAGATCCGGACATCGTTTATCTTTATTATACCACTAGTTCTGACCTTCAACCACTTTGTTACGGAGCCTGGACCAGCCTCTCAACAGTCCGCCCACTCGACGCAATTTCGACTTTGGTGACGTAATGAAAGATAAAACTTGATGTTGCAAATAATTATGCCTAGTTTTTTTCATCTTGATAAGTTTGGAAAGATAGAGAAAAAAAATGGCTGTACAATCCTAGCCACTTGGTATTATTTTACATCTTTTTATATTAGAAAGATATACCGCAAATCTGACAGATAGACGTTTGAACTTCTCTGTACTGTACACCAACTCAATTTAATCAAGGCAACCACCTGTATTGTGTAGTTGTCACGATTTCTTTGAACGGCACCACTTTTTTTTCTTTCATTTCTCGTTGCATCGCGGCAAGCTCTTCTTCGAAATCGCTCTGCAACGAAATAATCAAAAAAGGTGACGTCATGGCCTACTTTAAGTAGGCCATGGTGACGTCATAATCAAACGCGTGATAGAATCGAATAGATGGAAATAAATTTATTTCGAAAGCATATTTGCTGATTTTTAAGAGGTATCTTTCTGCAAAGTTGCATTTATGTTTACCTTCAAGTCAGCAAAGCTAACTATCACAGGATTTTACGGCTCAATGCATCAAATCTACGTGCGGTATTTCTTCTCTTAAAATTTGGTCAGTTACTTAATTAAAAAATCAAAACTAAACTGTATGACATTAACGTTAGTTTTATTGATGAACAATATAGTTTTTGTTGCTTGCTATAGTGAATAGCTGACTTGGAATAATGGAAGACCATCAAACTCCAATCTTTCATCAGCTTTTTCGATCACATCAAGATTTCAAATAGTTTGCAGTTTTGGTATTGCTAGCTGCCATTACGCAGCAGCTATATCAGTAAATGCACAATGTAATGCTTTCTTTCGTATCTACCTAACTAACGAGACGTTCTCAATTTTTGATCAGTTTACAATTGCAGTAAATAACCAATGTTTCAGCACAAGTTTTACGCATACAATTGGTACCTTACTTTCTGTATAAAGGCTGGTTTCCATTAAGGTGTAAATAGCCGAAAAATTCTTTGTTTCTTTATTCAATATTATGCGCGGAGCGTTTTTGTCCGTAAAATAACTTCAAATAGACAAACAAAGAATATTTATTTATGTTATTTTACGGGCAAAAACGCTCCGCGCATAAAATTGAATAAAAAACGAAAAAATTTTTACGCTACGCTTGCAATTTACGCCTAATGGAAATTGCCTTTAGTCTTGAATTATTAGCTATAACCATAAATTGTCACGCTCATAGTAACTTCTCGAGTGAACTGTAGCGCTTCCGCATCTACAACTAATGAAGCACAACATTAGTACAGTTGTGGCTATTCAACTTAGTTTTTGCATATATTTACGAGCACACAGAGAAGAGTTGCAGTAACACAAATATTTATGCCCACATAAGAAGTCCATGTTTACAGTCGCCGGTTGATGTTTTATATTATGGAGAAAATGCAGCACTTATTCATTTGCTCATAACTTGCGTTAAACTAGTGGTATGCAATCTTTGGTGCAGGCGGGTCAACTTCTGACTTCTTGAACATTTAGCGGATTTGTCACAATTTCAAGTCATGTTGATTCAACGCTCAATTAGGCTTCTAAGAAGTAGCTGGTGGCAGTGTTCATTCAAAGAGGTGGTGAAGACTTTTCTTGGGAGATCAATACCTTCAAAGCAACATTTAAACTAAATTTTTTAATTTCACATGTGTAGACCAATTTTGTTATGAAGATCGGTTTTTCCGAGATTTAAGTAATAGGTTTGCCATCCAAAACCAACAAATTTCACGTTGCCGGCCACATTTCCAATCCTTTCCGCGTGCCACAAAATTTTTAGTCGCTGGCCACAGATTGTACACTCTTGCGCTAAAACATTAGTAACTTACTGCAATTGTAAACTAATCCCTAATGACATCACAGAAGTTCCACAGATACAAAAGAAAGCATGGTGCTGTGCAGTAACAGATCTATCTTATTGCCGAAAAATGACTCTATTGTTAACATCAAAAAAGCAAGTAACTGAAAACCTTGATTTGATACAAGAAAATTTATTTTAAATTTGAACTCAGCGCATTTGATATTGCTACAAACAAGCAAATTTATAAGCAAAGAGGAAAAGCGCTTTGCTGATCTCCGCAATTAATACTGTTTTCGTGTAAATAGCGTCACCGGCAACCACAAGAGCTAAACGCCTGTCAAATCTATTTCAATGAAGGTTTCAATGTGAAGTAAAGGTTGCTTTTATATCCCAAATGCGCAACTGACCTCGTTCTTTGGACGAAATTAATTTTTGGTATTGACACACCGACGGCTGATTTTGTGAAGATACGGTTTCATCATTGTCTTACTATCTGGATCTAGTTTTGAGTCTCATTGCATGACTCAATTATTTCTTTGAAACTATATTCATGACGTGTTGAAGAATTGCTATTCATTCAATTAACAGTCGATCTTAAAGTAGTCGCCAGCTCAGAAAAAGATTATAATGGATCCGTGCCAAAATGTCGCGAACGTAGCTGAGGGTTGGAATGTCGATTTTGCGCCGACAGTGATTGAGCGGTTATTAGTTTAAACGGCGATAGTCACTACAGCTGTGTTCTTTAGTTAGAACGGGCGACTGATCCTAACATGCAGCAATTTTATTGAAGGTAATACTAAGAAATTCAAGGATAATGTTGAAACTTGCAAACTCGAAAGTAGGTCTGGATGTATTGATCTTAGTTTACCGCCGTTGTCGCTCTCCTGCGAGTTTAAAGAAAAAAAGTGCTATCTATCAAAAAACCGCGAACGCGATGTCTTTTAGCAATGAAATTATTTCTGTGTGATATCCGAGAAGTAACCTGATTGCGTAAGCATGAAACCCCATCCATTGACAATGAGAAACACGGCTACTACAGCAGTCCAATCAAACACTTGGCATTGCTTCGTCTCACTATACCTGTCCAACATGATTACCTCATCGCCGATTCTCATCTTCTTCAACATCGCCATTGTCTTCTCTTTGTTCCCTTTTCTTGCAACCGAAAACACAGTATCGGGAATCCACCAACTAGAAATCAAATACACGATCGATGGAATTTCACTGAAAGCGACACCAATTGGCCACAAATCGTCACTACCAAAAATCTGGAGACACAACACTTTGTTTAAAATAACATTTGGTTATCTCTCCTAACTATTTGCCTATTTGAAAAGGGGGTTGCGAAGTATTTTACTGAACAAAAGTGGCCAAGGAATATAAAAAAGTTTAAAACCGTAGGTGTGAGGTATGAGCGATACAAGAGAGCATTATTTCGTTCTAACAACTTTTAACAGTTTTCATTTCGATTGTAAATTTTTGGTAAACTGATGTTCAAATTGACTTTTCAAAGTAATACGAGAGCCGGCGATGCACTTTGAGCAAATTGCAGATAGTAACACTATTTCGACCTATCATGTCTCTTCAGTGCAGTTGGTGACCGACGAGAAGCTAGAGGCTTCAAAAAAAGCATAGGCTAGACCGACACATTGTGGGACCTATGCTAAATCAACTGTTGTGGATGGTTTGTCAGTACTCTGCTAAGCCGTATCACTCGTGAATGAGTGAGTGTTCTCGCAGGTACACTAAGTTCAACAACTGCTAGAACATTAGTGCTGTCAAAGCCAAGCGGTCACAAGCTCTTAAAGTAATACAAGAGGCTAGCTTAGACCGTCACACTTGTTTAAGAGTGATACGGCTTCGCACAGTACTGACAGACCATACACTACAGTGGACATAGTATAGGTCTCTCTAGTGTGACGGTCTAGCCTATGCTTTATTTAAAGCCTCTAGCTTCTTGCTAGTCACCAACTACACTGAAGAGACCTAATAGATGGAAACTTTTCAAAGTTTACCAATTTTTATGTGGTTACGCGTGTTCGGTAAATTGCAAAATATGAAGCAAGTTAGCAGAGCAAGCAGGATTTCAAACAGAACTAAGTTTCCTTCTAAACGCCGATTCACAAGATAAAATTAGTTTTTAACGGGCAAAACGTGCAACACTCGTTTTTTCTCTAAATGTAATGGCTTTTAGCTGAAAAAATTTAGTAAATTTTGCGTTAATGCCATTAAAAGCTACGTTTAACGAACATGCAAAAATTTTGCGGGCGGATTTCGCTATAGTTGATAACTTGTTAGAGTTATTTACGGAGCACATTTCGTCAATATTTTATAAATAGTGCCTGTGTCAGTTCACATTTCAAAAAAGTTAAATATTGAAAACTTAACAAAAATGTCTGGTGATATACGCGCTGTTCTTCCCAAAAAGTATTTGCCATCAAACACCAACTTTCCATTTACTTCACTGTCAACCAACCCACCTTTACTCCCCCCCCCCCCCCCCCATAGCGTAGCGGTCAGAGCACACGCTATGCAGTCGGTTGATCTGGATTCAATTTCGTTGTCAGTCACATCAAAGATTTTAAAAATGGTATTTCCAGATCTCTTGCTTGGCGCTCTAAAATAGAATAAAGGCAATGTAAAGGGTGAAATATGAAACTGAGTTCCATCTTGATAGTGAAAATCTATTTCAATGGGTTTCAATGGCCTTTGCAGGTAAGTCTCTGTTGGCCCCACAACAACAGCAACAATAACCTACCTTTGGATGACCAATTACGCCTGCGCATAAAATCCCAAAGGCAATCGAAAGTCCAAACATGCTCTGCCACAATGCAGCTCTGCTTCGAGCGCTGGTCTCAGCGACCATCAACGTCGTGAGAGCTGAACAAAACAATATGAAGAAACATTGTGAAGTGCTTCTTCATGCAACAGTGATAAGATTATTGTTGCTGTGGCCAAATCTCGATTTTGATTCTTCACAAATCTTATAACAATTGAAGGGCTTGGCGCAAGTGTATGACAAATAAGTATCTTACAACTAGCACTATCAATACTTTGAGTAAGAGCATGTTAACTTATTTTTTACAAAAATGAGTTCGACACATAAATGCAAAGTTAAGTCAAAATCAGTAAGATTTAAGTACTTTTTAAGATTTAAGAAGATTTAAGAATCGACGTGATGGCGTAGTGGTTAGAGCTTTCGCTTCGCAACAGGTAGACCTGAGGTTTATTCCCCTTGTCAAGTCATACCAAAAGACTTTAAAAAAGACTTTATCTATAGCTTCCCTGCTTGGCGCTCGGCATTTATGGGAGGTGGTGGATAACAAGCTGGCAAGTTCGCTTGTTGTGTCCTGTGGCAAGGCACTTAACGGAACGCCCCACCTTTATGTGAAAGACAGGTGGCCCAGACACCTCGGAAAAAGCAACTCCCAAGCGAGTGCGGACATACCGTCCAAAAATAGCGATACAATTCGCTTTCTCGTGAGTGGAGGATAAATATTTGCTATCAAATGTGCTACAGCTTTTGTTGTTTAAAAACTCGGTGAATTGCTTAGCATTGCAGATATTACAAAAAACTTTAATAAAACTGGAAACTCAATGTTATTTCAAAATGAAAAATATGACTTAACGTAGTTATACTCCAAATCTTTCAATTTTTTACGATGATGTATCGCGATCCGCTGCAGAGCATCGATGCCGCTGGCACAGCTCATTTCTGGGATGAGCACACAACCAAGCAGGAAAAACTGCTGTCAAGCGTCATTCTTAAGAGCACAATTATCTCGAGCCGACATCGGATTAAAAAGATTTTTGTTTTGCTAGGAACATATGCAAGGTATATACGAAAAAGATCAGATTTTATTCAACTCGTTGAACAGGAGCAATTGTGAGTTTGGAAGACTGAGAAGTGATTTTACAATTTTTAAGTCAGTTTTGATCATAAAATTAATCACTAAAAGCAAAGTATGATACAGTATTGAAATGTTTGCAATAAGAGAAAGAACTGGGAAGAGACCATTGGGTTATCAAGTCAGGTAGTCACCATCTGCGAGGTAACGAATTGTAATAACTAATTTATGGTTATGCTTGGAAGAATTATTTGAAAGAAAGCATTCAGGCTAGGATAAAGGTCAATGCCAAGTAATGTATTTTTTTTAAATTATCTTTTTTAACTTCAATGTAAATTGTTTTACAAATAATGAACATTTAATTTCATAGCCAACCAAACACCTAGCTTCGACTCCACTGTATCTAAGTAATCTCTGACAGCACGCTGACAAGAAAGAAAATAATTTCAAGACGATAATATGCTACAGAGTATGCTTAAGGCTGACCTATAATGATCTCGAAACCAACCGGAAGTTAATTTTCAGTTACCGTAAATCCCGGCCTATAAGTCGACCTAGTTTTTTATACAAAAAATTTATTATTTAAACTAAAATAAAAACTAACAACAAGACCAGGCGTATAAGTCGACTACGAAGTGATTTTGTTGACAATTTATTAGGCTTGAAATGTCGACTTATAGGCCGGGATTTATAGTATATTTGAACAAGAATGTCGGTATCTGCCGTTTAAGAATATCTTCAACTTTCAAAACGTTAATTGCGTTTGACAAAGCCATTGCATGTCATTGGGTCATCATACGCCATTGCTATCGGCGCAAGCCATTCTATGCCGTTGCGTCATCACACGGCAATGCTGTTGATGCAAGGCATAGTTTGGACCCGAAACGTGACTATTTCTGGTTCTGTCTCTCGAGAGTAAAAACGACTGTTCTGCTCGGCCTTGTCGCATGCAACGTGACGCCCTGAGCGCTGAACCTACAGACTTCAGACCACAAGTTTGCCGCATACACGGCCGAGATGGTGGAGTGGTCAAACTGTCTATTTCGCAGTCGGTAGGCCGGGGTTCAATTCTCTAGGCCAGTGATACCAAAGACTTTAAAAACAGCGTTCACAGCTTCATTGCTTAAAGCTAAGCGCGGAACACATGTTACAGAGAAAAAAACCAAACATTTGCTTTTTGTGTTTTTGGGCAAAGCTCTTAACGGGATTCCCCTGTCTTGGCAACAAGATGATTTACTCGTCATGGTGGCCAAGTCCTAATGAAGAATTGCAAACAGACCACGAGCTCTCATGCACGAGTCAAAAAAAGAAAGATCTACCTCAAACAAAGATTAACTGGCTGTCGAGAAAGAAAGTTTCTACTGCTTTAAAAAGTTTAAATAAGCGTGATAAAAATTTCTTACTAAGTCCTATGCCAACTGGAAACCCGGTGATAATTCGTCCCACGACAACAACTTCATAAAAACCGGTTGATTTCCCAACCAAAGCTACGAGCAGTATCCCTGGTATATAAATCAGATTGGCAACTTGATACAATTTTTTCCTTCCCATAATTCGGAGCATTGAACTCACACATGCAGCTCCGACAAAGGCTCCTATAATTACTGCGGAGGAAGTGATCGCCAGGATTCCCGTGTAAGTAGATTCTGTGAGAGTTTCGTTGTAACGACTCTGGAACACAATGAGTTACATCAAAATTCGTCACAAAGAATTTTCTGGCATCAAAATCACTTCAGTAGCCAAACCGTTGAAGATGCAGCAATTATCAATAAGCAAGCAAAATACTATAGCAAGAACAAGGCCTTTGGTTTCAAAAATCATTGCCGTAGTTAAATTGCCAGCCACTACCACAGCAAGAAAATAATTTGCAGTCTTCTCCAAGCGAAGCACTTCGAAGTAACACTTTGCAGCAGTTTCTACCCTGAATGAATGTCTAGACCAGTGTTTTTCAATCTTCGTGGCGTCTAGAACCTAATACCTTGTTTCGCAAATGTCACGGAATTTTAAATATTATTTAATAAAAATTTTTAAAAAATGAGAAACGCCAGATGGAAAAAACGTGTACTTTGCTATCACATCATTTTAATTTATGCCTATGTGCCTGGCTTCACCGTTTATGCACATGATCAAAAATTATCATTGCCTGAATATTTAAATCAAAACTAAAGGAAACCCTGCAGAACCTTTAAAGCTTCCAACCCTGGTTGAAGAGCTCCGACCTAGACCCCCATCGGCATTGTGGGAGCTTTCACATCCCATGTGGAAAACCTATTGTTGCCCCAGCAAGAAACCAAGATCTTTGTTAGTGGGGGCAAACTAACCCAGAAAACTTCTTGGATCTATAATAAAAAAGTCAAATTTGGGGGCATTTTTGAAAGTGTTTCTAAAGGGACTGAGGCCTTTAGTTATTTTTCCATAGAGAGGTTTTACGGTAAAACGGAGTTATACCCCTTTTTCATCTTTTTGATTTCATCTTGACTACAAAAGTTTTGTTTTCTATATTTTACTTCTTACCATATGCGTTTCATTGAACAATTTCAGCAAGGCAAGAGTCAGAGGATTCAAGATCACAATTTGATAGGCGCCAATGAATGGTAGTGTCACTGAGGTGAGAAAAAGGCAAAAGTTGGCAAAACGCGAATTGACCTGCGATTGCAGAAGTAATGAAGAGACTGTTGTTACTTCCTATCTTCTGTGAAAGATTTATGAAGGAAGAATTTTCGGGTGGCCTCAGTAAGCCAGTTAACATCAGTCATGAATGTAAATTCGAACTGGTAACAAAAAGCTGAAACGAAGAGGTTTCAGGTTCAATTTTTTCTTCTTCTTAACTTTCAAAATCATTAAGCTTCAGGTTTTACTGCTACTGCAAGGAAATGTAAACACATAAGACTTGAGCACCATTTTTTAATTGCCACATCCTGCTATCAGTCATTTTCTGCGATCACTTTTTGTGATAAAGCTTGTAGTTCGGCTAGATTCAACCGTTGCTATGTTTGTGTTGATCTGTTATTAAATTGCCAAACAAAAATCAAATTAGTATTTCTCGGCATGGGTCATTGATAGTAATATGGTATGCATTGAAACAAGACGATTTGAAAATTGTTTCAGAAGAAAAAGCTTGGCTTGACTCAAAGTGCAGTGCAGCTGTTTACAAATCATATGACACTTTTTTCACCGATTTCTAACCCTCCCTTTCCCCCTGTAACGCATCATGACGTTTTTGTAAAACCCTTCCTCCTCATATGATGCATCATATAAAAAACGACTGTATTCATGCAAACTTTAATCATTCGGATTCGCCACGAAAATCTGTTTAATCAAACGATTAAAAACTTAATTCTTTTTAATACAATAGCAAGTTTTTAATATAAAGACATCTCTTATATCCCTCCCCCCATATAACTCCATATGACGGTTTTGCTTCCCCCTGTAGGAGTCATATGATATTTGAACCGCCCCTTAACAATGTTCGCACAATTATCAGCAAGTTAGAGATGAGCAATTGATCAGACCTTAGCCTTCAAGTTTGATCATTCTGATTTGAACCATTTGATCAAATTTTAGAAAGCTGTTGTGTAGCCGGCGTCACGCCGAGACTTAATTGTTGCTACGAATTATTTCTTTTTGAAAATATACAATACACAGGCATGCAGTGATAAAATGACAAAGATTTTCCAAGCCCGTAGCCAGATTGCTAATTTAAGGGAGGGGGGGGGAGAGAAGGAATAAACTTTCGAAGTCAAAGCATAAATCTGGATAAACCAGTCGTAGCTTTCATGCTTAACTGAACCGAATGATCAATGGGCTCCTAAAAAAAAAGTTCACCACTCTTATCTTTAGAAAATTTTCCTCAAATGCTTCGCCCCTGTAAACTTTTATTGATATGATTTTTTTGGAGAAAGTAGGTGGAAATTTATTTTAGAGCGGACTTCGTTTTTCTAATTCCTGGCTACGGGCCTGCATTACCTACTGTTGCCATCTCTTTCTTGAAGATATTGAATTGTGAATTACGTTATCAATAATACAAACTATATCTTATGATGTCCCAAATAGCTGAAACTATTAGTCTATGCCAGGGATGGACAACCAGCAGTCATTTTATAGTTAATGTGCGGTCATATGTGGCTTCGCAAATAAATACACTGTTTAAACTTCTACATGTATATATACGAGGCATCTAGTGTCAACTAATTGATTAAATGAACAAAATAGGGGAGACCAGGGCAAGTAGTAACGCGGGGTAAGTTGTAACATTCGTATTTGTCAAAATCTAACACAAACTAACAAACTTTAAAACAGCGCTAAATAGCAGTCATTATTAGAACCAATATCAGCAAAAAGCATTACTTTGTTTCAATGACTGAAAATAGGCTGTTTTTTCCGGTTTACTACTACTTACTGGTGTGAGTCCACTTTCTCATATATGAAGCAAATTAAAAAAAAATTGAGAACTCAGCTTACTGATGTGCATTTGGAAGACCAACTTAGGCTGCGAACTACCATGGTAGAATCAAATATTGAACTCCTTATAAAAGATAAGCAATATCAAAAAAAGCCATTAAAGATAAGATTAGTGGTTAATTTGGTATTTTTTAATAAATAATTTTATTAGAAACACAATAAGCGCCAAGCGTGCTAGTCTCCAACAAACCTATCTCAGCCAGTGTACCATCATCATACGGCTAAGCGCGTTCATTGTGGGATTTGTTATTAATATTATTATTTCATTCATAAACTGCAAAGAACCTCCTCTGTCATTCTTTTTTTTATTATTTTTAATTTTGTGGCCATATGATTAAAAGTAATTTTTAATACGGCCATTTAAGCGTAAAAAATTGTCCACCCCTGGTTTATGCTGATGTAAGGTTTTATTGTCACAAGAATCGCATAAGCTGTTGACCACGTCTGTCTACCGCCTAAATGGTGCGGCCTTTCTTGTTCTATTGCTGCTCTGTTCACATGTCGTGATCTTATTCGCTTACATACTTTTTGCTATATCATTATTTCAATTAAATCGCTTGTGAATGACAGCGCGGAAATATACTAGCCAACTTAGCTTCAACGTTTGTTGCAGATTCGTATGAAATTATCAATTTTTATGATTGTTCGTGCGGTTTTTACGTTTTGTTTCGCTGTTACAGTTATCTTTGTAATACTAGTTAATAGTGCTGCCACTTGCATTTAGTGACTGTTCTCGAACCAGATCACATTAATGTCATTTAGATGTTGCTTGAAGCATAAACAAACTTTTTGGCCCTTTTCAATGACAACAGTTTTTGATTCAGGACTTTTTTTTAATACGACTGAGAAAATTTTGTCCAGTTCCATGGTTTACTCTCGATTTCATTCCTATTAGATGGTGATTCATAAAATTTTTTCAACGCGGACCACTAAATTAAGTCTCTGGCTTGTCCGGACTCCTTTGCGAACAAGATCAGGGCTGGAAAACCACTGAGCCGCTTCTTTCCCAAAAAAATGGTCTTCATGTTGCCTTGGAAAACAAATGTGAGTACATACGCCAAAATCGGCGCCGAAAAACGATTGATCTCTGTGTTTCTGTTTAAATTCGTCGCTTATTTTTTTAAACGAAAAATAAATGTTGTTGTCGTTGACTAGCATTTCCATTGGGACCTCATGGAACCCCTGAATCTTGTCCACGGCCCTTTGGGGTCTGTGGATCCCAGTTTAAGAACTCCTGCTATAAGATCATATGGTGGTTATTGTAATGATTTTTTTGTGGAACAGCGGACGAGAACAGCTGCCAATCAATTCTTCACACTCTTTTTCATAAAAAATTTTTAACTAAGCGCCTCTTTCCTTGAAAGCACTTATGGGGGTTCGCTGTAGCTGTAGCTATTGCTTCCATGGCTTCACACAGATTTTGATATGATGTTACAAGTAACTCAATCTAAATTTCATATTTTTTACTTCAAGGTGGCAATAGGGTTCAAATTACTTTTTCTGCGTTTCTTTACCAACGGAATTGAGTCTGTTATGGTATGAAAGCCCAATGATGGTTTAGAAAATCTTACTTTTTTGTCGCCATCTTGGAATTTTACCCTATTTTCAAAATGGAATTTCGGGCAAAGTACTGCACTTGGAGCCATAATTTTTTTTATTCATAAGTCAGAATCACATCTGCTAGCGATTACATTGAACAAATATTTGGCATAGGGCTTGTGAATTTTAGTGGACATTCCTGATCAAAAATATTGAAAAACGTACCAAAATTCCCCCAAAGTGCTGTTTTTGGCCAAAAACCGTCAGTTTTATGAAAAAAGTGAACAATTCATTCCCTCCGGCGTCATGAATTACATAAATAGGCGAAATATCATTGTCTAAACCCTACAACTAATGACAGTAGAGCATTTCAAAATTCAAAAATTGTCATTTCGAGAACATCGAGATTGACAATATTTTCCACTTCTAGGATCCCCCTTTTTCGCACGTAACGCCTTCCGTCTCCTAAATTTTGTCCGATATGCCCTTTTGCCGTCCCGAAAACGGAAGTGAATGGCAACTCGAAAAACGCAAAACACCGGAAAAAACGAAAAAATGGGTTGGCTAATATCATCTAAAAACAGAGTACAAGCCGTTGCTAAGGCCCGTTGCTAGGGTAATCAAACACGGACCCTATATTCTAGAGCTCATTTTTGACAACTCAGAGCAATTTTTGACAAAAACAGCTACACATTATGGAAGAACATAGACTGAAGTTGCTTTTTCTGCAAAAAATTCAATTTCGATGAAAACACCGATAGCCCCGGTTTCTGAACCCTATTGCCACTTTAAGAAATGAAAAGCCACTTTAAGAAAACAGCAGTTTGGAGCACTACGACAAACATATCTTTCACAAATTCTTTTCATGATTTTGACTTTGAGAGGTATCCCTTTTTTACGTCTCTTCCAATTCCAATGAAGTTGTAATCATCACAGGAAACCAGATTAGGAGTCTAGAGAAAGAAAAAAAATTGTTCTTTGACATAGCTTTGTGACAATTTTTGCATCAAAATTGCTGCCACCAGTGGTGCTAAAGCGCTATAATTAGCATTTGTGATAAATCAACTGATCATAAGCAAATGGCTTTCCAAGCATAGGCGGAAATAGCCTCAAATCTAGGGAAAGTAGGGAAAATTTTTGGCTAAAGTCAACGCTACATAAAAATGGATAACTAAAAATTTTCATCGAATTCGCTGGAGGACAGCTTGTCAGAATCATAGATTTGCATGATATAAACTCCTAATCCATTGTGTGTATGTATTAACGAGATAGCAGCACTGTAGCATAGGCGTGTTATCGTACCCCGCTTTCTTAATATTTTCAAGTTATACAACCGATATGCAAATAATTTCCTTAGCGATAACGGCAATTGAAGAAATCTTTTTATTATTTTACGTTGTCGATTCTGCTGTTTTCCAATTAAAGTAGATCGGAAGAGATCAAGCGTGAGCCTGAAACCTGAAACAATAATCATAGCCTGAAACAATAACAATTAGCAACAAAGGATTGCATGTTCCTTTCTGGTGTGGTCTCAGAGGTTGGCGTACAACAAGCAGTGGTGAGTATTACAAATTAGACGCCAGAGGCAAAATCTAACACGGGTTCCCAACATGAAATTCCACAGCAATAAATCAATTGCGATTAAACAATTATACTTTGCAGGTGCTGGTACAGAATATTAAAAAAAGTTTCACATGCATTAGTCTACAATAAGAAAAAACGTTTTTAAAAAGAAGGCCGTTGCGCAAACAGTACGCTCTTCGCTTGCTAATAGTGGTTGCCTCTACAGCAACTTGCACTGGCTTGCCATTATATGCATTGCAAAAATAGCATTGTAGGCAATACCAGGGTAGGCTGAAAAGTTCATAGTCTGACTAACATGCAGTACTTGGATTTGAGCAAATGTCATTTATTTGTCAACATAATCTCCTCTGTAGTCCAAGCACTTTCATCTCTGCTGCAGTGCAAGGATTCCAGTGGTGTAGAAGTTCTCTTCTTGACCCTTAAAAAGTTCTCAACAGCGGAAATGACGTCTTAATCAGTCTGATACGGGTTTCCAGTCAGATGTTTTTTCATGTTAGGAAACAGAAAAT
Organism: Trididemnum clinides; assembly: GCA_963675345.1. Lineage (NCBI taxonomy): Eukaryota > Metazoa > Chordata > Ascidiacea > Aplousobranchia > Didemnidae > Trididemnum > Trididemnum clinides. The sequence goes on along the minus strand of OY776290.1, from coordinate 32,917,337 downwards.
AATCAGATGGTGCCAAATCAGGACAATATGGAGGATGATCAATCGGTTCTACTTCACAGCCATGCACAATGGCATTGCAACCACAGACTTGTGAGGAGGAGCATTGTCCTGATGAAACAGGACATCTTTTGTCAGCTTTCCAGGTGGGTTTCAATTGATTGCTGTTCGTAGCTGCCTTAGCAAATTGGCCGTGTGTTCTCCATTGATAGTTTTACCTTTCTGAAAGTATTCAATTAATGCAATGCCTGCATCCCAAAAGATGGCGGCCATCACCTTCCCTGCTGATGGCACCACCTTGGCCTCCCTTGGAGCAACAAGTCTGGTAATTTTTTGATCATGCCTCAAAAGCCGGGCCACCCATCGAGCCGAAACTTTGGCACTCTTAGTTCCTTGTGGATGATGTTCTCCACTAGTTGACGGGGCATGCTCATAACATTTGCCATATGATTTACAGTTAAACGTTGGTCATTCATCACCATATGATGAATGCGGTCAATGTTTTGTTGAGTAGTGTCCATGGAAGGACGTCCTGATCTAGGGTCATCTTCAAGGATCTCCCTACCCCCTTGATTTCAGCTGCCCACTTCTTCACAGTTCATAAAGCTGGAGCATCATCCCCGAAGTAACAACTATTTCGGAGTGAATTTTCTTGGGCTTTTTTTCTGCAAATACAGTAAACGCCACTTAATATGACCACCTTGGGACCAGACCATTTTGGTCATAATATCTGAATGGTCATAAAAACCGAAGCCGCCATAATTGCACCTGAATCGACCCCGCAAGCCGCAAGAAGTCCAAATACCGTCAAATTCATCGTTTAACCGAAGTAACAGTGTGACTTATCAATATAGCTCTTCTGGTGTATATTGAGAAGTTAAAGGATGCTTGGTGACAAAAGCAAAATATGTAACAGTGTGACGTTGGCAGTAAAACAAAGTACAGTACTGTGACAGTACAAGTGACGGCAAAACTAAGTACAGTATGTAACAATGTGTTGAAAAGGTGAAGTTATAAGTGCGTGGCGGGAAAAAATGCTGTACTGTAATAAAAGAGATGGAGGAAATGTTGGTTATTTTATCCAAAATTTGGTCATATTAAACGGAAAATTTTAAATGGAGAAATTCCGGGCCGTAACAAATTGGTCACAATAAGCGGCTGGTCATATTATTCGTGGTCATAATAAGCGGCGCCTACTGTATCTGATAAAACCACGGTGCCAAATTTAATCCATATTCACAAGATTTTCAAAACGCCACAATGCAAAATTCTGTCGATATTACGAAATCTCTCTGCTAATAATTTTTTAAGTGCGAAATTACTTATTCAATAAAAATTTACCTGAAGAAAAACATCGCAGTCAGTATCAAGAAACCTTGATTTTAACACATGCCAAGTTTCACTGCTTTGTCGTAACTCCTTTTTAGTCAGGCTACAAACTTTTCAGCCTACCCTCGTACAGAACATTCAAATGTTATGCTGCAACGCAAGTGTTGTACAGATATGCATGCACTATTTTTAAAAATAAAACTTAGCCAAAACACTAAGTTTTCGCGCTGTATTTTAAAGTAGGAACAGACGAGGAGAGTTGTCAGGCGGTGACAGGTAAGTAGTAAACGGTAGACCGGGGGTCGGCAATCTGCGGCTCTTTCACCCTTCTTGGAGAGTACTTCGGTGAAAAAGGTGTGAGCCAGGTAAGCAAGTCTGAAATTTGGTTCTTTGCCACAAATTAAAGATGAAGACCCTTTTTTCTTTTGTAGAGATCAACATTGATTTGATGAATTGTGTCATACAAATTCGCCCGAATACAATCTTTTGCGGCTCTTATAATTCTCTTTTTTGTGGAAATCGGGCACAATTGGTCGTAAAAGGTCGCCCACCCCTGGGTTGGAAAGCTTTGAAAGGTAGATCTCCTTTGCAATTTCTTATGGTACTAAATATTTAGGATAGTCATCAATTGTTACGATTACGCGTAATTCAAAATTACGTTGGGTAAATTGGGACACCAGCAACAGGGTGATATTGAATAACCACAACAATAATCGTTTTATTGCGGTAAAAATAAAGTTTGGGATCAATTTTAGGTCTGGTATTTGGCAAACCTAAACATGTATGCGCAAATATAATCAGGGGTGTGGGTTCTAAACAACTTGCTATTATCGATAATCTACATACCGAAAACCTTTTGTGTTTTCTGGCAATGTTTTTTTGGCTCCACTGTCTAGCTAAAGTTTCTACTCCTGACCTGGTAAGTTTTAAAATATCGGCCTCCTGATCCAATCTTAAATCCAATATTTCTCGAATCCTTTCAGATCCGACTAGTAAAATCCTTATATTGGCAATTTCTGATCAGTGTTGTATTTAGGGACAAAGTTTTGGGAGTGCTGGAGCCTAAATTAAACTCAATCAAACGAGGATGGTTCATAAAGTAATGCCTCCTATCTTTGAACTCAAAAAGCACGGAAGCGACATTACTAAATCAAGCTCACATTATGTTTAAGAATTTTATTTTTCTACGCTGTCACTACCATTTTCAATGCATATTTTCCAACGATAAACTAGGGCCTGTATGCCGTGCTGGTAAAATTTTCTTCCAGCAGTGGCAATCCATTTTTTGACTGGGTCTATGACTGCATTGTTGTCAACAAAATGCTGTCCCCGTAATCCTTGTTTTAGAGATCCAAACAGACAAAAAATCTGATGGTGCAACGTCAGCACTATATGGCGGATGAGGAAGCACTGTCCAGCCAAACTTGGTCACACATTCTGTGGTCTTGAGACTTGAGTGTGGGTTGGCATTGTCGTGTTGGAAGAATAATGTTTTCTTCTTCTCTGATCTAGTGCGGGCAATTCTATCCTTCAGTTTGATCAATGTTTTGATGTATCGTTCAGAGTTGACAGTTGCCCCTGGTTACAATAAATCTGAGAAGATAATGCCCTCTGCATCCAAGAAGGCGGTGCACATTACTTTGTCTGGTGAGCGCTGTGACCTAAACTTTTTTGTCGGTGGAGAACGTGAGTGATGCTATTCCATTCACTGTCGCCTAGACTCCGGTTTGTAGTAGCGACACCAAGTTTTATCACCAGTGTCAATTCGGTTCACGAAGACATCGCCTTCGGCTTCATATCGTTCAAACAAACCCCGGACTGACAGTCATCCCGTGGCATCTATGAGGCACACCTCTTGGTGTATCCCATAGAAGATATTCCTTTTATGTATCCTTTTTATATATCCCTTTTCCACCGTACCCACGCTCACTCCCAACTCTGTACTCATTTTATTCGCTGCTATCGGCCGGCTGAATTTGATGAACGAATCAAGGCGTGCTTCATTTTCTTCATTGGTGGCTGTGCTTGGGCGGCCACGGCGAAGTTAGTCAATCACATCTCTGTCACCACTTTGCAAGCGACGAACCCATTTTCTAACCGAGCTGACATCGACGGTCTTGCCGCCATATACATTCGCCAAGCGTTTGTGTATGTCGATTGTTTGTACTTCATGAGCTCATATGCATAACTAACTAACTGCATTGAGGACCTAAAATAACACATCTCTGTTCTTGAAGGACAACCATTTTAAAGCACCATCACTACTGACAGAGACGTAGCAGCCGCCCCCCAAACCCCCCAATTGGGGGGCCCAGGCCAACTTTGGGGGCCCAAGTTAGTCTGAAATTGCTTTTTGGCTACGTGACTATTTTCAGTTCAGCAGACTTGTTTACAACCGATTTAAACTGTAGGAAGAAATTGGCTTGTGACATCATAAGTGCATGCTACGTCATTTTATCTCGCAGAATCTAGAATATTTCGATTGATTTTCTGGTAGAATCTTGAATATTCGATTGACGTAACAATGCCGTTGTTACGCAACAATCATAGAATGGTCTGCAATTCTGTTTGGCTAGAAATACCGGGACAATATATATATACACTGCAGAGTGCAGATAAAGTATTTTATTGACATTGTATAGAATGAAACGTGCAAAAAGTGGTGCTCAAAAGAAAAAAGAAGCAGCCACTGCTCGAGATGCTGTAGCGAAATTGCCCAAGATGACAGATTTTTTCAAGATTACTGAGCAGAGTAGACCTGGCACTAGTACCGAGAGGGATGAAGAAAACTATAGTGTACAAGAAAAAGAAGACTATGACGATCAGCATCAAAGTGATTGTGAATTTCCAGAAAATGTAAGTTGTGATTTACCTGCCAATACGCAACCTTCAATATCAAAAATAACTGAATTTCAATTTACCCCTATCCCTGATGACCCATGTAAATGGCCTGAAAGTATTTCTGATGCTCAACGATGTGATATAGTAAAGCGTGGACCACATCAACTAATAATGAATTTTCCATATAATAACACAACTCCAAGGCGACGTTTTTCCTCCAACCATTATAAACGTGTGTTACCTAATGGTGAAAGTGTTTCACGGTCGTGGCTAGTTTATTCTGGGGAATCAGATCAAGTTTTTTGCTTTTGTTGTAAGCTATTTGGAAAAACACTAAGCCCCTTTTGTAGTGGTATAAATACATGGGAGGGTTTTTCGAAAAAACTGAAAGACCATGAAAACGGCATTTCCCACCAAGAATGCTGCAGTCAATGGATGTTGCTAGCTGAAGGGATAAGAAATTCATCCACTATCGACAAACGCGAGATGAATGTTTTTTTCAATGAAAGACGTTTTTGGAGAAATGTTTTAGAGAGACAGACTTATCGACATTGCCTTGTTTCTATCGGAAAGGAATCTTGCTTTTAGAGGATCTGAAGAAGTCTTAGGATCTCCTCACAATGGAAATTTTCTGGGTATATTTGAGCTTTTGGCAAGAAGAGATCCGATCCTAAAAGAGCTTCAAGACAGAATCAAGAATAAAAACACTAAAGATCACTATTTGAGTCCTACCATACAAAATGAACTAATTGAATTGCTAGCGACAGAAGTTGAAAAAGAAAATTTACAGCAATTGAAATTGGCAAAATATTTTTCTATAATTTTGGACTGCACTCCAGATATGTCACATCATGAACAAATGTCTGTCATTCTCCGTTATGTACTATGTAGTGAAGAAGCTGCTGTTGTTAAAGAAACATTTTTTGGCTACTTGAGAATAAGTGACAGTACTGGGAAAGGCTTGTTGGACGCTTTCTTAGAAAAAGCGACCGAACTGCAACTCGAATTGTCTGATTGTCGAGGTCAGTCATATGATAATGGTGCTAACATGAAAGGAAAACATTCTGGGGTCCAAGCAAGAATGCTAGACATCAATCCCAAAGCTGTTTACGTGCCCTGTGCAAACCATACCCTTAACTTAGTTGTTGTTGACAGTGCTAATTCATCGACGGAAGCATTGACATTTTTTGGAGTACTTACAAGGTTGTATGTGCTGTTTTCTTCCTCTGCTCAGCGTTGGGAAATTTTGAAGAAACATGTAGAGTTGTCCATAAAGTCACAATCTGATACTCGTTGGGAAAGCAGAATTAAATGCATCAAACCTCTTCGATACAATTTAAAAGAGGTGTTGCTGGCACTGAAAGACTTGGAAGCCATTTCCATAGAAAGAAAAGATGGAAGAGCTGCCTCAGAAACAAAATCGTTGATAGCTCATTTATCAAAATGGAGTTTTCTTTTGTTGGTGTTTATTTGGTATGATATCCTATTCCAAGTCAATAAAGCAAGCAAGATTCTTCAATCGTATGGAGTCTCCCTTCATACAATGGAAACGGAAATCCAGGCAACTGAAAAGTTTTTGCAAAACTATCGCACAACGGGTTATGACAGTGCCGCAACATCTGCTGTTGAAATAGCACAGGAATTGGATATTGATCCTTCTTTTCCTCCGTCAAGAAGTGGAAAGAAAAGAAGATTGTTTGATTACCAAGGTGAAGAGGAACAACGAGCTACTCCTGAACTGAAATTTAAAAGCAGCTTTTTCTATCCATTAGTAGACCAGGCTATTATGTCAATAAAGGAGCGCTTTAATTTGTTACGTGAGGTTTCTTCCGCCTTTTCGTTTTTGTACACACGAGACAAACTTTTGCTTGTGCAACAAGAAAATGCTCTTTCTACTTGCTGTAAAGAGTTCCAAAAAAAGTTCGGTGACATTGATTCTGATGAAATGAGCGCTGAGCTACAGCGGTTTGTTTTAATTTTACAAAAAAACGCAATCTCAATACGGCTCAAGACTTTCTGAACTATCTTCTAAAGACTCATTTATTTAAATTGTATCCGAATGTGTACATCGCACTTCGAATCTTACTAACTTGCCCCGTGACTGTTGCCAGCGCTGAAAGAAGCTTCAGCAAATTGAAACTGATCAAAACTTTTAATAGAAGGTCTATGACAGACAGTAGACTATCTTCATTAGCCATGTTGTCAATCGAAAATGACTGCGCCCGATCTCTTGATTATGACAATGTCATAACAGCATTTGCGAACAAAAAGGTTCGCTCCAGACTATTTAAATGATACTGTGTTTTTATAAGTTTTTCATGTTTTTCAGTGTCATTGCTTTTGTTTCGCAGTGTCTGCATAAATGTGCTACTGAACTCTGGCATCGGTGCCGAATTTTTTATGACTTGCACCTTCGGTATCGGCATGCTTTATTCTGACATTAGCCTGTTTACTTATGTACAAATTGTGGTGTATTTTCTTAATGCAGCTTTTCAATTTTACACCTCTAAAGTGATATGACCTGTGCGCAGGGGCTCTTGCGCTTACTTTGGGGGGGGGCCCGAAGTTGGAGTGCTACGGGACTGACTACTGAAACCAATACAATCCACCAATTTTAAATTGAAACCAACCAAACATTTCTTCAGTTCGGCAAAGAGAGATTCACCCATTGTGCTAACTACTGGCATGAGGCCGAGAAGAGCTGACTCAATAACATTTTTTGTTTCACTAAAATAGCGAATACACACACAAAGATGTTTAGCAGATGAGCAATCCGTCAATTCATCTTAAAGAACTGAATACTTTTTCCTTTTAAATCATGTTTTAGCTCTTCTTTTAAGCTAAAAGCTACAACAAAACCAATTAATCGAGAGCATTTTGTTCGATGCAAATTAATTTCTCTAACATTGCTTCCAGTTCCATTTTTCTTTATCACTTCACCAAGGTGATCAATAGCAAGCATACTAGTGTGGCAACTAATACAAACTGCAAGTTCTAATTCAGCTTTGCGAACTGAATCTGAAACTTTAAGTTTGTGGCGAAAAACATTTAGAAGTTTTGATGACTGAGATTGAGCAGATACTTTTTGCTTGTGCTCCTTGGTTTGAGCATGTTGACTTATTGTAGCTTTTTGAGGAGCAATAGATTTTTGGCAAATTTTGCAATATGCTTCTTCTTGAGAACTGTTGGAATTTTTTTTTATACAGGGAAATTTTTTTTCCCAAACAGATTTGTACTTTCTCCCAGACTCGTAGCTATTTTTCCACTTTGGCACACTGATAACGTAGGCTAATTCAATTAAGTGAAATCTGAATGTTAAGTATTTCAAGTATAATAATTTTAAGCTATTATAGGATTTTAATGTCAATGTTATTGCAAATCAAGTAATCTGTATTCATCACTTAAAAACTACTAATCAGCAAAGATTGTGAGAGGCAAAGTTCAACAGGCCTTTTTTTGTTAGGCCTAATTGACATTGCACGCTAGAGTTATCAAATTTTTGTAGCCCACTATCAGACTATAGCCTTTCTGAATATAGGTTGATCAAAGCATAGCTTATCAATCGCTTTATCAGACGCTGCATTAGCCCAGCCTACTCATTTGTATTGTCCGGTCTACTCATCCACCGTTTCTGCCAAGTCGTAGCACAGAGCAGCCCTTAGCCAGAAAGGTCTGGCTGGTAGGCTTAACTATACAGCATAACTAAGTCGAACCTTCCATCAACTTATCAAGTCAGTGCTTGCACATTTGCACAATGCACATACTGCTGCTGCATTAGAGCAGGACCACTGCCTGAATGAGAAAAGTCCTGTTAGCGGGAAACCACAACAGTGTTGCCACTTGTCTTGTATGTAGTTAATCCTCGAAATAGTGGTGGTTTATATTTTTGGCTTAACAAAGCAACCAAAACAATAAAATGTTCACAACTCCAACTGTTTGCCCATTTATAAACCGAAAAACAAGACAAATAAAAATTCTACAATTTTGTAGCGTGTCGTGCCTCGCACCTCACCGAGCTGCCATGCCAAACACCTTTTTGTCTTTTTTTATATATTTTTTTTGTTAGTTTGCTTTCGGCGGCTCAGCACCTTGCTCCCGCCGATGTGTGTGATTCTAGTTGTTTACTGTTAGAGCTGCGTTTGCTAGTTTGCAACTTCGTGCGTCCCCAGTTTGACGCCCAGCTCGTGCACCTTTGCTGCTTTGCCTTACGATTTTACTGATGAAGTAATTTTAACTGACGAAGTATTTACCGTCAGGTTTGTTGCCGCTCGGCTATCTCCGTTTAAAGTATATCGTGCTCCTGTAGTCCGCACGCCTGGCGATGTACCCTCACGCCAGGAAACTAAGCCTGCATGGCTTTCCGGCAATCTGGCCGTGATATTGCAACGCGTATGCGTTGATTATTATTGCTTGTGTCTAAAATCACACACATTTATTTTTCTTTTTTTATTTGGGCGAGATATGTTTATGTTTATTTTTGTCTTCTCATGGTAGCTCGTTGATCAGCTTGCCTTTCCCGCCATCATGTTGTTTGTCCGTTGTTTTCGTCTGTGTGACGTGTGCAGTGTTCTGATTTACTTAGACGCGTGCAGCGACCTAATTCGTGGTGACGCGTGCAGTATTTTGTCGCCGACCATGCGGTCGGAGATTTTCGCCTCTCTTTCTTCGTCGATCGCCGTGGCGGACGAGGAAAGTAAAACCTAGAACTCTCTTTGGTTTTAATCTGCTTCAAAAAAAGATGTCCGCTTCGCAATCTGTAGATCTAGGTTCACTTTTCTGGTGAAGTAAGATTACAGCCAGACCTATTACAGGCTTTGAAAATGTATTTTCAGAAAGTAAGTTTTCTTCTTTTCAATGGTCAGCAGCTATTGGGGAAACTTGGACAATGAAATATCAAACAGCACAATTTTTTTCGGTAGTCAACCTGAATAGCGTAGGCCTAACCTAAAAATGCGTGCTGTTGATTTAAATCTTTCTCGAGGCAGTTTTTTTTACTTACTGCTTTGCAATGATAAAATTGCCGTACCTAATTGACGTTATCTTTCCACAAAATTTGGTCTAGAATTTCTTCAATCTTCAAGTACCTTCGGAGCATTATTAGTTTTTATGAAAAACGGTCTTCACTCCTTTTTCGGACTGTTGATCAGCCTCTCTTCTAAATGGCTGCATGCTTGAATAAACGTATAAAGTGGAGAAATGAGTTACGAAACCGAGCGTATTCAGTCATGATTTAGACGTAAGCAACATAGGCCTATAAGCTTCGGATGCAATAAATGAAAATAAAAAACGTTCCCTTAAAAAATGGTAAAAAATTTCTTGATTTCTCAAATTTTCCAGAAAAAAGGCTAATTTATAAATCTGTTTTAATTTTTAAATATTTAGAAACTTGATTTTTATTGTTAAGATGGGCATTTATTAATTTTCAGAAGTAAACATAGGCCTATTCTGAAAATTGCAAAGGAATCAACCAGAATTCTTTTAAGGCCATGGAATAATTTTGGGGGATGAAAGGTCTGCCGTAGCGCCCTTTCGCTTCAAGGACACAAGTTGTGATTTAACAAAGTTGTTCCCTTAAAAACGGTCTGCATGTACAACAAAACAAAAAATTCGCTTTCCAAATGTTAATTTCCAAACAAAAAAGATCTTCCTCTTGAAAAACGCGTCAACCAACCCTCGCTCAATAAAATTCATTTTCTTACACCACTGGTTCTGACCTTTATATTTTTTGTTATGGGACCTTGGTCAGCCCCTCAACACCCATGTTTTATTTTATCCCCCCCTTTTTTGCAAATATTACGGAAATGCTAATGAAGGATAGGATTACTGCAGCATTCTCTGTATTTTTATCTTTATTACTGAAATAGCCGACCAAAAAGTCTAAATTATTTTTCCCTGTAGGGGAGGGGAGGGGAGGGGGTTTGAGTAAAACAAACTTATTTGAGCCTATTTTATGACAGAAAGTTTATAGACAATGTCCTATGATTTTTTTATTTATTTGCCATATTTAGCCTTTAGCCACGAGAAAGCGAATTGAATCACTACAGTTTGGACCGGACGTCCGCACTCGCTTGGGACTTGCTTTTTCCAAGGTGTTTAGGCCACTTGTCTTTCACATAAAGGTAGAGCGTCCCGTTAAGTGCCTTGACCAAGGACACAACAAGCGAACTTGCGGGCTTGTTCTCCACAACCTCTTCTAAATGCTAAATGACAAGCAGGGAAGCTATGAATACTATTTTTTAAAGTCTTTTGGTATGACTCAACAAGGGGAATGAACCCCAGGTCTACCGACTGCGAAGCGGACGCTCTAACCACTACGCCATCGCGTCGGTTGCTACGCCATTACCACTACGCCATGATACAAAAAACAACTATGCCAGTTTTTACAGATAACTCGTGCATAAGGTAACAAAAATTGTGGTACATTTAGGGGTGAATAAAGGGTGATTTTCCCAAATGGTGTGACAAAAGCAAAAAATGGAAAAGAAAAGTCCTATTGAGACAAAATTTGCGGTTTCAAAAAGTCGATTAGCAAGAACAATATTTTCACGGTTATTTGTACCGCAAAATGGGTGAAATTTTAACTTTCAAATAATTTTTCTTCCCTTACGCTCTATCCTCCCAAAGTGATTGAGCTCGCTTATTTTGTGACATTGCTTGATAATACAAGAGTGGTTTATAAACTTATGCTCTCATTTTGCAATTCTGCTACAAGGGGTTGGAGCAAATTGTGTATTCTGTTTTTATAATGACCGAACCTTTATATAGTTAACCTGTATGTTTTATCTCACATGACCAATGCCGATGTTCATGATGGCTGTGAGCATTCGGGTAGCACTTCATGCAAATTACCATTTTTGACGTTGTGTCCAACAAGATGGTTGGTTAGAGGAGAAGTTTTGCAGAGAATGCTGTGCAATTGGAATTATCTTAAGTCTTATTTCTCTACTTCAGTATTTAATCAAAGCTGTCGATATAAAGCTAGGACTTTGGCTGATATGCTTTTTGATGATGTTAACTATTTGTACTTTTGCTTTCTTACTCCTGTTGTGAAAGAAGTTGACAAAATTAACAAGTTTTTTCAAGCAACAAATGCTGACCTTGAAGAAATACCTGACAACTTCATATGCATTATGCCTCACTAAAGCTTAGAATTTTTGACAAGGATGATAATCATCTTGCCATCAGCAGAGTTGATTTTGAACCTAAATTCGACAGCGAATCAATACGCTGCAGCCATGAACACAGAAATTCTTCAAATATTAACTTTTCCGTTCAGCTGCGAAATGTCCAAGACAGATGCCATAAGTTTTTACTGCAGCTCGTCGAACAAATTGAACAGAGACTGCCTTCTGACAAAGACATTTTTTCTGGTGTTGGCATTTTGAAACCATATAAAGTTTTGTCTCACGTCAACAAGCCAACATTTGGACAATTACCCTTTCGAAACTTGCTGCCTGAACAAGGTATAGATGAAATTGAAGAGCAACACAGAAAGATTCTCTTGCAGCCATGGAATGAAGACAAAGTCTTTCAGTCTGGAGTTCCAAATAATCCCGTCCAATTTGTGGCTGCAGTTCGTCGTTTTCAAGACACTACTGGCTTTTGTCCAAACAAAGATTTGGCTACATATGCTTTGGCATGCTTTAGTACTCCTGTTTCCAACGCTCTTGTTTAGCGTGTGTTTTCACATGTTTATTCTGTAAAAACAGACAAGTGCAATATCATGGGATTGAAAATGGTTGAGTCCATAACTAGAATTTGCACAACTTTGGTAGTTAAGAACAAATGCTGCAAAGATTTTGTTGTTACAAAAGAAATGCTATATAGATTCAATTCGGATATGTATAAAACTTTGGTAATCATGAATAAATGCTGCAAAGATTTTGTTACAAAAAAAATGAGTTACATACATACCCGAATTGAATCTCGAAAAAATTGGTAATGTTTGTGTCCTATTTTATTTGTTGTAATGGTTGTGTTGTTTGTGTTCATGTAATGTTCGTGTTTAATTCAATTCTTGGTTTTGTTTTTCAGATTTAGGCTATTTGGTATGTTTTTTTTAGGTCTGGTATATATTTTTAAATTGTTTGGTATACATTGTTCTGAAAAATCTGGCAACCCTGGTTGTATATCAAAAAACTCGTTAGACGTCGTACTAAAAAGCAATGTAGCAATCGCTTTGTTTTGAAACTCGTGCCTCTTTTTGAGGCAGTCTTTTCACAGCTTCTCATCACTGCTGTATTTTCGAGATTTCTCGCAAAAAGTTACCCCAAAACTTCCAGCCGAGAAATGCATTCTCGTAGATTGTGTTGAAATCATAGACGTAGGTAGCGTGGAGGGAGAGACACAGGGGTTATGGGCGCTCCCAAAATTATCCGAATCCTATCTAGGAGCAAAGGTGCTTATTTATGACAGCTACTAAAGGCCTAACTCCAAAAAACGACCATCTAACAAATTTAAGGAAAAAATTGACAGGATTATTGACAAGCAAGAAAAGTTCATCCAACACATTTGAAGTAAATTGACAGAATTGTGATCATAAAGTAACAGCTTCTAAAAAAGTTATCTAACAAATCTACTTTTGGTCATCCCAAACTTTGCTTTACCCCACGCCTATGAATGAGAACACCGGTTTTAATCTTTGCGTTGGTTAGGCTACATGTACCGTCTTGTGTTGGAAGTTAATGCATGCAACCGCAACATCTTGACATTTAAGCAAAAAGTGAAACGAAATCACGAGAAGGTAAATGAGAGTGAAACGCTGCAGCGAGCAAGTAATTCGATCTTTCATCATACGGTTGGAATTGCTTTGATTAGTCTACGAGGATAGAGTGCAATTCAATCTTTGAAGTACAAACTCATTTGCCAAAACAAGGTTAACTAAAGACCATTCACGGTTACAAATTTTCTAAAAGAAGTAAAAATCATTAAAAACTGCATTGCTCTAACGCAGGGGTGGGCAAAATTTTTAGTCGGAGGGCCGCATTGATCATTCAAGAGTGGCTGACGGCCGGTGCTTAAAACCTTGCAATGTCTGCATACAATGCAAGAGCTTGGAGTAGCTTAAAATCTTGCGACAACCTCAACCTGTCGTATCACATGGTTTTGAAAATAATGGTGTCCAAAAAAAAGGTCATCACCCTCCATCTGGACGGCAAAAGCGTCAAATTGGACTGAGATATGCATAGCAGCTCTTTCAATGGTCACTTCTAACGTTTTTGTTGTTGTTGTTGGTTTACCCCTTCTCTTCCTGGGGATGGAGGTATGGCGCGAACAGCAATCCAGGTTCACGCCATCAACCTAATTGAATTAGGCTAGGGGAAAAGTGGCAGCCCATTTCGAACCAGTCGTGGATGCAAATTGCTGACAGGTAGCCCCACCACCAACAAGGTGGACTGCCATTGACGCGTATCCAAAAGTCGCCTCTTACGACATGCTAAGTGAGCAGTTTCACTATTCTAACCCGGTGAAGCACGGGTTCTAACGTTTTTCGCTCTTTAGTACGGCTGGTGTGGCTACCCCTGTCATATTCAATTAGATATATGGAAGTTGCTACAAGTGCTTGCAGGCCGCACAGAATGCTCTGGTGGGCCGTAGTTTGTCCACTGTTGATCTAACGCACGCTGAGGGATGGCAATTGAAATCCCTCAAGCGGAACTCGGAACAATCATATTTTTGTTTTATTTAAAGGCAGGCTTAGCGTTGACGGCAACTACTTTTCAAAAAAATTCAGAGTTTTCGCAAGCGCTATTGTACAAAAGACTATCGTCCGCTGCTGTTGCCGTTGGTTTATGACGACAAGAGCAGCGCTATTGGCGGTTGCTATTTTTAGCGCCGCTAGTGCCCATTGCTGCAAAAGATGCCAGTTCTCATTAGTGGAAGCACTGCACTGTATTTGCCAGTTTGCAAAAAGTTAATTTCGGTTGATGCAGTGGTAGAGATAGTAGGCCAAATATTTTTTTCGTCTATAATAGTATAAAGAAAACGTAATGAAACAGAAACAAACTATTCAAAAAAAAAGATGGCATTCTAATTTAGTAGCACCTAAAAGAAAGGTATCGGCCGGGGGCTGGGGTCCCTGGAATTTAACAAATCAAAATGGCCAATGTTAAATGCGCTTATATGGAAAGTAACCTAAGAAAACAGAAAGCAAATTACCACATCATATTTGGTTATGCTTTCCCTCTAGAAAAGTTTCTGTCAAAGCCCTGACCTAAACCAACGCAAACAAAAGTAAAAACAAAAAAGTTTCACAAATAAATATAAAAAGAATACGCATAGCCTACAAATCAAAGCAAAAAACGCATGCTTACAGAAAAGCAAATTCAGCCTATGCTGTAAGTGTCACAAACACATGAAGCATTGGGTCTATGCTGTTATAGCAATGTCGTGATCCTAACAAGAAAAGCTGACGAGTTCTGTACATTGCCCAATGGTGACCTGGGAGCAACTACACCAAAGAGATGGCTTTTTACGCCTCAAGGCAGAAAGCCCTGTCGTCGGTTGCAGTTTCAAGTCTTGCACTAAGGACCTATTTTGGAGATTACTTTTAAAGGCTTGTTTAAAGCATAAACAGAAGAAAAATTAATTACGGTAGATGCCAGAGCCAAAGCTTTTTTTGGGAAGAAAAATAAGTTTAAGCTTGGTCGATTTAATATTTCAAAAATTTGTTTGAAATAGTAGGAAGGTTTCACATACTTAATCAAACGTCATCAAAATGCGCTTTCGAAAAAAGTGGCTGACCACTTTTAGTGTTGTTGCATTGAATTAAATAGGAATAATAACGTTTTTTGCAAATTAAATAAATAAATAGACAGTTGTTTAATACACGTTAAGTGTATTGTTTTACCGATGTTGAGGAATGAATCTGAATTCAAAGTATTGTAGGAAGTGTTAGGGCTTATTTGCTATTGCAACTAGTTAACCTAGTTTTATGGGCTAAACATGAAGGCTTATTTGTAGTCAGCTTCTGGTAGGGTTTCATATTCCACTAATCAGCGTATTTGGGAATACGGAGTTTAAGTCATATGCAATGCGCAACTTCTACCGCATATTTAGTTGCATAAGCATACTGAAAAGTTGTAAACCTAAATTATACTGTTGCCTAGATGACAGGGCAGACTTCTGTAACGTTTGCCAAAGTTGGATTAGATATTGATGGATTTAACCACCAGTCCTTTGAAATTTTTTGTCTATAACACTTGCAGATTGGTTACATTAATCTTTCACATGTAATTTTGTGAACTTTACAATTTTTTGGGCTACTTGCTGCTGGACCAACTAGGCCAAAAATAATAAAAAACTTACCGTGACGGTGGTAACGATACGATAATGACTGATTTTGCTAATGAACCTACGGTTATCTACTGGGCATAGAGTTATTTTTAAGAGAGGAATAAATGATATTCAGATAAAACTTCTCTTAAAGCCGCTTTTTTGGCAAATTGGTACACCGTACTAAGTTTAAACTAGCTACTTAATTCGCTTTTGATTAAATTTATTGGTTTCTGATTAACTAGCTAGCAATCATTCATTCCAATTTTTCTTTAATTTCTTGTTAGCTTACAAAAAATGACTCCTAAAGTTGATGTTCTACTTATACCTTTCCAGTATAAATTACAGCTTATGGTCAGCCACCTTTTTTCGCGCCAAATGTGTGACCTCATATGCAAGTTTTCTGTTTTTTTTTATTTGCCATATTTATCCTCCATTCACGAGAAAGCGATGTACCGCTATGTTTTGGACAGTATGTCCGCACTCGCTTGGGAGTTGCTTTTTCCGGGTCACCTGTCTTCCACATGAAGGTGGGGCGTCCCGTTAAGTGCCTTGCCCAAGGAAACAACAAGCAAACTTGCCGGCTTGTTCTCCACAACCTCCCATAAATGCTGAGCGCCAAGCAGGGAAGCTATAGACAAAGTCTTTTTTAAAATCTTTTGGTATGACTCGACAAGAGGAATGAACCCCAGGTCTACCGACTGCGAAGCGGACGCTCTAACCACTACAGCATCGCGTCGGTTGTTAGAACAACCAACCCGCTTTTAATCTTTTGCCTTTACACTAAGGTGACCGTACGTCCTCTTTTTGGAGGGCATATCCTCCTTTTTGGTAAAAAGTAATTGGTCCTCCGAGGATGTTTAAAAATGCCTTTTTTTGTCCTTTTTAATAAAAACTAATTTGGTCATCCAAAGTTGTTCAAAAATCCCATTTCCCGTTTACCCTGAGATTAAAAATTATGTCACTGCATATTAGTTCTTGTGATAATAAGTTTAACTGGTAAGGAATGATAAAAGAGAGTTTCCTAACGGTCAATCTCAGATTGACTGTTGCTTTAGGTTTGAAAGAGTAAGATTACATGGAAAACGGTACAAATACCGGTAGGTTTTCAAACTGCATTTCTTGTATTTTACGCAGCGGAGATACCGAGATAAATTTTGCTTTGTTGTTCTGGCCGATTGACCTAATTTCAAAAAAAACATTTCGGTACATATTTATTTTAGTTTAAAAAATCAAACAACATTTTTAGTTGAACTGTTTATAATTATCATCGCTGTGATTTTTGAAAAATAAAGCAAAAAGCGAAAAAATAAATGTCAAAAAGAAAATCAAAGTTTACTGAAAAACTTCAACAGAAGTATCCATTTCTTAGAAAACGACGAGATGAGTTCGAAGCAGAATGCATTACTTGGGGCTACGGAACTTTTGTTTCTGTAGCAAATAAAGGCAAACTTAGCCTAGACATGCATGTAGACAGTTCAAAGCATAAAAAAGCTGTCCGATTTATATTTTTTTGTTCATTGGCATCAGGGATGTGGAAGCGGAAGCGGTGAAAGCGGTACTTTCTCGGTGGAAGCGGAAGCGAAAGCGCGAAAAATCCACCGCTTCCGCTTCCACATGGGAGGGAAGAATGGAGAAAGAAAAGAAGTTGGTTCTGCTATCCTTCGTAGAAGAACGAACAGGGGGAGCATAAACATTAAGAAATGAGAGCGAGGAGGAGTCATTTAGAGAGATGTTGACCTCTGCATAATCAAAGTAGGGGCCAAGCAAAGAAAGAGAGCAGGTAGAAAGCTCAGAGAAGAATAAGCTCTGCTTGACGAAAATGATGACGCCGCCACTAGCGTCTGCGACATCAGTAGAAAAAATACCAGATCGGGAGTAGGTGCCATGGGATTGCAGAGCAGAGAATCCAGGGTTTCGGAAAAGGAAGATAAATTAAGGTTAGATTCCTGGATATAAATAAGGTCAACGGGATGAGACGAAATAGTTTAGTTTAGTGCTCCTGGCTCGGAGACCCCCGGCATCCATTGAAGAACCCTAAGAGAGTTATGGAGGGGAAGAGAAAGCAGGAGGTAAAGAGAAACAGCCAGGAGCATGAGGCGGTGGTGAGGGTGCAGAGGAAGAAGATACAAAGTGGGCGGAAAAAGGATAATAATTTTGAAAGTGAGGGTGGGTTGCGAGTGCTGCTTTACCAGAAGGGGGCCAGATTGAGCCGTGAAGATATACCAGCTGGACAAGTCCGAGGAGGAAGTCACACTGCTGGTAGGGGTAGAATCTCCAAAAAAAAGCAGGTAGGGCAGCTCCAGAAATGAGAGCTGCCAAGAGTTCTGAATCTAGAAAAGGAGAGTAGTGAGCACTTTAAATGAACTTAATTAGAGCATGTGCAGCATTGCACTGACCTATCCCGCCAGGTCATATTTTCCAGCGCACACTAAACAGGGAATGACAGAACAAGGGTTAGGATGAACGTTGCCACTCATCAGGAGAAGGAGAAGAATGAGAAGACAGTCAAGAGAAAGGCAGAAGTAGAGAAAAGACAGGCCAATTTTAAAGAGGCTGCGTGATACCCTTCTGCGGTGCTTCAGGGGGCTGCACGGGGAAAAAATGGTTTGTGTGGGGGGAATGCCTGGGGTAACTGGGACCCTCGGGAAGGCCAACTGTCATTTTGACACAACCCAAACGGGTCGGAGACCGCACCACCACGTTGAGGCGGCTGTTGATTGGTGCAATTCAATTTTGCTCGCTTTACATGTATATACTATATATACGACAGAAACTTCGCACTTCACTATCCAAAAAGATTAGAGTCAATACGTGTTTTGAGGACGGACAGAAGGTCCGTAATGATGATTAGAGTTAAAGTTAACTCAAAGTCAGAGTTAGTTAAGAATAAAGAGGGAAAATCAGCGCTATACGGTGTAATTTGTTGTTGTGACGACAGGTTATTGTCGAGAGCTGTGATATGTGGTCATACGATTTAGATCTGAGAAGCATTAGGTTAACTGTTGTAAAAGTGGTTGTAAGTAGTAAAGGAACTTGTAATAACTAGGGCCATTTTTTTTTACCTAAAAAATATATTTTTGACTTTATTTTAGCAAAATTTTGACTTTATTTTGACCTAACCGCTTTCGCCTATTATTTATGTCTTGTTGCACTTTTTTAATTAAAAATGCTTTATAATCCGCAATTTACATAAGTTTTTAAAGAAAAAGGTAGCCTACTTTAAACATTTTCTCAATCACTCAGTCTTGAAGCTAATGCAACAAAGCGATGCATGACGTCAAAACCTAGGATAACGAGCCATTGTGTGTACCGGTATCAATTAGTGTGTAATACAAAAAATGCGTTGTTATCGCAACTGTACTGTGCATCAACAGTCTGTCTATGATGTTTTTAACGAAAGCCACACAGTATAATTACCAGGACTTTTTATTGTAATACAGCATCATATATTTTTTTACGTTCTTATCATCAAAATTTCTGTCTTTTCTCAGTAATTTACTGAGCATAGAAAACGACCTCTCAACAGCAGCACAGGTTGGCTGGGCTTTTTGCAATAGTGCGTAGCTTGTTGGGTCAATTGTCAAGTTGGTACAGTTTATTATTGTTTCTAAATCAGAGTTGGATAGTCGTTTTTTGATGTAATTTTTAATTGAGCACGGATCATCATCGAATTGCATATTCTTCAGCAATCCGTATGGTTCGGTTATCGTGCAGGCACTTCCTTCTAAGAACTCTACGTTGGCTGCTAGAGTCCGGTATTGATTTATTTTAACCAAGTCCGGCACCAAATCTTCCACATTGGTAGCATCTTTTGCTGTGCTGACTAAGAGGCCTGCACTTGTCCAATTGTTGACAATGATACGAACAGCTGGAAGGTTCTCACTGTAATAAAAGGCAGCTCTCAGCCAAGTTGCCCATCTTGTAATTACAGGGTCAGGAGGAGATGGCAGACCAGCATCATGAAAATCTTTCTTGTTTTTGATCGTTGCTATTATTTCATCAATATTTTTGAAATGAGCACGCACACGCATAGCGCAGTTATGTAGTAAGTGCGCAACGCAGGTGACATGCATCAAAGAAGGGTATAATTTCTTTGATGTTTTTCCAGTCAAAGACATGTACCGAGCAGCATCAGTCAAGAACAACGAAAAATTCTCGCGTTTTATTTCAAGTTGTCGCGATATGTCATCCACAGTGTGCAGAATAATACTGCTATTAACATTGCTACCGCTGTCAAGTGGATGGCAATCAACGAGGAATGTCTGATTTGGGGCATCTAATCTGCCCACAAGCACACTAATATACTTTTGTTTAGCAATCTCTGCTTCATCCACAATTTAAAAAAATTTTTTGTCACGAAGTAATTCTTCAATTTGTTCTTTTTGGGATGCTAACTTAGCAACACATACCCGTGTTGCAGTCTCCGAAGGCAATACTTTTTCCATTGTAGCAAACAGAGACTTTAAAGAAGGATGGTTGAGTTTATGAAGTGGGATATCTGCAGCTAAGAATGAAGAGACAACCTGTTCCTTGAAGTTTACTTGATCGAGTTGCAAAAAGGTTTGCTTACTTTGGGATTTGCTCTTCGTTTCCAATTTTCTTTGGTATTGCTTACTTTTGCGGTGGCTTTCCACAAAAACCTTTTTGTCGCATTTGACTAATACGTCGCAAAGGTTGCATCGCAAGTCGCGGGCAGGAGTTGCCAAAAACTCATCCGGATATTCCTGGCAAATTTGGCTAACTTTCGCTGTAAAAGATTTGGCTTGTTTAGGCATTCTTTGCTTTGCAAGCTACGACTTAAAAAGACCACATGTAAAGAGCGCAAAGGTTTTATAGGAATAGATTAATTGTCTAACAATTATGTGTTTATGCATGGACAATGACAATTTCCTGCATAATAAGTGCTATTTCCTTCTCAATTACCGCACGCATTTTTACCATTGCAACTATTTGAGAAGTTTAAAATCAAATAAAACTGCGCATAAAATTTTAATAGCAGCTCAAAAATTTATAAAAATTTTAAAAAAATATAGATTTGTTCGTTTTTGTAAGGAAATTTTTGATGAAGAGAATTTTGACAAGTTTTGACTTTAAGCAAAATTTTGACTTTATTTTGGCTTATAAAATCTACCAAAACAAATTCCTAAACACCTGAAAGGAACGTCAGTGCACGTTTGATCATGTAACAAGGTTCTGAAAAAATTTTGACTTTATTGACTTTAGCGGGCCCTAGTAATAACTGTCTATTTGTTGAAGTGTTTAATTATTTTTTGGATTGCAGTAACGAAATATTTGATTTTTTGCAAGCAATTCGTGATTTCTAAATTATTGTTAGAGGGAGTTCCATGACAAACGCGAAAGTACGGAAGCGGAAGCGAAAGCGATAGGTGTGGAAGCGGAAGCGTTTGAAAAATAACCGCTTCCACATCCCTGATTGGCATAATAAATTTAAATATAGACTTTTTATAGATTTAAAAATTAAATATTTGTACAATTGTCAAAATATAATTATCAAAAGCGGTCAGTGTTCAACAAATGTCCAGAAAAGTTTTCCTAGCCTTGCAGAACAACTTGTAGGACTGATAATATTTATTATCAAAAAATGTCCTCCTTTTTGGTACCGGTAATGATACATTTATGACTAACACTTTATATATAACCAGTGATGGGATTCAAAAATTTAAGAACAGGTTCTCTTTTGTATCAAACTCACTAACAACAGGTTCCCTCATTTTAGAAAGCCCATTTGCTGCGGTCGTCTAAGGGCTATAACAAAAAACAAGAACGGGTTCGCTGATTATTACGACATTCCAAGAACGGGTTCGCCCGAACCCGTGCGAACCCCCTGAATCCCATCACTGTATATAACCTTTATTTAAGTAAGGCTCTAGTAAACTAAAACACAGCACATCTAAATCGAAATGAAATAAAGTAAATTGTTAATAATCCTAGACTTATTTGACAGACTTTTGAACAGAATGCTTCTACCACTTCAACTCCATTACTTTACGAAAGACAGTTTCAATTACGCAACATGCAAGCACTTAATTACGCAAAACACCTCTAAGCAATTTACATAAACAATCTGGCATACCAAAATTACACAATTGAATTGGAGTGGTTCTGAGTTCAAGTCTTGGGTTCAATTCTTAGAAGCGTTAAACATATAATATATAACAATGGTCATCCTAATTTACACAAGCCTAACGATTAAACCTACATTTAGCCGTAATGTTTGTGAGACCAGTATGAAATTCATGTTAAACTAGTTGATATGGCAATCACATCAACCAGAGGCTCATAGTCAGGTAGTTACTTTTTACCACTATAGGAAGGTTGCATATGACGTCACACATTTCGCGCCAAAAAAAGTGGCTGACCAAAAGCTGTAATTTATGCTGAAGAGGTATTCGGCGAACACCAACTTTTGGGATTATTTTGAAAACTAATGAAAAATTAATTGAAATTTGGAGTGAATTATTGCTAGTTGGATACTCGGAAACAAATAAATTTGAACAAAAGCAATTTGGTTGAGATTTGGTCTTTCAGTTGGCTAGTATAAGCCTAGCACAGTGTGCCAATTTAAAAAAATTGCCCCTAAAAGAAGTGCTATCTAACTGCCATTTGCTCCTCACTTAAAAATAAACCATACCAATTAGATACCAGTCGATACATTAGCAAAAACAATCTTTATTTGATCAATTACTACCGGTACGGTAAGCTTGCCGGCAAGCTTACTTGTTGTGTCCATGAGCAAGGCATTTAACGATATGCCTCCATCTTTATGTGGCAAACAGGTGGTGGGGCCAAGCAGTCTACCCGTCGTGGTGACCCAGTGTGACGAAAGACATGCAAACAGAGCATGAGCTCATACGCATGAATACATAAATCGGTACCGCAATTTTTACATTACCCTTGGTCCAGCAACTTAGGTAATAGCCCAAACAATTGTTTAAGGAATAGTTAAGGTCACAAAATTACATCTGACATATCAATATGACTAGCCTGCAATCACTATTGACAAAAAATTTCAAAAAATTACTGATTTTATCCAACAATAATTAATCCAGCATATGACAAACGGTACAGAAGTCCGCTCTGTCATTTAGGCTACAGTATAACTTAAGTTTTCAACTTTTCAGTGTGCTTATGCAACTAAATATACTGTATAAGTTACACATTACAATTAACTTAAACTCTGCATTCCCAAACACACTGATTAATCGAATATGAAATCCTCACAGACAAGGGCGTAGCCAGAAAAAATTGAGGGGGGGAGCCAAATTTTGCAACTTTTAATGTGACGTCATTTACCTATAACGGCATTTTGCCTTTCGTGGACTATGCTCGTCGCTACTATAAAAGTTGCTGAACAAAACTGAGAAAGTGTGAATGCGATTTCACTGATCTAATGTAGTTTTATCAAGAACGGCTTTAATAGTTCAACTTCAATTGTGACCTATAACGCACTATTTAAGGAATTTCAAAGAAATCACTCCCACTGGTAGGTTGGACGTTCTGATAAAAGAAGGAGGTCTTTGCAGTATTCCACATCGCAATAAAACAAGAAAGCGCTTAGCGAGACGCTTATTTCTTGCAATCACCATACCTTGGATTGTCAATTCATCACTCGACTGCAACAGAAGAAAAATTTTGGCGATATTTAGTGTGTAAAACGTACACATTTTGTTTGATAACATTTGAAAGTTTTAAAACTCACGCCTGACCCACCCCCCTCCCCACCCCCTTGCTAAAAGTCAACAATAACCTCTAATGTACCTGCAGAAGCGCAAAAAAATTTATGTTTATATTTTTTTGATACTGTTTTGTAGTTTGACTTAAAATTCAGGGGGGGCCATGGCCACTTTGGCCCCCCCTGGCTACACCTATGCTCACAGAAGCTGGCGACAAATAAGCCTGCATGTTTAGCCCATTAAATTAGCCCAACTATTAGCAATAACAAGCAAACCTTGGCACCTCTTGTCTTACTTTGACTTTAGATTCATTCCTTAACATCAGTAAAATAACATATTTAACCTTCATTCAATAACTGCCACGTTTATCGATTTACTTTGCATAAAACGATGTCACTCCTATTCAATTCAATGCAAAATCAATCAAAATGGTCAGCCAGATTTTTCGAAAGCGCATTTTGATGACGTTTGATCACGTGCGTGCAACCTTCCTAATTCCTATAGTATATGCTATAGTTTCCAGAGATTTCCACTCAAGCGTAAAATTTTGTTACGCATGACTGAATATAGATTGATGTGAATTATAAAGTTGATCAGAACTAGCTAAAAACATTTTTGTTGTACGTTCCAAGCGCAGCATAGTTAAACGCGGAAATATGCGGAAAGCGTTCCAGAGGATTGGATACAACTGATGCCCAGCATTACATATCAGCGCTACTATGATTTGGTTTGGTGTAAGGGTCAGAGTTAGGATTAGAATTTGGGTTAATCCGCAGAATTTCTTCGTTTTAGCAGCATCGCGTGCCATGCTATTATCAGTCATGATAGAAATATCTGCTGGTTCTAAATATCATTGGAGTTGAATGGAGCCAAAAAGGCTCTGGACATTATAATTTGATTTGTCACTTACTGTGCTCTGCGCATTTGGTGCAATCAGGTTTAGGTTGAGTGCCGGTACTTCCTTACCGGTAGTTTTCAATGTTGTGGTTTCTGATATTGGCCTCAGCAATATGTTCAGTATTTTTGGTATTATTTAGCGATAAGGTTAGTTTTTTTACCTAACGTTTTACTGTTATGGGAATTTGTCATCAATTATACAAGTTTAGATCTACTTTGATTCTTATTATTACACCAATTGTACTGTTGCAGCTATTTATTTTTACCCCACCAGCAATTTATACAGTAAGTGCTCTGCTTTCTGTTTGAATGCTTATTACGATTTTACCCTAATCGTGTTTTTAGGAGATAGCATGTGCATACACAATTCTTCTCATGGCTGTGTACTGGGTGACAGAAGTAGTTCCTTTGGCCGTTACTGCTCTTCTTCCTCTTGTTCTTTATCCTCTGCTAGGCGTGGTTCCTGCCAAAGATGTAAGATCATTAGGTTTAGCTGCCTCAATGTCATTGTTTTATCTGTACCGTTTTGAAACAGGCTACTGAAGAAGGCTTTTTCCTAAATAGTGGGGAAAAATATATGAGAATAGGACTTCACAGATAACCAAAATTAGCAAGGTGATGTCTGCAAATCAATATTTTCTTGGATGGGTTTTTGTAGCTCATGAAATCAGCAGTGTAACTATTTATAGGAACTTTTAAATTTGAAGATTTAAATGTTGTTTTCATTACCTAGCTATGTGCGGCCTGGGTATGGGAAAAATGAATGCTTTTGGCGTGTTTGCCTATTTTTTTCTGTCAAAATAGGCTATGATGAAATTGGGTTTGAACTGGTTCGTAAAGTATGTGGTAATGGGCAGCATTAATTGCATTTTTCAACAAAAAATAAAAGTCTGGCTTCACTTTAGAACTATATGCCATTTCCTTCTCAGTACCAATTATCTCTAGCTTTAAAAAATGCATTATATTTTTGTGCAGGTAAGTGTGAAATACTTCAAGGACGTAAATGTGCTATTTCTTGGGGGGTTGACTGTTGCGGTTGCAGTGGAGCATTGGAGCTTACATAAAAGAGTTGCTTTGAAAGTATTAACAAAAGTTGGAGCTAAACCCAGATGGTAAGAATGTGATAATGCTTGATGTTGTTTTGTAATTGTTAGCAATATATAACAAATCGCTTATTCGACTTGAACTAAATCTGTAAGACTTTTAAGGGAATAAGTTTAGTTTTGCATCCAAGTTAAAAATCTTTTATAGCGGATATTGATTGATCACAAAGAGGATATAAGGGCTTGTAAAAACTCAAGCCTCTTCAAAATGGTATTAGTTATGACAAATTCCAATTTTGTTTGCTTTGGATAAAATTTTCACCTTAATAATTTGCTGATGTTTAAAAAATGGTTTTGTGTACTCTTAGTACAATTATAACTGTAGATTTGGGGTTAGTCGATGTTTTCTTATAAATTGATAATATTCATGGCATTTGGGGTCTCAAATAATTAGTCCCAATGCTTGATATATGGAATTGGATCACCCAGATACTACTGAAACACAAAAATGTTATAGAATTGTTCATCAGCATTAGGGTTGAATTAAAGGTTAAGGTTAGTTGAAGTCAGAAGTAGGGTTAGAGTTAGTTTGAGCAGTATGGCTTATTCTTTATGAGACCCAGTATTTGCATGCTTCAATTCCTTCATAGTAAAACAGTTGTCGTGGTATGACTCTGTCATATTATACCAGTATGCATGTATTGTCATGTTATACTTTGCTGTTGCACATTTTACGTCTTAGTATAGCAGCTGCGTTTCAGATGCACGTGGGGCGTTTGGCATAGGCACTTCAAAAATCGTCCTTGCTATAGACATGCTAAGACCTCTAAAATTAATCAATTCTGTTTAGCAGATATTACTGAAGCATAATAATGCCTCCAGAATAACCCAATAAGTTTTGGTTATAAACGTTACTAGACAGTGCATTAATTCACAGCCATGAACAACTTTATGTTTGAACTACTTTATAAAGAACCATGATTGTATTAAATAAATGTCTGATGATCTGTATGGTAACAATAACGCTTCTAAATTTATGAAAACGTTTTCAGATTTTTTGACAACACCTTTAAATTGTTGATTGGTTAATTTAGAGGCGTTGTTGTTACCGTACAGATTATCAGATATTTATTTTCTGCAATCTTAGTTCTCAATCAAATAGTTAAAACATAGTGCTGTTCGAGGAGAAACTTATGTAAATTTGGAATAGAAAATTCGTGGATTTTGTCACTAAACACTGTGGTATCTCCTCAGTAATTAATATACAAATATGCAATTATTTTTTTACGGTCTATTAGAAAGGAAATAATTTTACAGCATAGTGGTTCTCGCGCTGTATCAAGAACGTATGTTATGGTCTTTGGATTTTTTGAAATAGATGGAAAAGTTTATAGTCGATACCGGTAGTTTGCAAATTGTGCTTCATAACCCCCTGGGGCGTCGTTTTCATTTTCCAAGGGCACCGCACAATAATTCGATTTTGTGCCAACGTAATTTTTGTTTTTATCTCTCAAATTTGTCCTATATGTGGATTTTTCATACATTCCCCTAATAGCCAACACGTATATTCAACATTGTTCCCTCTAAGATTTTAGTGAGTGCGTAACCGCCGGAACAAATGCGAAATTGCTAGCAAATCTACGAAAACCGCCGGACAAATTTGCAAGGAAAGGAAAGTCAAAACTGTGACAATGCGCTTCGGTGACGTAATAATTAATTAGCTTGACTTTGTCAGCTCGAAAATGTTCACAAACAGGTAGCCTATCGGTTATTATATGGCGGCGAAATACCTGGCTATTTTTTTTCAGTAAGTTAGTTGTGGTTAAATTTGGTCTCAAACTTTACAGCCTTTGCAACAGTGATTCGTAAGCACTTTGGAATGACAGGTTAAAAATGCGCGTAAATAAAAATAACCCTTTGCCGACGCCCGACATGAGCATGAGAAGTAGGACTTTTAAACTAATGTGATGTAAGATAGGTTATTACGACTATGACACAACAAAAATTACTTGCGAACTTTAATTGTTGCTTGTTTACGGTAAATAATGAAACAACTTACATTTCTCTATCGTAATCAATTAAACAACAGGTTTTTGCAATTGCAAGCAAACTTTCCATTTCAAATCGGAAAGTATTTGAAGAGAATTCAAAACTAAAATTGGTTAGAAGTCATATTCTTTTTTATTTTTAGTGTTTATAAATAGCAAGTAAAAGAAAGCTATTTATTTGTAACGTACAAAAACTGAACCATTCCCTCAAAAAAATGATGTTTTTTGTGCTAAACTGAAACCGGTGGTCATGTGCTTTTTTATCTTAACAAGCACGATTGAAGTTAGCATTGAAACGTAAAGAAAACATAAAGAGTTTAGGCAAGTTTAGTTTCAAACTTCCCTCGAAAAATGATGTCTTGTGTTAAAACTAAAGTCTGAGAGCTGTTTTCTATTTTTGCTCTTTAGCTACGATTGCAATCGGCTGCGAAAAAGTAAACAAAAAAATTGATTTTACTTCAGGTTAATTGCTGGAGAGGTAATTTGTTATACGAAAAAGTGGCGATGGCGCGCGCGATATGTTAAGTCGCCGTCACCCGATGTTGCCTCACAGCCGCGCGATGTTTGCGCGAGACGCTGCACTGCTTTAAAAAAGCGTCTGTTCTGACTTGGATTTCTTTTCATTGTCTCCCATGCATTTAACAGTTGGTTAAGATTTTGCTAAGAAAATTGCAAAAAGTTTTAACAAAGTGAAAAAGTTACCAAAAACCGCCGGACACATTTTACGCACTGTTGAATTTTAACTGCGAATCCGCCGGACATAATTTCGTAAATTCGCACTTTTTTGCGTTTAAAGGGAACACTGATGTTTAATTGCATTATTACAAAGCTGTAGATACAGCAATGCTATAATAATTGACTTGTTGCTCTGTGATCAAATTAGACAATTTTAATTCTCCTTGGCGTAAAACAAATGAAGGCTGCGGCAGCCACTATAATTTCGCAAAAATGTCTACAGTTGTTAAAATTTTGAGTTCACATTCACTGTGCCGAACCGCGAGCAAAAAACCTTGTTCTGTTGTCGGGTGCATCGCAGATTCAGTGAGTTTTTTCATATGCGTCCCTAGGAAAAAGTTTAAATCACTATATACTGATTTTTTGCTGCCTTTGTTTGCGTATTGGGTCATGTCTATCATGTTCTGTTTTGTAAATTGCAAACATTTCCGCTAGCTTTGTTTTGAAAGTTATGTTAATAGCAAACAGGACATAGCTTGTATACACTATCAATAGGAATTGAATGTGTGTTTTCTTTGAAAACGTTTTCGTTATGATGTCTTTGATCCTGATACAGAATGCATTGAACAGACTTCGTAGATTTGCTGCTGACGTAAATTCACAGCAGACTACTCCCCTGATAATTCTTGACTGAGGTCTTGATTATAAGCTCTACTATTTCTGTTGCTGCAAGCACATGATAACGTTTGTTGCGATGTGATATAGCCATTTTGAAGAAGTTAGTTTTGTAAGACTTTATTTGAATCCTATTTATTGTTGTAGTGCTACATGTCTAGGATTGGTTCTTTCTTCATACGCGCCTGCACTGATGGCGATCGTACCGTGCGTGTGTGTGGTTGTGCGCAGCAAACCAAACTTGTCAGTTTTTAAGATATGGCAAACTCAATTTGCCTACCATCTCCGCATCACAACTATCATTTATTTAAATGCCTTGTTTTTGTTTCAATCAAGGGACTACCTGCTAACACTACGGTTGGTACATATTGAAGAAGTTTTATTTGGTTACATTTGTCGCTGGTGTAAGTATGATCAGTTTCTAAAATCCATTTTACGATTGTCATAAACTTTTTATTTTAAATTCAAATGGATTTTGTTGCGTAGTTGAATTCGTTGGATCTTCTTGTTTTCTAGTAACTTGTGAGAACGGTTTCTCGGTTCCATCACATTTACATATTTGATTCATGAGCTAGATTTTTACAACTTGATTTTTTACGTCATTAGTTGCATAAATTCCTTTCAATGTTTCTTCTGTAATCAGCTCAAGTGACTTTTGGTATAGTAGCAAAGTAAACACTGTGTAGTATTTACTACAAAACGCTGAAAGAAAGGCACATGCCGATGGTAAACAAATCGCACTTGCTTGGTAGAAATAATACTATACTGCGGTGTTGTATTAGTTTTCTTTAGTAGCTGGAGTTTATCTACTGCAAATAATGTGCGTTATGTGAGATGTTTATGCGTTTCCTGGCAAAGCTTGATTTGTTTTGATTATGAGTTACACTAGCACTCAAACATAATTTTTCAAACACATTGTGAAGTGGATTCCAGGCATAAATTTTTCAAGTAGTCTAGGTAATAACAAGCGATTGCATTCGTTTTTCTCGTGCGGTCTTGAATCTCTGTTACGCGTTCTTATTTGGTGCGAAGATTGAATGCAGTTTTAATAAAGAAACCTTATCAGCGTGCTGTAGAATTGTAAATTTAAGATTTTGACAAGATCTTTTATTTTGTAATGCCTAATCTGCATTAAACCGTTTTTGTATTGTAGCTGAGTTCTAATTGTGTTTCCTACATGAAGCAGATTTTGCATAAGAGAGGATCACTCAGCTTTACAATGCTCATCTGCAAACTTGCCAGAGCCGCAATATTTTTATTTGTACAATTGTAGAATATATATTAAAACCACAACAAATGTGTTTCGCCTTGAGGCTCATCAGGTGGTATGTCTTATTTAAATACATTAATAGGTACGTTTTATTCAAATTCTATTTGAATAAGACGTACAGCCTGATGAGCCTCAAGGCGAAACAGACTGTTGTGGTTTTAGTATTAATTCTGTAGTTGTACAAATAGAAATAAAGCAGTGTTTGAACGTATATTATTATGCGAGTATATTCTTGTATAATGTTTTTATTATATCCAGCGTATTGTGGTTTATTTGATTTTAATTGGAAGTTTTTCTCTGGCAGTAGAAATCATATCGTTATGCAAAGAAGCATTGTGTATGTTGTGGTCATTAAAAAGAATTTCTCCTGACGTTTGTTTTATTAGTTCTTCAAATTTCTCACTACGTAACAACTCCTACTAATCGCCACCTGATAACAATTACAAGATTTGAGATTGAACGAATGGAGGGGTGTGTACTGCAAGATCGACCAATTACGTTACGATTTACGCCTCTCTCATTATTTATTTATAATGTGCGTCTTTTTCTAAGTACAACAGATGGTAGAATCGGTAAATATTTTACCGCCTCTTACAAGTCATCAAAAATATTTTTCTTACTGCTAAAGACAAAAAGCGTGGTTGCGATGAAATCCAAATATCTGATGCTATTATGAGTTCTGTTATCAACTTTTCAGACTTCTATGAAACGGTACAGTTGATGTCGCCGTCAAACTCAGCCGACTCTTCTTGTCCAAGATCGATTTGATTAGAACATCAATAGCATGAAGCGGAGATAAAACTCGAGTCTTTAAGGAAGTTCAACTTCTTTGCTTGACTTTGTTATCTCGATTCTGCTGTGCGATAGTAGCAAGCTAAACTACCAGGAAACTCGAACGGAGTTGACGAATGATGGCTTCTCCCACTGTTGACGCAAGCAGTAGGAAATCCATTACCGCCTGTTAGCAATCGGTTATTTCTATCGATAATATGCACTTTCGCTTGAAGCCCGCTTTACTGCCGATTTAAGACAATCTTGCTCGATATGTATGATCTAACCAAGGTGATCGGCTGTAAGACTAGTGAAAATCTTGCTTGTCATAGAGAAAATAGCTTTATCACTAGCTTAAAATAGACTGTGGCGTTTAGTTTCTTAGCAGCACCGGGAAAGTGACCAAACAACACGTACCGTAATTGGTGTTGGTACTGCTGGTAAATCTTAATAAATGGATTTCTACATCTTTTTACATTTCTTATTATCTTGTCATAAGCTTAAAGCAAAGTGTGCATGTTTAGATCTGCCTTTGTGTACGGCGGCCAGTCATCTGCTGTGGAGTTCCAGTTAAAATTTAGTTTACCGATACTATCTTTGTTTTGTGCCATTTGCGGTGTATGTGATTGTGTTTGTCCAGACCACCTCGCCTTAACGAGTTTACTATTGGACGTTTAACGCATTGATATAATTAGTTTTTGTTGCTATATAGTGCATGGATGACCACATTTGATCCCATAAGAGCCAAAAACGATAGAAGCCGAAATTAAAAGAGTCGCAGCGCAATTTTCCGTTGCAACCGTCGGCATCTTGCCATGCAAATTAATGGGCAAAGACTTTTTTTTGAGGTCAGTGTTTTCAAAGCCTGAATGGACGTATACTCCATCTGAACGAAGCATGGGGACCATTTTATAGCTTCTATATTTTCAAGAGCAGATTATTCCAGGGGCAAGTCTTCCTTCCACTGGCCACAAAATTTGGATACATGAACCGCCGGTAGCACACCACTTGGCTACATTTTTGTCCGCAAAAACAACACTAGTCAAAAGTGTCGCATTTAAAACCCCAAAGAGCTGCAATTTGGTCACCCCTGCTATATGACTTTCTATTCTGGATGAGTATGTGATGCAGAATTTGCAGGTTCAAGCATCGTTTTTGGTTCTTGAGAGCATCTTGCTAAAACGTTTAAATAATTATACCTTATCTCAAGCTGATTAATAGTTTTCACAGAAATAGCTGCTAATCTTATCGATATGCTGACTTCTTTTAAGGCATTGTTGTAGTGTACCTCTGCGTGCAAACCTCTTGCTATTCCACGCAATTGTATTTCAACAATTTATTTTTGTAACCGCCGTCTGGCGACTTCGAATAACCTTTGATTGTCGTTGACACTCCTCCAATCTACCTCTTGATCGACCAATCAAAAGGCAGCATACCAAGTTCAAGGTTATCTCTTACGTCATTTTATTTCCATGCGATTAACCTGTTTAAGTAAAGTTGACCTTGAAATTTTAGCGTTTCGTGTTAAAGCTAAACCACCTTGAAGTTCAAAAACTGGTTTGTCTTCTATAATTAGCTCATCATTCCTTTAATGTTAGCTGTCCTCGTTGTTGGAAGATTGTAATTACATCAAACATTAATGTCCTTCACTTGTTGCACCAACTTTGATGCTGTGTAATCTGTCATTGGGAGCGTGGTCACGTGATAAGGTGCTGATTCTCGACCGTGACGTTGAGGGTCAATCACCTCATGGGTGTTGCGTCGCTTTTCACGTTGATAATGCCTGTTATGAGGCCAGATGTTCGTGCATACTTGTTCCTACCCGATCCCTCTCTTGAGATTGGAACACGGCTGCAGACCATGGAGCCTCAAGAGTCGTCCCATGTTACCTGGTGTATCCTCTTTGGCACTGTCACTTATGGGGAATTTACTGCTCAGTAGCAGTGCATGTGATAGAACCCTTTGTGTCAGCAGCACTGGCAACTCGGAAACGATGCTGAACACGAGTTTATCTACTACTGCAAAACTTTTCCTGTGCCAAAAGGATAAAAATATACATCGTTACTCATCAAAAAATCTTTAGGGTAGAGTTCCATGAATCCTTGCGAGGTCTGCGAAAGGGTTTTAATGGGTCCTGTTTCAAATCCTACCATTTGAAAGCAAGAGCAATGTCAAAGAGTGGGAAAGGTGGTGAGAAGTGGATTTCGTTTAGTTGTGCTTTCATCATTGTTGAAATTGACGAAGGCAACTTAAAGCTCACTGCTTATTTGACAAAAAAATAAAATAACGGCCCGGAACTTCACTATAGCCATTAAAGGGGTCTATAGCTAAAAAAATCTTACACACCCTGACTGAAGATATTGCTAATTGGAAAAACGTTTCAAAATCATGCCATTGCTATATGGCCAAAGTTTCTGAAGATTTTTGGACGTTTGAAAGTGCCTCGCTAACATTCTTTACAAATTATTGTCTACGACAATTGAGTAACATCTCAACTTCTGAAGTTACAAGCCGAAAACACTCCTTGAATAAGTGTAGTACCCACGATATTATTTAAATAAGAATTATTTGACCAAGCACCCTGTCGAGGACAGTCTGCTAGCAATTAAAATATTAGTTTTTGGGTGTCCCAAAAAATGTATACCCTCTTTGAATCGTTATAGCTTAATCAAGTTATTGATTTTCACTTGTAAATAAAATTGATACAAGAGAAAGAATACACATTTAAAGAATTTGAGGGTAAAATGTACAAAAACATATCAAATTAACTTTTAACAAGATAAAAAACATTTGGGACAATTTCAGAATGTTTACATAATAACGAGTGCACATACGTGCTCAAGGTGGTTGCCGTTTTGTTTAATACGCTTTTTATATCTTGAAGAAATGGGCCTAGAAACGTCCAGCAACATTTTCTCCGGTATTTGGGCACATTCTTTTTCAATTGCTGCTATCATTTCAGCAATTGTTTCAGGTTTTCTGCTGTATACTGTCTTTTGTATGTGTGGTGTTTGGAAACCCTCACCCAGAGAAGTTCACGGGTGTCAAATCTGATAAACTAGGTGGATATTTAACTGTACCTCTTCTTCCCTACCATCTGTTTTGCATATTTTTATCCAGAAAAGTTTTACATCGCGATGAAAAGTGAAGGTGCACCATCTTTCTAGAAGTAAAACTCTGCCTCTCGAAATTGTTCTTGCCGGTGCGGTGTAACAAATTTTTGATACTAGGGTGGATCGAAAAAGTTTTTTGTTGAATTTCAAAAAAGGGGTGTCCAGATATTGGGCAGATATCCCAAAAATCTTGTTAAATCCAATTTTGTCCGGTAGTTTTGCTTATCCCTGGGCTACCCACCTTTTTAGGGGGTGCGGATGAAAAATTCTGAAATTTACCATAACTTCCTCACTAGTGGTCGTAGAAAGCTCATTTTAGGCTCAAAAGTTTCAGAACTGTCATGTTTATATACGTTGTAAGAGAACTTTTTATTGTATTTTCATCAATTGGGAAGTTATTTTCCAAAAACCAGATTTTACTCAAAATTTTACTCTATATTTGGCAATTATGTTGTCGTCAAATAGCAAATGAAATACAGAACATTAATACCACAGCAAGAAGCATCGATCAGCATGCCATAATTCAACATTTCTCAACCAATAACGCATTGTTGCCTCACTGTACTGTCTTCGTTGAATGGATTTGAAGTTTAACATAAAAATTATGTCTATGGAGGTGTGACATTTTACTAGTAGCATGCTGATCGATGCTTGTTGCTCTGGTATTAATGTTCTGTACTTCATTGGCTGTTTGACGACAACATAATTGCCAAATATAGAGTAAAATTTTGAGTAAAATCTGGTTTTTGGAAAATAACTTCCCAATTGATGAAAATACAATAAAAAGTTCTCTTACAACGTATATAAACATGGCAGTTCTGAAACTTTTGAGCCAAAGATGAGCTTTCTACGACCATTAGCGAGGAAGTTATGGTAAATTTCAGAATTTTTCATCCGCACCCCCTAAAAGGGTTGGTAGCTCTGGGGATAAGCAAAACTACCGGACAAAATTGGATTTAACAAGGTTTTTAGGATATTTGCCCAATATTTGGAAAACCCTTTTTTTTGAAATTCAACAAAAAACTTTTTCGATCCACCTTAGTGGATATAGTGTGTATACATTTTTTTGGGACACCCTTGTATATATTTCTCCTCTTTGGCTATTGTGACTATTTCTCTTACGTAGTGTAGGAGTTTACAATTGTCAACAAAGCACGACTGTAATCTATCCATGAAAGAAACAGGAAGAGATGTCATCAGGTCGGAAGCATCGCCTCCGCCGCGATATTCAGAGCGCGATGTTTTCAACGCATACCGCTTTTCTTGTTACTCTGTTGTTGCTCATATGTTTGCACAGCTTTTTTTTGAATGAATATAGATTGTGACCGATTGAAGGATATGACGGCTCCAAAAATCTGCTTCTTCCGCCAATTAAGAAAGCTTCCTTACTTTTTATTCAGTTGAACTTGTTGCCGATACTGTGATGTGCTTAATCAGCAAGAGTGGGGTTGTTACAAGCTAGTGAACGCAATTGATTTACAAGGGTACTACCATGGTAAACATAAAGTGCTCCGAAATGTCAAATCACTTGGAACAGAACTGATGCTGTTTTATCTTTACCATATAGTGTAGTCAAGCTCCGGAAGAATGCACACATGTCTATTGTGTGCGCAACCGTAATAAGCTTTCATGAAAATCTCAAACCCTGGAATTTTCGTATAATGCTCAAGGAGCATATTCCAAAGGGTTTGTTAATTGTGAAAAATCGGGATCCTTGAACGTATTTTAACCATTGTTGAAGCGTTGATATCAATTATGTTCGACAGGTTGTTATTTGGTTTCATGATCACCACCGCATTTCTCTCAATGTGGATCAGTAACGTCGCCACCACTGCGATGATGATACCCATTGCACAAGCGGTGTTGGATGAACTATCACATGGACAGGTAGTGTGTATCAAGCTAAAAACATTGGAATTAGGGGATTAATTGTGTCTCGTTCTAACTTTAAGAGTGCAGGAGGCCTTTAAAAATAAACATTATCTTTCATTGATTTTCACCCGTCTAAACAATTTCTTAGTCTGAGTACAGCTCTGCTAAAACTCTTGTACTTGTGTGGATCGCTTGTGTAAAGCAGTTTTATGACCGACTAGAACAAGCGGAAGATTGCT
This sequence comes from Trididemnum clinides, assembly GCA_963675345.1. Taxonomy (NCBI): domain Eukaryota; kingdom Metazoa; phylum Chordata; class Ascidiacea; order Aplousobranchia; family Didemnidae; genus Trididemnum; species Trididemnum clinides. Next base: position 32,881,596 of record OY776290.1, on the reverse strand, counting down.
TTTCATGAATACAACAACATTATTTGTAATAATATTCCATAAAACCAACCACTTTTTCGATCCTGAAACTAGCATATACGTGTGCGGCTAAATAATGTTGATGATGTGTTTGTAACAATTACAATTGTGACGTAACAGGACAAGGAAAACAGCAGCGGTGACTCCGGTGTTGGTACACCACATGTGAAACGCAATGCCGTGGACCCGAGCCATCAAGCCGGCAATTACTTGGCTACTTCGTTCAACAACGCCCAGAGCCATATATGTGAGTAGCAGATCATGATTCTGTTTCGGATTTGACGAGACGATCCTGAATTTTGATGAATGTGAAGGGAAATACTAGAGCTTATCGAAAACAACACGGTCTACCTCAACTGCCGTACTCTGCTTGTATATTTAAGCAAATATAAAAACAATCTGCTTTGGCGCGACAGTCATGAGTGGTCGAAAGAATGCGTGTTGAGCACTCGGAGCTTTGTATTGCGTGCGACATGATTAAGTGGAACCGATGTCGGCATGGGATACTTACGCTTCGGGTTGAGACTACAGTATGTGAGGGTCACTGCTGATTTGTTGACCGTAAAGTCACTGTGCAGTCTTCCAAACTCTCTTGCTCATCTTAGGTTGAATGAGTTGAATAAATTACTGTGATTTCATCGCTGGATATTAATTGTCATAAATCCGGCTCATAGTTCATATTTAATCTTTCGTTATAATTATGCTGTTATCTTCAGATTATTAGGCTAAGGAAAGTTCACTAGTGATGTTATTAGCCTAAAACAGTCTAGGAGCTTTTTATAACATAACTATCGCATTTTTATTGACTTGTATTAGTTCAGAAGTAATCGTGTTGCAGAACCTTCAGTTTATTCCAATAGCGCCCTCACTTCAGCTTCTGTTTCTGTACGAGTCATTGAATATTTTTAAACTATATATAAATGCGCGATGACGATATTAACAAATTGTCAATATGTTCAATTGATTTTTTCACTCGATTATGTTATTTTTTCAATTGAGTATTAGATGCATAACTCGGTTAACAGTAAGTGCAGTAAGTTTGCACTACCGTAACTTTTAAGAAAGTACGCGAAGTCCAAATATATTATCGGTTATATCTACGGTATTCGTGGCTTGCTACGAATTATGTGTTGAAATTGTTCACTACTTTGAATTAAACTTATGAAGTTATCAGAAAGGGGTGATGAACGTTAGGTGCGCAGAAAACTCCTAGGGCTGCTGCTACCGCCATTTTGCTAAGAGGAAAATGTGATTTGTCAGTTCTAGTATGCAAAATAAGGCTGGAAATTAGACTGTTCAAGTTGACACTTGTATCCGGCTGAATAAATGTCAACTTCAGTACTTTGTAGAAGTAGCTCAAGTGTACTTCACTCCGACTGACATCAAAGGCGGTTTGCTACTCCGTTCTTTATAAGTTAACGTTTTCATGTTCAATGATATAATTCTAGTCGATTGAAAAGATTTTTCACCAATAAATAAAGCAAGTTACCACTGTGTACTCACATAGGTGCCAGGTTTTCAAAATGTTTGGGTGGACAAAACTGTGATTTGGGTTACCAAAACGCTTTGGTGACGTAATAACTCGCATAATCAATTCAGCAAACGAGCTGTTAACGATTTAGATCAGCAGAGGTGAGAGACCGAGCTATTTGTGGCTGTTGCAAATGATTTCATACGGTGATTGAAGTAATTTGATATTAAGATAATGGATCCGGGCAGCCAAATACCAAAGCAGATTTCATTTGTAACCAAATAAATTTACTCGATCAACGGGTGGCTGACTCCGAGTCAAATTTTTCGGGCTGGCGATGCTGCTCCCCTCGTAATCGGTGCCCCCCTATAGAGCAACAATAACAATTCAATGTTATTCTACTGTGCAACTTTTACCACAGAGTTGCAGTAATCAGCGCTACTATTTTTGCTTATTTCAGAGATTTGTGCGTATTTTTAAGAACACCATTTTAAAAAATAAAGATGTATTTACTTCTAAGAAACGTGCGATTTTCAAATTGTGTGCTTAGGTTCCCTTAGAAATTGATTTGCTCTGAGAAATTATTGGTCAAATGTTGAACCTCCACAAAACGGTCTTTGCCATAAATTAGGACAGTGGCTCTCAAACTTTTTGCGATGCGACGCATTTAAAAAAGGTTGCAAGACTTTGCGACGCACCAGACAGCATCCTACAGTTTAGTTTGCCGTATTGCGAGATAAATGTGACCCATAATCTACATAAATAACTGCCCCTATGCAGATGCTCCCGAGATTTTGGATTGGTCTGTCATCTTCAATCGTAAAATTACGCTCTTCTAAGTTTGTAACTCATCTTTCCTATTTTCGTCCAACATACAACTGAATGCTTTATTCTTTATATATTTTTCGCCAATTAAGTTAAACTTCTGCAATTTGATTCTTGAATAACAAGTCAACCGTTACAACAGTGTATTAAAAAAACTGTTGTGAAAATGTCAGAAGAAAGTAAGAAAGGAATCTACGATCAGAGTTCTTTTGACGCAATAAAACCTTGACTTAATGGCACAAAACCAAAATATCCCGCGACGCCTTTGGAAAATTGAAACGACGCACCGGGGCGTCGCGACGCACAGTTTGAGAACCACTGCCTTAGCAAGAAAAATTTTGTATTTGCGGTGAACGGATTGTTTTTTGACAAAGTGCTTATTTATATCTAGGCAGATTGTAGCTCTTTGTATAGCTGAGCGACATCAAATAGAAGCTAAACGACTTATTGCTCTGATGAGAAATTTGTGATAAGATAAAATGTCGATTGCATAGCAGTAAAATGATATATTTGCTGATTATTACAACTATGTGATACTGCATGAGAAGTACCTCGGTCACCGAAATTTTTTAGCTTAACTTTGATTAAACTGTAAGCTGATACTGCAGATTACTTCCCTTCTTAACCGCATGTTTCGTGAAGATTGAATTTTGAGCTTTGAAGTCATTCTTTCATTACGTCATTTCCACACTTGTTATTTGGTCTATGCCAAATACTTGGGAGAGTGTACCAAGGACATATAGTAACCGAATGAAGCCCTTCACAAAAGTATTTGAACGCGAATAGAGCTTTTATGAATGAACTGCTGTTCTGTCTTGGATGGCCTCTCCTTTAAATTTTTGTTCTTTGTCTTTTTTGATGACCTTACCGTTTAAAAGACCTACCCATTTGCGTCATTGTGTTAATTTTACTGGACTAAAATCGCCGCGCTAGCTGAGAAATATTAAATTATCGTGCAGTTTTTACTTCCACACACTACCGCAAGAAGCGATGAGTATTGTGTCTTGCTTTCCATTTCGCGAAACAACCAAACTGCAGTGAGAGTATTTTCAGTAAAATAAAACGACCAGGAAACTCCGGCGTCATCTTGAGTTTTAAACCAGTTGAAAACCGGTCACTGTTGATGGATTTTAACAATTTTATAGTTGTTTCGTTGGTCTTGTGCTTGCAACCAAAATGAAGATAGGCCCGCAAGTAAATGTTATGCTTTGCCTTGTTACATATCTCGTATATATGTTGTCACTCGCCGCTGAGTAATCATAGCTGTATCTTTACGTGTTTCAGATGCTGTAGTTTCAATTGAAAAGTTTTCATGGCATTTTGTTTTCATTTGATTACGCCAGCAATCACGTGTGCCACGCATGATTAAGCATACCGGCTTCCAACCGCGTACTTTGTCACGTGACGGAACCTTTTTAGCACCAGCGTATGGCTGGTTAGAAATTGTTTTTGCTGTAGCAGCTATTGGTGTGGTAAAATGACGAACTTACATCGTAATGATGGGTTTACGCTTCATTTGATACAAAAAAAACAATCACTTTGAAGTTTTCACTATCATACGTTTACTTCATAAACACCACCAAGCTAATTATTCTTAATTGAATATTAGAGTGGGGCATGCCTTAAACACAACAGTGAAGTATTTAGAAGGTAGTTGTCACTTGTTATCACGCTGCCGTTAATGGCCGCAATAAACACCACAAAGTACCTCGTGGCGGTCTTGGAATAGCTGATTTTGTCCAGCCAGGAAATATCACCAGTTGATTGTTTTGGTATATTTGCTTATATGTTATAAACAGTCGCCAATCATGAACTTCGTATTGAAGCATCAATTAGAATGGTAGGTCCAATTACGTCGATATGGTTGGCGTACTACAAGCAGGCTCCAATGGAGTACACGTGGGTATCGGTACTTGAACCCGTTGCTATAAGTTCCGCATTCCGAGCATTAAGTTGAAAATACAGGCTAACATTGTTTAATGCTTTGTAAATTTCTTTACAGCTGCAGAAATGGGCAATATAACTGCGGCTCAGAAGTTGGGTAACCGGTTAGCCGGAAAAAACCGCTTTGAGGACTATGAATCCGATCACCGAGTCGGATACGCTCCTGTTCCTTCTGAAAACAATGAAAATCCGGATTATTTTCCTTTTGATGAGTTTCATGATGAAAATGAAAGAAACACTCCTATGATCACAATCACAGAGTAAGTTGGGTCTTGCAGTTTCTTGAATGATGCAGTTGAAATACGTTGAAAAAAATCTTGCCATTTGCGGTAGATAAAAAAATGGCTGTGAGTTTGACGCCCGACAACAATTTTCTGCTCGCGCTATTTGCGTTAGCAAAGCTGTTTGTCAGCAGTCTTTCAGGTTACCCCAAAGCGGGTTTAACCATTAAATTTATGTATAAGTATAATAGTTTCCACGACCAAATGGTAAACGTATTATTCATTCATTACACAGTGCATTCTAGATAGAGTCACTATGTTAACATGCAGCGATGTCTGTGTAATAAAACTTACGTTGCTATTGGTCCTTACACCACTTGGTATACTTCTATTTGATTTTAGATCAAACACAATGGCATCCCTTCCACCGGTAAGTTGTGGTCGTTTCTCTTCAGTTATGTCAACAGCGCGCGTTAAATATAGGTCGGAGCGAGTGAGTCATCGAGTTGGGCTTTTGTTTGTGTCTATTTGACCGTCAATCTGCCTGCCGCAAAAAAAAAGTGGTTAATCTTGAAATGATTTTGAAATTTTTGCAAGCCTAACCTCGTTAACTGTGACTCTGGTGGTTGGCCTCGAGTTGAAACGTTGTTGGTTCGAATCTTAGCTTGTTCCAATCATTATCATGCCACCTCACTACCCCTCAGCAGTAAGGTTTTTCTTTTCCCGGGTGATATCACACGATGCTCACTACGTTTTGCCCGCGCTCAGCGAGAAGTTTCGCGGACACGCCAAACTGTTTTTCTGCTTAGAAGTGCCAAAACGCTTTTGGTTTTGTACTTCTCATAGCTCTAGCTTGTTTGCGACCGATAATCATCTTCAGCTACTTTCTCAATTAAAATTTCCCCACAGTCATGGTGGCTCTCAGCTATGTGGCAGTAACACGGCGTTGTTGCAGGCCGAACAAAACCAAGCCAATCTAACCATACCAGAGAACCACTACGAAGCCTCTGATTCGCCGGCTAACTCCAAGACAGAACTCATCTCGAGACCAGATCAGGTAATGGACTGATATTTTATTCTTTGTCCGCATCTTCAACACCGTTGGTCACTGAGATAAGTCCCTAGGTTATATCGGTAAAATTGCGGGTTCAATACTTGTATGTGTCGTGATAATATTGGCAACTGAAAATTGATACCAAATCTCTGATCCTCATCGAATGTTTTTGATTTCATCTTACCCTTACTTAGTCTGGTTATAAAGCGTTCAAAATCCTGTTCTCAGCAAAAAGTTAATGTGGATGGGCGGTTGGAGAAGACTGTTTTCTCCTTAGGATATACTGCATTGATTTTTTCTACCTGCATTATATTTCACAGATGCAGCAGGAAATAGATGCATGCATAGAGCGCGAGAAGATGAGGAAAGGACTCGCGAAAGCCCTCACAATCAGTGTCTGCTATGCGGCCAACATCGGGGGCACCGCGACCTTGACAGGGACCGGCCCCAACCTGATAATGGCTGGGTTATTTAAAACGTGAGTAGATAAGGTTTTATGAAAATCAAGAACAAGACTAAAAGATTCTATTCACGCAAAGCGAAATAGCGACACCCGTTTCATTCCCCGCCATTACAAGAAAGAGAAAGGGCAAGCTTAATCTGTCGAAAATCATGTACAGTAATTTCGCCTTACATGATGGGTAATACGTAAATGTTACTGTTTGAAATCTTTGTTAAACCCAACCCATTAGCATTCCTCAATAGCAATTTTGCTTGTTAACAAATCGTTTACCTTCACCTTTGACTTGTGGTGCGCACGTGTATAAAGGAACGGAAAAAAGTCTAGTTTGGAGGAAGTGAACGTGCGATGTTATATGTCAATAAGTCTTTCAAATAAGTCGCTTACCTACTCGTGAATTGAATCTGTGGTTTATGCCTTCATTTTAGCGCAAAAGATTAAAGTGTGATATGTTAATGATTGGTTTATACGTCACAGAGCTTATCCGAAAGCACCCGAAGTTGATTTTGGTTCTTGGGTATTCTTCGCCTTTTTTGGAATGTTTGTCTTTCTAATGCTTTGTTGGCTCTGGCTTCAATTTCTGTTTCTTGATCTTAAGTAAGTTGCGAAATGTTACTTGGTTTATGCTGCGAAGGGCAAATTTTATAAACCTGCTCATATATTGAAGTATTTGTCGTGTTCAACTAAACAATCGGTAACAAATAGCGATCTTATTCAAGTCACCAAACGCAAGACGTACGGATAGTTTGGGAGACTACTCAAGTGACTTTACGGTCTCCTGTTCAGCACTCAGCAGCCACCGATGCTTGTCCTTGCGAAAGCAACAGCTTGACCTAGAAGCGTGAACTTGAAAACAAACGTCGGTTTCAGGCGATCATGTCGCATGCGACGTGCGTTCAACTCGCGTCCTTCGAATTACGAGCGTGTCGCTTACTGCTTTGCGCTACTTTTCCAGCAATGTAGTGGTTAGAGCGTTCGTTGCGAAGTCGTTACACCTGGGTTCAATTCCTTGGTATATCTACGACTTTAAAAATGGTATTAATAGATCTCCTGCTTGGCACTTACCAATGTAAAAAGTGTAACATCAAACTAGGGTTACTCCGTGATTGGAAAGGGTGCAATGGGCGTTAAATGGCGTGAACACGTAGCGCAAACAACAACAACATCCATGCTGCCGACAAACTATGTAATCAAGCTATGTTTCAGTTGGCGGGAAATCGTGCCGTGCTGTTTTGCACCTTCGAGAAAAACCGAGGAAGAGCGACAGACGGAAGCGGTGATCAGAAGGCAGTACGATCAGCTCGGTTCAATGAGGTAGAGCCGCTTGGTGTAGCTTGATGAAATTGTTGTCATGCGTGCCTTCTTTCGTTACAACTTTTTCAGTGGGATTTAAAAGAAAATTTTTTGAGCCGAACTTTCCCTAAAAAACTACATTGAATCAAAAAATGATCCAATGCTGGACAGTCTTTACTATTGTGTAACCGGAAACTTTGTGTTTAGTCCCGCTTCGAAATCAGCCGTACTTCAGGCTCAGTGCATTTCTACCAGAACCCTGCAACCAAGCTGGGAAAGAGCCGTAAAATGTCTTTTTCAACAACGCAGTTGCGTGAAACTTAAGCGAGCTTTGTTTTTTCCCTCTTTTTTTTTGAGGTCGGCACGTAGTGTTGTGCCATTGTTGTCGTTTTTTACAACACGTTCGCCTTTCTGAACTACGATACATAACCACGAAGAGATTTGTTCATGATAAGTAGTTTTGTCATTAACTCCTAATGAAAATGTTTTGCTGGTATCCTTGCTTGTAGATAATATCAGTTGTTGTGATTACTTTATCGAAGTGTGACAATAAATGCGAGTTTAAAGATTCTATTTTTTTTCTTTGCTTTATGAATGCTAAGTTTGTAAACATTTAAATAATAATTTGCTGCACATAAAGCACATTCGTTTTTTGCACTCCCTTTTCTTAGTTGGGATGCAAAGGAAGCAGTTCTAAAAGTCCTGTGGGGCATGAAGTATTTTGAGATGGGCCATAAACCTCAAGATTTTCTTCTGCATCTACTCAATTGGTTCAGTTTCAAGCCGGGTCACGTGTATACTAACTCCTGTATTGTTTGTTTTTGTCGGCTTGATAGTAGCTTCCAGTTATATTGCCGGGAAGGTTTTTGACCGTTGCTCCATAATTTGCGCCTGAAGCAACGGACAAATCTGCTCGCCCAGTTGGTAAGTGGTGACTTCCAACCAACATCAGTTTGCCATGCTGATGACCGAACTACCACAAGCATTCACGACTGGTTTCAAATCTACTGCCGCTTTCTTAAAACCTGTTCAGCAATTTCTTAATTGCTTGGGTGTTTTAGCTCTGTTGACTTAATGTTTCATCTAGTATCTTGCCTCCATTCCAAGGAAGAGAAAGATAATTTTTATCTTTATTTTTAGCTTTGCGGAAAAGTCTGTTTTAACACTGTTTATTATCCTCGCTCTGTTATGGTTGACCAGGGACCCGGGATTCGTCAAGGGATGGGGATCTATTTCAATATTTCGGGAAAAGTAAGTTCAAATGACGTTAAAAAAGCTTTTCTTGAACCTCTCATCAGTGGCGGTATAGTGTTACGTGAAAAGATTTGGAATGAGCACGATTTTGAATTGAGAATTAGCTGGCTGACGTATGAAATCATAAGATATGTACTTTTTAGCTCCTTTGCAATGATATTGCTACTGGGAACTGCGTGACGTACAATCGCCGTTATTTGATACTGATAGGCAAATATATTGTATTTTGTCTGATAGTCAACGCGATATTGACGTAAATAACCGTGCTACAAAGACCCGTTCGCTAAACGGTTGTGGTAGAGAACTTTGCGCCTTGCAAATCTATGTAAATAATACAGTTTTGCGAAGTGTTGCAGCGCTAAGCACTTTACTCTACTACCACCGTTTCAATGCAGATTTTGAATGTTTGACAAAGTTCACTTGGTTTCTCAATTAGTACTACTTTTGCTATTTTGTCTAATGGCTGGTTTCCATTGGGCGGAGCGCGCTCGCTCCGCACATAAAACTAAGTAGAGAAAAAAAAAATTTTTTACGCTACGCCTGCAATCGACGCTTAATTAAAACCAGCCTTTACGCTTTGGCTTATTGCCTAGATACGTATCCGATGCCACGGTTGCGATGTTGATTGCTTTCCTGCTATTCATCTGCCCATCAAAACGTCCAAATTTCTTTTGCTGCCGATCAAAAACAGGTCAGTTTTTCGTTTTTATTTTGTGTTGTGAGCCTAGATTTGTAAACTTGCTGATGAAATCAGGCAGTGCTTGATATATCACATAGTTTTACGTGGCGAAGCAAATAATCGTTTTTTTTGTCATTTTTAACTGGGTGATCGAAGCATCAAAATTGGAGGTGCAAGAAGTATCGTTAAACTTAATGCTGATATATCAGATTTAACGCGGTATATCAAAATTAATGTATGTATGGCCTCAAATTTAACGCTGTGTAGGTCTAGTTTGTGTAGATAAAAGGAACGGAAAAACTATGAAGCTCTTGGGTGACGGGCACGTGAAAAAGTTGGGAAGCATAGCTTCAGACAGTTGAAAGTACATCTTTGGTAGTGCTGTGCTGAGTGGTGAAATCGTGTCATGATTCTTGCCAGATTTTGTTTGAACCTTTTTTTGTTGTTTTGAAAGATTTGCAAATGTTTCAACTGTGGAGGACATCATTACCTCGTTATGGCGTTGATGTTAATCAGTGATTTCAATTAAAGTATGCCAACTACGCATAATATTCACACCTTTTAAAGGTGTCACGAACCAACCGAGGTTAATTTTATCAAGGACAGTTGCTTGATTCTCAAAGCTTTGTATTAATCATTGAATTTCATGTAGTTGTAATTTCAGTTTAATAGATGGCTTTTCTATTAATACTGTAAAGCAGCGGTTTAAAACTCGCTTATCATTTCGTATTAATTCACTTCATTGACCCTTACCACGTGACCGTGCTCGTCCACGAAAAAGCAGGAACCCGTGATTCGGTGCTATCCGATGGCAATTCCTATTAACGTTTCCGTGCATACCTGGGCGTCTATTTTTCCGCTGATTACCTGGATTTTCAGTTTCCAATACCTGCTGTTTTGTTTGATCACCATGCCAGAGATTGTTGGGTGACCTTCGTCAGACATCTAGAGCTTCTAGAAGTCCTCATCCCACTCTAATTTTAATATAGCTTTGAAAAAAGCTGTTTGAGCCATAAGCTTTCCGTGACGCTCTTATCAGTGGCAATGTAGCGTCAAAAAGAAAGATCTAGAGTAAGTAAGTGTTTTATATGGCTAATTTGGACGTGAGGCAATCAAGAAAAGGAAATGATAATGTTAGTATTGTAAAACGCAGCAGGAGGCCAAATGCCACGATTATCGGAAGAGTTTGAGAGCGTAAACAAACTTTCTTCTGCATAAAACCGGGCGTTGGGTCTTGATATAAGCAGCCTTTAAGAGATTAAGGTGAAAAAAGCTGCGTGCTGTGGCGCGGATTAAAAACCGCTTTTTATCGTAGTTTAATGCACATTGATCATTTTTTGAAAAGTGTTGACCAATGGCAGAGTCACAATCCGGTTTGGTGTCGTTTCGTTTGCACGATCTGTGTGGTTGAGATCGGTGTGAACGGTCAATTGTTGTTTTTACCATTGCAGAACATGTTGCTTGATGCGATCCTGTAGACCTTGAGATGTTCGTCCTACGTACCGGCTATCACAGTGGCACTTATATTGATATATGACAAAACTTTTCTGAGTGGTAGGTAGAACATCCTTTCAGGTCACAGGCAGCATGGGCTTTGACGTAAAAACCAAGGGTGTGCTGATGGAACCATAGCAGCTTTCCACGGCGGTTTTGACTTCTTTTTCCAAGTTGTGGAGGGCTTGCCTATCCTAGGGACCCTCAAGTACACCGGGCACTTTTCTGGGCCGAATCGGTTAAGAGTGGAAAACTGAGCGATTTTCTAGGCCAGTGGTTCCCAACCTTTTTACACCGGGGACCGGTAAAAATTTTTAAAAATGTTCGCGGACCCGCAACAAAAGATCCGTAGTGAGTGGAACATATATTTGTAACCTTTCTGTTAACCAAAGTTGTCGTTGCGTAACATACTGCAAGATTTTGGCATAAGCTATGTTTTTAGGACGAAAAATTACAACAAAATGGAAATCAAGTTAACTCAAACAACGAAACATTAATTCATTTACTTACAAAATCAATTGTTAGTGGGAAATTTGCTGCTGTTTCGCTGTCAGTATGCGATCCAAGCGAGGCATAAAAGAAGTTTCTGAAACTCGTAGCTGTGCTTCGGCATCCAGCCGATTTCTTTGCTTTGTTTTAATTAAAGTTAGCGTTGAAAAAGATTTTTCGCATAAATAGCTAGTTGAAAATACCACCAACAATTTGATTGCTTTGTGAGTTAGACACGAATATTCGTTTTCAAGAGATATCCAGAATTGCGACGATGATTCTTTTTTGTATCTGGACTGCAAAGTAGAATCACAGCATAATTCAATCAGACTTTCTTTTTCATGGGGATTAAGGTCGCATGTGTTGACATCTTCGATGAAAGGATTGTTGATCCAAAGGTTTCCACGTCGAGGATCTTCATGTTCCGGAAAATAAGGGTCAAAACTGTTAGCCGACTTTTTTAAGTGTTGACTTACAATGCTCAGTAACTCTTTACAGTTAACATCAGCACTTGCCAAATACTCATTTAAAATTGGAAACAAAATTGTATCTTCCTTTTGCACAAGACTATCCCAAAGTGCTAGCTTCTGTTTGAAAGCATCAGTCTTTTTTCTCAGTGCAAAGATACTCGTGCAAGGGCCTTGCAGAGAAGTATTAAGCTCGTTCAAACGACCAAATTTATCTGCCAAGTACGCAAGCTTACACAACCACATCTCATCTGACAAAAACTCTGCTAATGGGGAGTTCATTTCTCTCAAAAAGTGTTTTGTTTCTTCACGAAGTTCAAATAGGCGAGAAAGAACTCGTCCTCGTGACAGCCATCTTACTTCTGCATGGAGAAGAAGATGATCGTGCTGCGAATCCATACTTTCACACAATGCTTGGAAGAGTCTGGAGTTCAGAGGTCGACTTCTAATTGCATTAACAATTTTCACAGCGTTAGTAAGCACGTTTTTCAAATCAGGAGAAAGCTTCTTTGAAGCCAAATGCTCTCGGTGGATGATCCAGCGAGTAAACAGTATTTCTTTGTGCACAACTTCTTTAATTTTTGCAACCACACCAGAGCGATAACCAGTCATGCTCGCAGCTCCATCAGTACATACTCCGACGCAACTTGCCCAGTTTATGTCTTTCTCACTAAAGTACGTGTTAAGAAGCCTAAATATTTCTGACCCGGTGGTACGTCCTTGTAAGTCAATGTAACAAAGAAGTTCTTCCTTAAAATCTGTTTTTCCCTTATAGCGCACGAAACATAGAAGAATGGCACCATTACTCACGTCAGTTGACTCGTCGAGTTGAATAGCAAAATAGGGTGATTTCTTTACCTCCTCTATTACCTGGTGTTCAATGTCCATTGCAATATCTTCAATCCTTCGTTGAACTGTATTATTGGAGAGTGGTATGCCATCAAATTTTCGAGCTGCTTCAGGACCCAAAATTTGTTCAGCCGCAGATAAGATGCACGGCTTTATTAACTCTTCCCCAATTGTATAGGGTTTTTTTGTTTCAGCTATTTGTAGGGAAATTAGTTAGGATGCATGTAGAAAAGATTTTTCGGTAGTTGTCATCTTTTTCATTTGTTTTTTTTGGTCATTCATTTTACAGTGTAGTCGTTGAAAATATTCAAGGGGCTTGTCTTTAAGATTGTTGTGTTTTGAATGGAAGTGACGAGCAAGTTTGGAGGGTTTCATAGCGTCATTTGAGAGAATTTGGGAGCACACTAAACATAAGGGCCGTGGCGATTGTTCACTGCATGGAGCTACAGTAAAACCAAGCTCCAAGTATTTTTTATCGTATTGCCTGACAAATTCCCCTTTTCGTTTCTTACTTCCTCCAGTGGCATTCGACTTATCTGCACATGTCCTTTTCGTAGTTTGCTCTAGACTTACAGTAGCCCTACTAATATTAGCTTCATTTCTATTTTGAGAATTATCTGTTTCAGAAGTCTTAGTTTTATCCTTTTTGTTAAAATACACCACAATACCTTGTTGTTTTGTTGATTCCATACTAATCCTGCAGTGTCACAGTACAAGCTATTTACAGCATCTAAAAATAAAAAATTACTTTGCACAGCATTCCATCAATAAACTTTTAGAACGCTAGACGTAGTTTATGTCGAAGCAATTTTAACAAAATCAATTATGACGAAACAAAACTTAGGTCAAACATGAATCTAGAAGGTAGTCGGAAGGTTTACCTTGATTATTATTAAGTAGTTTTGCGGTATCAACGATGAAAGGCGAGATACGTCAGTTTTGCTGTTGCAAATCGGCCAGGCGTAAAATGAGTTTTACAGAGAGTAACATCTTTGCAGTGGTTGTGATTCCATATTAAAATTATCTTGGCAGAAAGTAAGATACTTCGCGGACCGGCAAAAAATTGACGCGGACCGGCGGTTGGGAACCACTGTTCTAGGCGATCTGAGAGTTGATGACGTTTTTAGGATAGCCATTGCTCAGTAATATTTTCTTAATCCGTTTTATTTCTCCATTGAGTCTACGCTTGGTGCAAATCATTAGAGCCCGATGCACTATTGTAGATATTAGACTCATTTTATGTTTGAGAGGAATAAAGGACTCCCAACGTAAATACTGGCTAGTGAAGTGAGTTTCCGGTATACATTGGTTTCAAAGCCAATATCTGTTCTTTCGACGTAAACATCAAGAAACGGTAGACATTTTCCTTTCTCTTTTTCAAAGGTGAATTTGAGGGATGGATGAAGGCAGTTGAATTTGTTGAGAAATTCATCTGCTTCAGCTTCGTGATCGAAGATGGCAAACGTGTCGTCAACATATCTCAAGTATGTTGGAGGTTTCTGGGTTTGAGAAAATAGCTTTTCTTCATAATATCCAACAAAGATGTTAGCCAAAGCCGGACAAAGTGGTGATCCCATAGCTACTCCGTCTGTTTGCTTGTACATAGTATTATTGAAGCTGAACTCAACCGAGGATGTAGCGCTCTTCATCAATTGAACAAACACGTCTTTTGGAATGAGTGGTTGTAAATCAGAATCGTCGTAAAGGGCTTCTGAACAGATTTTGATGGTTTCATCAAGGGGAACGTTGGTGAGCAAGCTGGACACATCAAAAGAACACATGTAGACATTAGGGTCGATGTCAAGATTTTGCATAATCTCAGCAAACATAAACGAATCTAAAATGCAATGTGACGAAAACCGCCCCAACACAGATCGTTATAGGCCAGCCAACCACTTGCCAAGTTCATGATGGGACGAACCTGTCGTAGACAGTATACGGCGAAGTAAGGGGCCTTCGTGTGTTTTCGGCAAACCATACATTCGAGGTCTTTGCGATCCAGTTGGTCGTATTGCGTCATATATCCACTTGGGCACAAGATCGGCTTTGACTGAGTCAAGCAACCGCTTTTGAAGGCGCGATTTTCCCTTTTGACGCGATATTGCTACTGATGAGAGCGTCACGAAAAGCTTATGGGTCAAACAGCTTTTTTCAAAGCTATATTATAATTCTGTACCACCAACAAAATTTTTGTTTAATGTAAATTGTAAACCATGCCGCACAAAAATTCTTATTAGTTTCTCATTTGTATTGCCTGTAGAAGTGATCATTTGCTCACGAAAGTTTGCAATAAAAAATGTTTTAGTTGGTAACTAGTGTCGTATTTGAATTTTTATCTACTACCTTAAAAGTCGACACCGCTATACAACCTTCAATCATGTAGCGCAAGTGAACCATTTTGTTTCTGAGGTAGTCAACTCAAGTTTTAGTGAGAATTTTGTGAGGAAATCCACTGATGTCTGTCCGATATTACGTTAAACTGATGTTAGGAAGATGTTATTTTCTAAGGAAAGTCGTCGGTCTGATTTTCTGGGACTTGAAGCAACACATTTTCCGCAGAGTAACCGGTTGTCTCCTACCGCTGTTGCCTTTATGCTAGTCACCGATACTCCCAGCAGTAGTAAAGTCATCAACAATCCGTTCAATGGTTTACCTTGTTGGCCCAAACGGAAGTTGAATACCAAAATTCTGCAGTATCGCCATTGTTCTTTGGCTTCACTTTTATTATGATGCCAAAACTCAATAATAACTCTTCCGTTGCTGGATCGTCAGCCTTGGCATTTTTGTACTTTATTGATGGGTATAAAACAAAACTCCACGATTTCCAGTAAAAGTAAACGTGTATTAGAGTGACATCACACATTTACAATTTGAAGGAGACCCCTACTTTAGGATGTATTTTTTTGAACACCCTGTGGTTTTAGTTAACCTACTGCTGATACCTCAATCAAAATTGACTTAATTACTGCCGAATATATTGTATAAAAAAGATGCAGCTCTGGAATAGCCTTTGGGGAAACCCTGATGTAGTTTCAATTTTTTTTTTTGACGATGTTTCCGGGAGAGGTCAGAGGAATAGTTTCAGAAATGTTAATTGCTCTCTTTCGTTTTACAGCAGAATGTTGCTGCTGCTCGACCTTTTCCTCGGAACGAGAGCTTGACGGATGACCTTAAAGCTATAAGGGTTGATTTACTTCACGGCCTAGGTCAGATTTAAAGAGTCGAGATGTTTTTATCATCATCAATTGTTTAGATGCAAGCGAGATGGGCCCTGTTCCTCCGCTTCTCACATGGCAGATTGTTCAACAAAAGATGGCCTGGAACGTGATCCTACTCCTTGGAGGAGGATTTGCAATGGCGTACGGATCGGCGGTAGGTTTCTAATTAAGCATTTGTGTGATATTGGCCAACTTCTTCTTAGTTCACTGTTGGATCGTCTACCCAAGTCAGTAGTTGCAGACGATACCGCCGGTAAATTCGCAAGTGCACATTTGGAGGTAATTGGAGTAATAACCTGACTAACCGAAATAGTATCGAAAGCAAAATTTGTGTTTTAAGATCAGTTGCATTATTCAGCCAGAGACTAGTCTAATGTCAGGCTTGTGATAAGTCAAGTTCGTTCTTGCCACCGTAATATGTTGTGCTTGTATTGAGTTTTACGCAAGCTTTTGCTGAAATGAAAATTGAAATTCAGTTTTGAATTGCGAAGTTACTGTTGAGGGTCACTGAAAACAGATTAGCGACTGAAAATAAACATTGCTAATCTGTGATTTCAATTGCCAGCTATGCCAACTATGCATGATATTTACGGGTGATGATGGTATGGCATGTCAACATGTCCGTTGATTATTTCGAAGAAATGTGATGTCAGATAGGCACAACTCTGACCCTTGTGGAACTTTCGGCTGTATTCAGAAAGCATATAGCATTAATTAGAATTTACGTCTTCGAGGACAAATCTTTACAACTTTCAATATGTTTTTACAGTTTTATAAAAAAAAAAAAAACAGCAGCTGAAAATGAGAGAGATGCAAGTTTAAACTTCGGTTTTGTCTCCGCTAACGGAAATGGCCGAATTCATCTGTTGTTTCTCGCGATTTCATAGAGCGCGCTGCTTTGTTTTGTTATAGCGTCTTCCTACACTGATTCAATCTTTTTCCAATTTCGGACAACGCACAGCATGCTTTTGTTAGATGAAAAAGAAATTGCTCGAAATAGTCTATTTGAAATTCTTTAGGTTGACTTTGCGCTTAGTTCTACGTAACTACAACGCTTTATATGAGTGCAAATGTTACTGTTCTGCACAACTAATAGACATCTAACCGATTAATTCTGCCAGTCAATTCGAATGTTTCTTTTCAGGAATCCGGACTTTCAAAGCTAATTGGCTCTTACATGGTTCCTCTCAAGGTTCTACCCTCATTCGTTGCAAACCTTATTTGTTGTTTGTTTATTTGTATAATGACGCAGTGTACGAGCAACACAGCTACAGCAACAGTCTTTTTACCCATTCTTGCGGAACTGGTAGGTCCATGATAGCCTCATTTTGGCATAATTTTTATGCGCTGCATGACTGGTGCTGTCACCACAGAGACGGCGATTTCTCACTCAACTAAGCTCTTAACTTTTGCAGGCAGCGCTTATTATTGCTTGGTAGATCCTTTAAAAAGCTGTTGCTGAACGTTGAAGTTAGCATTAGCAATCAGTTAGACTAAAAATCTAATCCTTAACATGCCACTGGTTTCAGCATCAGACTCCATATGAGGCAAAAAGTTGCCTCTTGGTTTTTTAAGAAACTACTTTGAACAGCGAGCATAATATCTGGTGATACACCTGTAAAAGGAGCCCTTAATGTTCACTGAAGCCCGTTTCTTGTTTTAGTCTGGGTTTAGAATCCCTAGCGTTTTAAACCTGAAAACAATGACATTGCGAAAAGTAGTAGTCAAAGAGCTCTTTACGAGGATTAACCCCTCCCCCCGCCGCTCATAACTGCTAAATAGATATTAGACACCTTTGCACCCTATTTCATGCGTTCATTAGACATTGGACACCGGTCACTCTTAATTACGTCACGCCGCCCCCTCACTAAAGTATATACTTGTTTATATTCAGGCGAAGACCCTCGGCGTGAACCCCCTTCTTTTGATGCTTCCTTCCACCCTCATCACATCCTACGCGTTCATGCTCCCTGTGTCGACCCCACCGAACGCAATCGCGTATTCTTACGGTCATCTATCGATGAAAGATATGGTAAGTTGTGACCGTATGCAGCAGTGTATACCGGTTCATATCAAGGCTTAAAATAAATGATTTACATTATATGTTCTTTTGCTGCCGCACGACACATTAATCACCATCTCTCCTGGTACGATGTTTGGTCGTAATCGAGTAATTTTTTTGTTTCATTGTGGCCAAGCAAGGGCTTGCTTCCACATGGGCAGAAAGTTTATTTCGTCATAATAAGGCGAAAATAGCGTTGTTCTGATTATGCTTGAGCACAATGCTGATTGGAACGGGTATTATGCTAGGAGCAACTTGAGTGGAGACTGACAGCGTTGCCTTCCTAGACTCCTTCATTATTGACAATTACGCAACCTATGAAAGGTAATATTACGCTGCTCTTTGCGCTTACCAACCGCAGCGGTTTTTCAGCGTCATTTTTAGCGTTTTTAGTTTCACGTTATCCGTACTTCACCGGTTAAAGAATAGTGAAGCTGTTTACCCAGCATGTCGTAAGAGGCGACTATTGGGTACCTACCAATTGCAGTCTGACTGTTAATGGTGGGGTTGCCAACTTAATTGCTTGGTTGGACCACTCATGTCAGAAAACTGAGGTTGGGGGTAAGCAAGGGCATGCTCCCTGTAGAAAAATTTCGCTCCAATAAATCCCCATGCATGGGGTAAATCCGGCCATCTCTGCTGAAGGGTCAACACCGGATGGAAACTGAATCACTATATGACATATTTTAATTACGAGTGAATAATTTCGAACGGATTATTATATCATTTTTCACATTCCCGCTATTCTGGGAATCAAGCAGATTTGGCAGTACCGTTTTTAAATTCTTTCACGCGGCTCGCCAAAAACGAGTTCTGTTTACCGACTGCAAGGCCTACACGTTAACCACTATACTTCAGCCTCGGTAGTGAACGCGCAATGATGAGAGCGTCCCGAAAAACTATGGCAAAACCGCTTACAAGGCTTTATCAAAGATCAATTTACTGGCAACAAAAAATGAGGTTAGCTACTTAAAAATGTCTTAACATCTTCCTTTTCACAGTTGCTGCCGCTGTGATAAATATTGTTCTCGACTTCAGAACGAAAGGCCGTAGTTTTGAAACACCACTGATAACCATCGGGAAGGGCATCAGGAGTTTACAGAGCAGTGTTGCTGCAGTGAAATTGGGTTTGAAAGCGTGAGCGGGTGGCCACATGTCTCAGCGGCAAAAAGACCGTTTTACTAAATTCTAGCTTTTTTCACAGTTGGTGGCTGGTTCGATAATGAATGTTCTTGGCATTTTCATCGCGTTATTCTCCGCTTATATCTTCGGGCAATTCGCTTTTCACGTTAACAACTCCTGTCCTGATTGGCTCAATTCAACGCTCTGCGACGTCGCCATTCACCAATCCAACAACGCCACGTTTCTCAACGTCAGCAGTTCGTATTTTTAAAACCGCCTCAGTTGGTTATCTGTTTTGGCGTCATAATATTGGGGCAATTTGGAGGAATTTGGCTCCTTGCAAAAAGAGGGTCCATGAAGGGTTGATAGGTGGTCAGGTACGAGTTTGGCGAATGGCAACGAAGTCATTATTAAGGCAGGATCTACGGAGTCGATTTGGTGTAAGAGGTGAAAAATTTCATCTTTATGGGATTAATTAGATTCGATTTCAAGCCATAGTTTGCGCTTTAAAATTTCAATCCATCTAGAAAACCGAGTACCATTAAGTGATTGCCTGAATTATTTTTGAATGATGGTTGCTTATATACTCTATATTGTTAAATCCAAACCATTGAGCAATCCAAACCATTTGTTTTCAACAATCTACACATCCTTATCAGTTCTCCTGACTAATCCAAGCTGCTCATTCAGAATGCGTTTATATTTAACAATGAAATCATGATTTAAATTTAGACTCAATCCTTTCTTCTCTTATTTGACACGTGACCATCGCTTCTTGTTATCTGTTATTCTTTTTAGTTTCAATATGGCGTAGTTGACAGTCAACCTTTTTATAGTGCATGATTTGCGTTGAAAATAGCACCTGTTGAGGGCTGAAAGATTAACAGTATATTTTTAAGATGTTGTTTGACCATTATTTTTGGAATAAAAACCTTTGAAGTTAGACTATAAACGAATTACGTAACCATTTATAGAAATTATGAGTGGTCACGTGACTTCTTCTCATTTAGTGAAAATGAGTACGTTGTAATCCTTTATAAGGTCGTTAAATTACTGTCGTGTTTGATCAACTTTTTTATTTTTATGCCCGAACTTTGGATAGAAACCACGGCTGAATCGGTGGCAGTCAAGTGCCTTTTGCTGACTTAAAATGCCGCTACACTTTTCCCAATTTCTTTTTTTCGGCAGTGTTAAGTAAGCGGGTAGTCGTATAGCGATTGGCCTTGGTGCGGTTAGATCCCACGTCTTAAAAACCAAACCTTAAAACTCTCACTAAATATGACGTGATTTCAGGTAACCAACTTGCAGAAACGATCCACTAAAATATCATAAGCGATTATTTTTACGCAAAATTGTTAGGTATTGTTTCACATCCTTATCCAGGACGACATTTTATCCTCTTTGTCTTCCTCACTTGACCAATTTTTTCCGTACACAATATTGTCCTATTAAACAGCATTGGTTATTGTGATATTTGTGCTTTTTTGAATGCAGAACCATTCAAATATTTTATCGCTATCTTCATTATAACTGAACGGCCTTCAGGATGAAATCGCTTTAATTTAATTCGAAAGAACTCAAGCCAATGCTTACCATTTTGTTCAATTACGCGAGACGTTTATTGCTAATCAGTTTTAATTTTACTACATTAATTCTAGCTGTACGAGATCGAGCATGGTTTGGGTGTGTGAACAAAATGGATATAACATTTTCGCTTGCTACCAATTCAGAGCTGATAGTGGTTGCACAGAGACGTAGTGCGCCAGATCCATTCTTGAATGCCTCTGTGCGTGTAATATTTTTGAGCAGAGTGAGACAGGACTCCTTGCTACTGCAGGTGTGGCTGAGAGCGAATGTTTACTTGTTCTATTTATTGCAAGGACTTATTTTTGTATTTATTTACCTTGTGCTGGCGTAAAAGCAATTTAATCGTATTATTTACAACTAGCCCATTTTAGCATTGATTCGACAGTAATTAATAACTTTTTTGTGGTGCACGAACTATTCTAAATACGTTTTAATAATCGTTGCTCGTTAATTTAAGATTCAAGGTACTTGTAATGGTTTTTATCAAAATTTTGCCAAAACCTCAATCACAAGCTTTGATATGTATACCAGCAATTACAAATTATGTCTGCCCACTCACTATGCATAGCACTATCTAAGTTCCATACTACATGAAATAGTAATCAAACGTAAAATTTTATTTCAATAAAAATCTAATTATTGAAACGAGTGCAGTTTTTGGTCAAAGACTCGATCAAATGAATTTTTGCACACAGGTTTTCTTTAAGCCGACAGCGTCGAAACGGTGTTGGCTAATTAAGCAATATGTAAGATACAGAAATCAGTTGTCTTGGCATTGAAGCAGAAATGAGACAAATCTTAAAGCTGGAATTTTCAAGATGGAAGAACAGCTTCAAGACAAATGCCTTCGTCGTAGGACACTGTCCAGAATGCAACTGAAATAGAAATCTTTCACAAAGCAATGCGTCACAACAAACAGCTTGTCACTAAGTTAGTTCATGTTGCAACCAGTCACTCTTTGTGGGTTTTTGTAGAGGATCTTTAATGAGGAGCTTGATTGATGTTTGATCAATCAGAATCTGACACATCGCTAGCACTTCCGAATATCTCCTCTTCGTTTCTTCTTTCATCTTCATCAACTTCTCCTTCGGAACTCTCTTGCTCCGAATTTTCCTCCTGTTCCATTTCCTCATCGTTCTTATTTTCACCGTCTTCATCTAAAAAATGATCACAAAGTTTTGAACCGCCCCAACAATGGGAAGGCCGCGCGTACAAGCTATAGCTACGAGCTGTTGTTTACCAACCCCTTCCGAGGGATGGGCGCATGGCGGAAGACCATGGGTCCCCAGAAGCCGGGCAACTCCCCAGGGTCTGGAACAGAGGTCGCCAAAGAGTGATCGGCGCAAAGAGTCCGTAGCGGGACAGTGCAGAATGAGATCAGAGGTGTCCTGGAACGAGTGTTCACAGGCGCTGCAGGAAGGATTCTCAGTTCTGCCAATCCTAGTAAGATAAGAACCTAACAGAAGGCTGTGTCCGTTGCAGCGAAGACGAGAGAGGACACAGCGAGCATGACGAGGGAGCGCAAGTTCCTCGGTCAGAAGGCTGTGTCCGTAGCAGCAATGACGAGGGAGCAAGTTCCTCGGTGGAAATCGAGGAAACCTGTGTGTCAAAGAACTTCGATGAGACAGCACGCCTCCAGTTCGAGATAAGAGAGAGACTACAAGGGATTGCGGAGGGCGCAAGTAGCGCACCCCGTCTGGCCAGCTCATCAGCTGCGTCGTTCCCTGGGAGAAACGAGTGTCCGGAGATCCATTGTAGTCCAAAAGAACAGAAGGAGAGAAAAGACAGTTTCTGCCAGATCTGCCACAGAGTTTGAGATAGAGGACAGAACGAGAGTCAGACAGGAGAAGAGAAGAAAAACGGCAGACTTTATGGTGCTGCCGAGACCAGCAAAGAGCGTGCAGAATGGCGCAGGCTTCAGCGGATAAACTTGAACATACTGGGCCTGCCGAAAAGGAAAGAGTGGCCTCGGTGCCACAGAGAGAGCAGTTGGCAAGAACGCCGGAGCCGCCTTTGCCAAAACGAAAAGGAACAGAGCCGTCTGTCCAAAGCACCAGATTATGAGGGGGGAGAGAGTCAAGGTGGGCGAGAGCCACACCTTGGCGAGAAAGAGGGGGATCAGAGCGAGAGCATGGAGTGGAAAGGGTGGACTCCACCGTGAACGAAGGCAGATTCCAAGGAGGAAAGGGAGGACAAGCAAGAAGAGCCCCCCTAGAAAAAGTAGAAGGAAGCATAAGCGGGCGAGTGGACGCAAAAGCTCTCCAGGACGATCTGCAGAGTCTTGGTCTTACTCCTAGTCTGGCCAAACCTGAGATGGGAAAGTAGGTTGGGAGACGAAGAGCCCGCTTATAAGATAAAAGAGTGAAATGAGTCAGGGTGACTCGTAGGGGAGGAAGAGAAGCAGAGGGATAGGGGAGGACGAAAGGCAGCCGGTGATGGCGCGACTGGCCGCTCGGTGGAGGCGTTCTAATTTGGTGAAATTGGTAGCGCTTAAGAAAGGAAACCATCCGGGTGAGGCGTAAGTGAGAAGGGACCGAAGAAAAGATTTATAAAGAAGAGAGAGGGGCCCCATGAGGAAGCAGAGATACAGCGTAGGTAGGGCCTTGAGATGTGGGAACAACTTGGCCTTCAGCGAAGATGCATGCCTAGAAAAGGAAAGAGTGCGGCCGAAGGTGACCCCAAGAAAAGTTGGAGTGGGATTGAAACGAAGGCGGGGGCCGAGTAGGAGGAGGTTAGCCTGGTGAGGATCCACTGAGAAAAAGGAGGCTTCACATTTGCTCGGATTAAGAGGAAGACACCAGCGCTCCAATCGAAACAGAGCTCCTTGTGTGGCCTCCACCGCAGTAGGGACCGAGGGGGAGGAGGACCAAATGGCCAGATCGTCAGCGTAAAGAGAACAGCTGACGGAAGAAGGCAGAGAGACCAGAAGATCATTGATCAAGAGAGAGAAAAGTACAGGGCCAAGAACGGATCCTTGCGGAACACCTCGACGGACTCGAAAGGAACGACTTTTGTGATTTTGATAGACCACAGAAGCGCGCCTATCAGAAAGAAAAGATTGAGTCCAACGAGCAAAGCAAGAAGGGAGGCCAGCCGAAATGAGTTTGTGGAAAAGGGAGGGATGCCAGACAGAGTCAAAAGCTTTTGAGAAATCGATAGTAGACATGATCGTCCGAGAGCCCACCCGAAATGGACTGAGAAAGGTACAGAATTTGATCAAGTGTAGACCGTCCAGGGCGGAAACCGGCCTGACGGGGAGAGAGAATGGAATTAGACTCCAGAAAGAAGAGTAGACGGGATAAAATGATGCGTTCAAAAAGCTTTGATATGCAGAAGGTAAGATAGGCCGGAAGGAAGCAGGAGAGTCGAGAGGCTTTCCCATCTTGTGTATGGGAATAATGGAAGATGCCTTCCAGATGGAAGGAAAGGAATGCGAAGACCAGGAGAGATTGAAGATGTAAAGAAGAAAATCCATGCCAGAGCGAGGAAGGTGCTTTAGCATGGGATAGGTAACTTTGTCTGGGCCATTGGCAGTGGATGAGGAAAGGTTGGAAGCAGCCGCAAGAAGTTCAGCGGGAGTGAGAGGAGAGCAAAAGAACAAGTGAGACTCCACAGGGCATGTGGCTCGGCGGAGCTCAGAGAGGTAGCCTCTGGCTGAGAAATGGAAAAGTGGGATCGCAGGTAAGCGGCATAAACCGAAGCCGATTCCCTGGGAGAAGAACAGTTAGGAGAGGAGGAAGACGAGGGAGAGCCAGCGATAGAGCGAAGGAGAGAGTGAACAGATTTGGGGTTAGATTTAGGTGAAAGAGAAAAGCAAGTCGTCTGCCATGCCTCAGCCTTGACCTTGGCGATGACTGACGGGGCGCGTCGAGAAGCGGAGATGTAAGCCTGTCGATCTTCATCACTTTTGTAAGCGGCAGCGAAAGCTTTGCGTCTTTCACTAACCGCACTTTCCACCTCAGCAGACCACCAGGCTTTAGGAGGGCGTTTGATGCGGCCGAAAGGAATGGAAGATTTGGCCGCATTCAGTGCCAGAGAGGTAAAGAGAGCAGCAGCAGAGGAAAGAGAAAGAGACGAGTATTCCTTTGCAGAAGGACAGTGAGAGTCAATGTAGGAGGCAAACCCATCCCAGCGAGCTTTCTGAAAATTAAAGGAAGGGGGACACTCGTTGGGGCGAAAGACCGGAGAGAGAGGGATAGATAGAAGAATTGGTAGGTGGTCAGAACCAAGGTCCTGAAGCACCTGCCATGAGCAAGAAAGGGCAAGAGAAGAGGGGGCAAAGGAGATGTCAGGGGAGGAACGACTGCCAAAAGAGCAATGGAGAAGGGTGGGTGTGTCAGGGTCATTGAGGGGTAGGAGGTCAGAGGAGATGACCCAGTCGAATACTTCCTCCCCACGGGGGTCAGAAGTAACTCTTGAGTCCCAAAGGGGGTGATGGCAATTGAAGTCCCCCAGAATGAAGAGACTTCTGGAGGAGGGAGAAAAGGAATCGGTTCTGCCATCCGTTGGGGAGGAGCGAATAGGGGGGCGTCCCAAAGGGGGTGATGGCAATTGAAGTCCCCCAGAATGAAGAGATTTCTGGAGGGAGAAAAGGAATCGGTTCTGCCATCCGTTGGGGAGGAGCGAATAGGGAGGGCGTACACATTAAAAAATGAGAGCGAGGAGGAGTTGTTTTAGAGAGATGTTGATCCCTACATAATCAAAGTAGGGATCAAGCGAAGAGAGGAGGTAGAAAGTTTAGAAAAAGATAGAAAGAATGCCAACCGGGAGTGGGTACGATCAGAACGCAGAGCAGAGAATCTAGGAAGAGGAGCTATGATTGGGTTCCTGAATGCAGATAAGGTCGGCAAGATGGGACGAAAAAAAGTGAAGTAATTCAGTGCTCCTGGCTCGAAGACCTCCAGCATTCTATTGAAGAACCCTGAGAGAGTCAGGGGGGAAGTGGAGGCAGGAGGCGCAGAAGGAAAGCCAGGAGCAAGGAACGGTGGTGGGGGAGCAGAGGGAGAAGATATAGAATGGGCAAATGGGGGATAAGAGGTTTGGAGACGAGGGTGGGGCGAGAGAGCAGTGTTAGCAGAGGCGGGGCTAGATTCAATCAACAGCCGCCTCAACGTGGTGGTGCGGTCCCAGGCCCCGTTTGGGTTGGGTCGAAATGGCTGTTTGCATTCCCGAGGGTCACAGCTACGAGCTCGATCGATTCACATTCGGAGTTCAAAAGTCTTACGAATCCGAGTTAACAGTTTCTATTTTTTATATGGTATATACCTAGTTCAAGTTTGGCAACAAATTTATTGAGTTGATTTTTCTGTCTGGATAAAGACTTGTTTTCCAATTAAGGTCTACTTTAATAAAATGTCAAAGCGATGTGTGTGTGTGTGTGTGTGTGTGCTTTCCTTGCCTCTTGGCATGGTGGCACAAACGGAAGTCAGGGTTGATACAGCAAACCCAATCAAGGTTAGTTAGGCTACGGAAAAGCGGCAGATTATTTCAAACCGAGGGAGACTATCAACTCGTTGACAAGTACTCCCGCCTCTGACTATTCTTGGTGGGTAGTTTTACTGCGGTAACCTACAGCAAAGCTGTAGTTTGTATGAAAAACCTGATTTTAAGTGTCCCGCACGGCAATATAACGAATAGAGCTTCACAAGACACATATCCAAAAGCTATTGTCTTTCGAAATAAGATAGACCTGAAATGTATTACAATGTTTTGGTTTGGCTTCGCTTTCGTTGAAATTTATTTCTTGAAACTACAGCGAATTTAGTTTTGAAACTGACTTCCGACCTAGCTTGGCTAGGCTCAACAAAGTTGAGAACTGATAACAGTTGTTAAAAGCCCAAAAATAGTTTCAGCTTGAAGCATAGCACAGTACAGTTTATTCTATTTACAAACCTGAACTCGGTTCCTCTTTCTCTTCTTCTTCAGCAGGAGAGACTGCAGCTTCTTCATTCTCGTTATCCTCTTGCATTTCCTAATTTAACACGGTTCATAATTATACGGAGCAATTGATGGGTACGCGCGATTCATAGTGGTTTGCTATTGTACAAATGGTACAAAGCGATTGTATAATAGCGATTCAAATACCATGTTCATGTTGCCGAGTGAAAGCAAAGTTTCACGACCTATTGGCAGACAACGCGCAAATTTTTGAAACGAATATACCTTGTAGAAACGCGAGACTTGATAGCTCAGAGCGAAACCGTGGTCTGCTTTCAAGCACGCGCTTCCAGTTCAAACTGGACATTTGCCGATTACAACGAACTACATGGGTAACAGCATATTCGACGGATGTAAGATAATTTTGCAGTCTCAAACTTCACGTTCATCTTTGATCGCAGAACAATGTAATGCAAAGAAACTTAAGCGTAAAATAAGGGGATTTGTAGCTCTTGGTCCCCCATAAATTTCAAAACCAGGAAAAATAATCCCTTTAAAAATGATCTTGCTTTGTTTTGAGACGAAAATACCGTCAGATGTCGCCATAAAACAGCTCTCCAACCCACTCGACCACGTTTTCAGTAACATCACCCACCTCTGCCTCATCAGCTTCACTTTCTGCTTCCTCCGGCTCGAGTGGTTCCAATTGTGTTCTTCGCATATCTTGGGCTGCCGTCTCTTGGTCGTTGAGCGGGCGATGTCGTACAACCAGCACAGCGTTAGTGGTAGGTTGCACACCAACACCACCCTTCGCTCGACGCTTGCTCAAACGAACTCTGCAGCAACAAACATTTCCCCTAGTCTAATTAAATTAGGTTGACGACATGAACCTGAATTGCTGTACCTCCATCCCGAGGAAGAGGAGGGGTAATCACAACAACCCCAAAAATATTAACTCCCAAGTTTGAATAAAAGTTATTCCATGCATAAATACTCAGATTTGCCAGAGTCCGGGAATATAACAAAAACTTCATCACTCAAAAACCTACTTCAAACTCGGAGATAAAACAGATCCAACGTGAAGGGCTGGCTATAAGAATCAAGTAGGGTAAAAACGGAAATACAAGGAAAGTTAAATTCACACTGCATAAAACCCAGCACCTTGTTTCAAGTTCGTTGTAGTAAACACCTTCTTCTCGGAAGACGAAGTAATAATTTTCCTCGTAACCTTTCGACGCCTTGTTCTTCACATTCCAGTTGTATTCGCGCGCCAACCTGAAAGAATAGAACTAGTTGTGTTTCACCATCACTGTGATCATCTAACGATGCACTGAATTTGTTAACACAAGGTGTTCTACAGTTCATGATTTGAAAAGAAGTAGTTCGCATAATCGAACTTTCAAAGTCAAGTGATTTTGATGTGATGTATGAAGAGAAACATATTTTAAACAAACTTTTTAAATTCTAAAAATAATCAACCTGCTCTGCCGGTGTCGCCCGCAGTGGACCCACCCATCAATAATTTCAGGGTTGAGAATATCGGTTCAGCTGGCTTCACCCAATGAGTGATATTTTTTGACACAGCCAATTCTCGTTACAAAATCAAAAGTGACGCTTTTTGAAAGGAAATAGATTAAACAAAATATTATAGGGGGTTGCGCAGAGCTGCTTGAGTTTCTTTGAAATTGGACTTGCTTACAATTGCAACAGCCAAAAACTTCACAAACCTTCAGGCATTTATTTGATGAACGAATAAATCAAAGTTGTGGAAAAACGCCGAAGTGATTTTTATGAATTTTCAGCAATAAGCTTTTAAAAATTGGGCCAACTACTAACGACTTTTTCGTAACTGTAGGCTTATTTTTATGACCCAAAAGCCTGTGCACCAACGTGGGTTGGTGGTGGCATAAGCGCAGCCAGGAAAAAAGCATAGTAACCCAAAGTTTAGCACTTGAAGATAAGTCACTACAATAGCACGGCCCCCATCAGTAATGTCGAAGTTAACATCGGTTCAACCGGCTGTCCTGGCTATACTCAATGGGTAGTTGTGAGAACACTAAGCTCGGGTAAAGTTACTGTTTTTCACATCGTCAATTCCAGTTCCAAAATCAAAAGGACCGTTTGCTTAAAAGGAGTTGAGTAAAACATCTTCATGGGTGGTTGCGCAATACCCGTTTTATTTCCCCCTAAGTTTTTGAAGTTCCCAGAAAAGGTCTTGTTTGTCCTGTCTCCAGCATGAGCGAACTTTGTAATTGGATTTGCTGACAATTGAAACAGCGAATAGTTTTACAAACTTTTATCCATTTATTTCAACATTTGCATAAAAACAAATTTAGTCGTGGGAGGGCGCTAAAGTGATCGTTTTGTATTTTTTGGAATAAGCTATCAAATACATGTAATAGACACAAGCCTATTTGGATGACCTAAAATCTCTGGCTGAGCGCATGTCGCTTGGTCCTAGCATGATCGCAGCAACGGATAGAAAAAGCCAACCCATAGTCATGTACTTGCAGTTGAGTAATTGCAATGAAATAGGTAATGGGTTAAGAATATACAATCCATTGACCAAGTTTTTATGTTGAAGACACGGATAATTTATGTGATTCCTATAAGATTTGACGTAAAAAATCGTCAATTTGTTCAACTTTTCTGCACTTCACTAATGAGCTTGTGTCTTAGAGCAGAGGTCGGCAACCTTTTAGGGGCCGCAGGCCAAAATCCACTTTGCAAGATCTCGGCGGGCCGGATTACCACCGCAATAAGATGTACACATCGCAGGCATTACCTTTTCCTTCTCTATTCATAGGTAACATTTACAACAATGTATGGCGATGACCTCCTTTTTTTTTGGAGATCTACCTTCATGAAGTGAAAATTTATAATGAGGCCAAGAAAGACACTCTTTTTCAATTTTGGCGAGGTTATGAGAGGTTATGATAAGTCAGGCCACCAATAAGATTGGTGGTATGTTAATTCTGTTATGTGTCATTCTTCTATCAGGCACCATATCAGTAGTTTGGTTTTAAAATGACAACACAACTTCAAGTGCAGCTGCCGCCTGGCGCAATGTTTTCACTTGAATGGTATTTAAAAGTATTTTGACATCATAGTGCTAGTTTGATGCGTTCAAGAAAAAAGCATGCTTAGAATATTTTAAAAAAAGAATCGCTTGTTGCATCGTCATTTAGCTTAAATTGTTATAAGTTTTTTAAGCGAAAGTACCTTATTAGCATCTCCCGAGAAAGTTTTCAATCGTGTTTCTATGGCCAGTAGTTTTAAAGAAAATACGGAGAACAAATTTTACCACCAAGCGCCCACTATGACGTCAGCTTACACCAAAAGCAGATTAAATTTTCGCAAGTTGGGAAATGGCTTTCGTTTGGGCAAAAAATCGTTTCCCTAGGTCAAGATATGCAAATTAAAAAAATTTTATCATGAGATTATGACACCGTCATGATGTAACAAATCCCTCATGACACTCACCCGGGGAAGGTGATCAATCGAACCAAGTTTGATGTTTACACATCTAATAATTTGGGAAAAGTCAAAACACACACACACAGAGGAAAACCGGGTAGGCCAGGCTTTTGTGATTGAAGCAGAAGTCAAAACAAGGATATAAATTTGGAGAATTCCTACTTGTAATCGTAAGATTCCTCCGGATCATATTCAATATCTTCCTCGCGATCTCTCTTTCTTTTCCTTCTGGTGTCAGATGTTGGCAAAAAGTAAGCAACGAATTGATCGCCCTCTTCATCCACCATACCCCTGAAAATGAACATCTAAAATCAAACATAAGAATACTAATGTTCCATCACGAACTTTGTTACAAAGCAAAGAAACAACAGTCAAGTATCTGTTCCACAAAAGAAGCATGCTGAATCCAGACAAGCAATATGTTAACTATTGGGCTCTTGGCAAGGTTTGTTAGCATAAATAACATAAAAAGATTAAACCAGGAAGAAAAGCGCAAGTTTTACACTATTTCGTAGTAAGAGCTAAATTCCACGCCTTCTTTCCTCTCTTTGCAGGGTTTAGACGTTCCACTTGCTTTAACACCTGACTTCTTACTGGAGCTACACAGTATTTTTATTACAAATGTTTTCCCCGATTAAAGCCAAAAATTTTTAAAACTGCGGATCTTTTGCTTTGAATCTAGAAACAAGAACTACTACACCACAGTTGCTGCTAGTTCACATTGCAATAATTAACCTGCATTTTTGAAATATTTTAGAAACATAATCCAATGCAACTACTTGTTATGTAGTAGGGCAGACTGGCTAAATGCATATTTTTCCCTTCATTGTTCAAGCAAAAAGGAATACAGCCATACACACCTGATCATAGCTTGCGACATCTCTTCAATCTGTTCTGAGCGGCTCTTTCCTGGAACTGCAGGATCAGTGTCAAATATAACTTGTGCGCTTGGGTGCTGCCACATCTGGTTGCAACATAAAAGTTGTAAAACACAACTACATGATTGAGTTAATAGTTTCCATTACATTGTTTAAACACTGAGTTATTTAAGGATCAGTTTGGCTATAAGACATTTTCATCACGACAGCGAGAATTCCACCAAAAACTTGTTTTCACTGGGAGTTATTTTGGATAACTGACCTGGTTTATAAACAATCCACAAGGTCATTGGAAAGCAGCCTCTATTTTACAATACTTATAATTTAATCATATGCTGTAATACTTTTCTCAATTTTTTCTGTATGTTCCACGATGTATAGCAATCAAACCTATGGTCTTGTTTTCTTTTCAGATCAATTATTTTGTTTAAAATTTGAAAACCTTACAAAAATGGCTGTACGTCTTATCTCCAAAAAAATGCAAAATCGGCCCATTGTAAAGGTATGGTGTGGAATGACTTTGGACAGGATTGTGGATCCCTTCCTCTTTCAAGATGCCATAAATGCCGAAAGGCAATCTCACCATGGTGAGAGATGAAATCTGACGAGTTATCAGTACTTAGAAGAATAATGAAAATTTAATTTTCACATGCAAGATGGAGCTACTCTACATTTTGCAATTGTTGTTTGTGGATGGCTGAATGCCCACCTCCCTGGGAGATGGATGGTCTCTATAAAGGCCGAGCCAAAACTCTTGATCTAACATCTTGGGACTTTTTTCTGTGGGGTTGGTTAAAGGAGCAAGTCCATTCTACCAAACCAAAGACTAAGGAAGAACTTGAAGGACGAATACGAGAAGCTATGTCTTCCATCCCACAAGAGTTTCCTGTGAAATAAGTTAATGTAGGTTCCTAAGCAACTAGAGAAACTGGTGGCAAATGCTGACGCCCACATGAAACTCCATGCAATACACTTTCTTCTCATGTTCATTTGTTGTAAAAATTATAGCTCAGAAATAAATAACAAGTACATAAAAATACGGAGGTACTTTTCAATCACCCTGTAGTTGTGGAAACATATATCAAAGCACCACGTAACAAGTTGGATTAGTAAGAAACTAGATAGTCATCTAGATTCTAGAGTATAATAGCCTATCTTTTTACTTTCATTGTGTTCATAAGTCATTATTTTGTTTGCAACGTTTTCGTTGGCAAAACTAGAATAACCATCTAAAAGTGAAAACTCAACAGCTAAGGATAAAAATCAAGTGAGAAAAACTTTGATTTTACAATCAAAAAACTTATATAGTTTTTGTGAATCCTCGAAAATCTTTACAGTAGAACTGGATCGAGGACGTCACGTTGATAGCTACTGATCAAGAAAAGAACAACAACCTTTAAGTCCTTTAGTCTAATATACACAGTACCTTCATGTCAGGATATACTGGTAATACGTTAACGGGATAAACATTGGGCTTGCTGTAATGTTTTGTAATATCGGTTTTTGCATCTTCAAACGTCTTTTGAATAGCAGCAATCTGTCCATCACGATCTTTATACAACTCATCTTGATTAAATAAGTCTTTGACGCCACCTCCAATTCTGAAGAATTTGTTAAATTGCCAAAGTTTAGCACCTTCTTTAAAAATGATGGGCTAAGAAAAATTGTACCTCAATCTTATTCTAACAACAGGAATCTAACCCAAAAATGATTCTGTAGCAAATAAAAAAGTCATCGAGTCTACCTTTGATGCAAATATTATTTACCACATGAAACTAAATTTTAAAAAATAGTTAAAATGATTTAACAATCATTTTATCGTTAAATACCTTGTTTCAATATTGACAGCTTTTACTCCGTAGCGATTGAATTCCTGTGATATATATTCACTTCTTCTCAGCCATGAAACATTGAGGCTGTGTTGTTTTGATCTGTCAAGAAGTAAACATAAGTCAATCTATATCACATATACATCAAAAGTTCCTACCTTTTCGAATCTTGTGGAGCTGGAAGTTCTTCCTCCAGAAGAATCTCATCAGCAGGATCAAGGTAATTTTGAATTGGATTGATCTGAACAAAGAAGTGGAGTTACTTGTCAACAACATATGCTAAAAATAATAATGAACAGTCTTTATGACCAAGAGGTTAAAAGTCTTAATTCTAGATAAGTGCTGCAATATTTTTTGTTCACAGAAGTCATGCTGTGACATTACTCCTGTTTGGTTCCACGGCTTGCAGTAGAAAAGTATGGTGCCTGGAGCATAAAACAGATCGGAAAGAGTTCTATGTGTAACCCCAAAGATATTTGATGGCCAAATAATTAAGAAATGTGAAATCAGAACATCAGGAAAATTTATCATAAAGGCCAGCATTTAAGCTGCTCACTGTATTGGTTGCATAGATAAATGATGAGCTGAAAGCATCATTGCGTTGATTTAGTGTTGCATACTTATGGCTCGATGGAGTTTAATAATGAGTGATACTTTGAATGCTCCAAGAGTTTATTACCTTATAAGTGTCTGGGTTAATCAAATCAATTACCACTCCCAGATCATGGTCAGTGTGCAATTCTGTTTTGTGGATTTTTTCCAGCGAAGTTGGCTTGTATTCGACAAACCTGAAAAATAATACTTTAGGTAACTATCTAGACTCGGGAGTTAGATGCATGTAATCTCCAACTCAAAGCTATTCTAGGGCACAAGTGAACCCAGAAGAAAACTTATACTCAACCACAAAAAATACTCAAAACTTTATACAACCCACAAAATACCTGTTGGCATCAAATGGGTAACGAATGAATTTTGGATCAAATGGAATGTCAGGAAGTGTATTGCAATACTTTACCCTGGTGACAAGGCCACTTGTTTTTTCAACTCCTCTTGACCTAAATAACGCAACAAAACTTGATATACATGTTTCTAACCCCTTAAAACATGCAGCAATTTATTAATTTCATTTAACTCGTTTAGCTTGAAATGAACAGAGTGTTGGAGAAACAACAATGTTTTTGGACTTTGATTAGGGCTTACTCATTTACGAAGGTGCCATCAAAGCAAAGTGTATCACAACTTGTACATCAACTCAAAATCAAACAAAAGTTTTGCTTGACTACCAATAAATGTTCAATGCTTAACTTACTGCAGCAACCTCATGAATTGAAACTGGCTTTAAACATTATCAGTCTCTAGCACCAATGACTAGAGCTGCATGCTTCATTTATCAAATTTATCTGTTTCTGTCAATTTGTTAAATTAGATTTGGACATACGTTTTTATATCAATTTTTGTTAGACCATAGTGCAAATACAGACATTAGTTCTACTGGAATTTTTAGTTATTGTTTTTAGAGTTGAATTTAACTTAAATACACTTGTGTGCTACATTATCTGCCATGCAAAAAACTACCATACACATACAGCAAAAAGCATTATGAACTGCTTTCATGAATATTGTCACATTTTAGCAGACATTTGACGGTTTTCTGGAGTCAGGAGAATACAATCACAATGCTGAATTACAATAGCTAAATCTAGAAATTTGTATTGCACATATTATCTCAGATATAGTTGACATGACTGGAATTGTGATTTGTGGCTACATGTTCAAATGTAGTCATATATCACTTACAAACCATTTACCAATATATCAGAAACAAATTAATGTAACAACCAGTTAACAATTTACAGAGTCCTTTTATTTACTTTTTATTTTAATTTTATCTGTATATGCCATGAGCTGGCTCTGGCAGCATCGCCAGCAGAGCCCTCACCAGTATGTCACAGCTAAGAATATTGGTTCAGCTGGCTGTGCCAGCTTCACCAAATGGATAATTGTGAGAACAGTAATTAAAAATTAATGTTTTTTCACACAGTCAATTGTTGTTCTGAAACAAAAATACTGCTTTTTGAAGGCAGTGGCTATTTTGTCGTCAACTGCAATTTGCCCTTGGAATCTATTTTGCCGTAATCATTCACGTGTGTTTATATAGCCAAATTTGCTATTATTACACCAGTGACACTGTGGTGTAGTAGAGCGCTGGTCTTGAGAAACCATGGTTGTGCGTTCGAATCTCACCTGGCAGGGCTTCAAAAAAAAGGTGGTGTACACTGAAGGAGCAGGCCCGGTATGTAAATGTACGGGGCATTGTACACTGGAAGGGAGTGTACATGATGGGGGATAGAGGCCTGGGGGTGCAAATTTTTTTTAATTGGTTTTTTAAATTGACCAATCAGAAACGACCAAAAGTCACATGTTTAGTACATCATTAAGATTGACCAATCACAAATAACTCACGGCAAAATAGTCTCTGAGGGTAAATTGCTGTCGACAGCAAAATAGCCACTGCCTTTTTTGAAAGTTAGTCAAGAAAATAAACATTGTGGGGGACTGAGCATAGCTGCTATATTTCTTCCTAGAGTCTTGAGTCCCTGGCAGCATCTTATTAGCTCAGTTTTCAGCTTAAACGTGCTTAAACTTAAAAGTTTTATATGTTCGATTCTGCAAAAACCTGAAAGTACATCCAAGTTGTGCAAGGGCACCAAAGTAAATGATTTGCATTTTTAGAAATAAGGTATAAATTATTAGGCCCACTGCTCATAACCTTTTTGTAACTGTAGGTGTATTTGTATGAGCTAACACCTCTGGCAGAGCATATGTTGCTTCATCTTGGCACAAAGACAATGAAGGAAGAGCATGTTAACCCAAAGTGAAACACTCACAGCCAAGTCACTACAATAGCAGGGTACTCATCAGAATATCCAGGTAAAGAATATCGGCTCAGCCAGTTTCACCAATCAGTAGCTGTGAAAACAGTAACGACAAGTTCTCATATTTGTAAAATTGTGCATGTGGTGCAGTGCTGTACCAAATAAATTGTGCACCGTTGTGAAATACTGTGTTTTACAAGATAAAAGGAGCACACTGTATTTCAATAATCTAAAAAATCTACTCGTAAAAGTTCCCTATGCTTTAATTACTCAAAAGTGTTATGTATCAGTCATTTGAAAATTTACTTTGCAAATGTTGGATTGGTTTTAACTTGAAGAATTTGCGCCTATTGGCTAAGAATTACAACAAAATGCCCAATTCTGAGAAAATACATAACTTACCTGCGTTTGTCATCAGATCGCTGACCTTGATTTTGCACTGTGGGTGCCATTTTTATAAGCTGTTAATATCTGATCTAGACCACACGTTTACAGTTTAGCCTTATCACAAAGCTAGCCTTAACTGATAAGCAACACTGAACAAAAATTATCATTCAATCATTTCGTTTATTTTATGTGAACATTAAATAGATTAACTATCAAAACCAAAGTAATATTTAAGGCAGTGGCTATTTTGCCGTCGATGGCAATTTACCCTCAGAGACTATTTTGCTGTGAGTTGTTTGTGATTGGTCAATCTTAATGACATACTAAACATGTGACTTTTGGTCGTCTCTGATTGGTCAATTTTAAAAACCAAAAAAAAAATTTTGCACCCCCAGGTCTCTATCCCCCACCCTGCACACTCCCTTGCAGTGTACACTGCCCCGTACATTTACATACCGGGCCTGCCCCTTCAGTGTACACTGCCTTTCTTTTCAAGCCCTGGCCAGCTGAGACTCGAACCCGATGCGTTGGTATCTCAAGACCAGCGCTCTATCCACTACACCACAAAGTCACTGGTACGATAATGGCAAATTTGGCTATATAAACACACGTGAATGATCACGGCAAAATAGATTCCAAGGGCAAATTGCCGTCGACGGCGAAATAGCCACTGCCAATATTTAAAGCTGAATCTATCAGTCTATTGCAGCTGTTTAGAAGCATAAAATAGCTTGTTGATGTGAAAGCCAATAGAGCAGTGGCCTACAACTGTAGGCTAAGCATATCTTCTATATTCTATACAGCAGAAACAGCATAACCACACCAGTAAAATTAATTCCTTTACGGCAGCGCGTACCCGGCATGTATTATCTAAGCGCAACTAGAACCACCGTAATTATGGCAAAATAAAAAGAAACACGTAAATGTAGCGATGGCAAAACTACATTCACAGCAAATCTCGAAAATTTCAATCCAATTCGAATCCATTACCTGAAATCCAGCTGAGTATTGTGCCCCTATGTAGTGGATTGCTCCCGGACATATTATTACCAACTTCATGATAACAATAATTAGTGGCAACATTGCCAGAAAATGTGCTTCGCCTACTGGTAAAATGACTTGAGCTTTTACTTTTCCGTGTTGCAGGTTGCGCAAGTTTGTATATTATATTGATAAAACTTTTATCGTGGCTAGTATCTAGAATTTAGGACCAAGTTGGAAATAAGGAAGAATCAACTTGAGAATTGTCGGAATCATCAAGGTGTTCTACAAGTGGTGACCCCGAAAAACTGATTGAACGCTTACTCAAAGCCTAGTAACACAACATTCCAGCTAGATATTTTGAAACAGGCAAGCAACACACAAAAAAAACAACGAAGAACTTGTTGAACAATAACAACGACTTAATTTTTCTCCTTGGGCGGCTTATCTGCCTAGGCTAGTCCAGCAGTTTATTTACGTTTTGACAAATATCTATACAATCTACCTACTATAGTGGCATATAACTGTTATTGTTAATTGCGTTACCGAATTGCTATTTTTTGGTTTTGCATTACCACTTGTCTTCAATAATTAAATAATGACATCTATACCGTATTAGACCCTTTTTCTTGGCTATATTTTATTTAGCCATCTTCAGTGACTAAAACCAACTCACTTTAACTTAGCAAACCGCCTCTATCATCAACAGACACTGGCCCGCACGGCACATGCTTTCACGTAGCGCGGGCCGTGAGTACACCTAGAAATTGAAAAGTTTCCCTAATGCTCTGTGGAAACCAAATGTGCCTACCCGGAAGGGTATCCACCTATTCCGATGTTCAAGGGCCTGCTAACCAGCAAACGTCCTTTTCAGGACGGGGTGATGAGTGCGTTGCACACAAACTGTCCTTTTCAGGGCACATCATCAAAAAGTTTCGAGGGCCTTCAATACTACAACTGAACATCGAAGGCCTCACAGCCAGCAAGATGAACGTTCTTCATCACCTTGCTACTCAGCTTGAGGCGTTCGTCATCCTTCTACAGGAGACCCACTGCACATCTGCAGAAAAGCTAGTGCTATCAAACTATCAACTAGCTGGGTTTTCCCTAAGCAGAAAGCATGGCCTGGCCACGTTTGTCCATGAGCGGCTAAAATGGACCTTATACGATCAATCTCCCACGACATCGGAGACTGAGTGGTTGTGCGTGGATGTTGACGGCTATAAAATCGTTAACATCTACAAACCTCCACCAACGCGGTTGCAAGTTCCCGACCTTCCAGTGTTCACTCACCCTTCTCTGTATGCGGGTGATTTCAACTGCCCCCATGTCGATTGGGGTTATAACACCAACAGCGCGGATGGAGACTGCCCACTGGCGTGGGCAAGCTCCAATAACCTTGCTCTCCTCCACGATCCCAAGGATGAACCTAGCTTTCACTCTGGGCGCTGGAACACTGGCACTAACCCGGATCTTGCCTTCACCACCGTCGGTCCTGATAGTCGCTTGCCTTATAGACGCGTTTTGGAGAAGTTTCCTAGGTCACAACATCGACTTTCGCTTACGCTTATAACACCACCAAGGCTTTCCCTCCCAGTACCGGGAAGGCCTGTAAAGCGATGGAACTTCCTCAAGGCCAACTGGAGCCACTACAAGTCTTTGACAAACAAGCTTGCAAGGAATTTACCATCACCTGATTCAACAAATGTGGATCAGGCCTACCAGGACTTTTGCAATACCTCCAGCAAAGCAGCCAAGAAAGCTATCCCACGCGGTCGTCGTAACACCTACATACCGTGTTGGGACGCTAAGTGTGAGGCCCTCTACCAAACGTTTCTGCAGTCTCCCGCTGGAGACCAGTCAAGCAGGGCTGCTACAGCCCCAATAACTTGGCTTGACAAGAAACGCAGAGACCGATGGTCTGAGGCAGTCCGAAACATCGACTTCTCACACTGAAGCAGAAAGACATGGAGCACAATTAACAACCTCACAGGCAGGTCGCGACACAGCCCCCGTAACTGTCCCGTTTCAGCCAATGCCATTGCTGCTCAGCTGCTAAAAAACGGGAAATACGAGGGTGTTCATTGTGAGTCGTCTCGACTCATTTCTCAAGAAGTATCTGACCTTTGGAGGGCTTTGATACCATCTCCAGTGAATCCCTCTGGCGACTTCTCGTCCAGAGAATTCGCTGCCGCTCTCCAACACGTTAAGCCAGGGAAAGCTCCGGGCCCTGACTCTATTTGTCCGGAGCTTATAATCCATGCTGGAACTGCATTGAAGTCCTGGTTACGTGGCTTCCACTCTTCCTGCTTGCGCCAACTCAAAATTCCCAAAGTCTGGAGAAGAGCACTTGTAGTTGCGATCCCAAAGCCAAACAAACCTGTAGAAGACCCAAAGAGCCACCGCCCCATCTCCTTGCTCTGTCTCCCCTACAAGATCCTTGAACGACTGATCTACGCTCGTATTGAGCCCATTGTCAACCCCCTGCTCCCAGGCAAGCAGGCTGGGTTTCGACATGGTAAATCGAGAGTAGATCAAGTTGTCTTACTAACACAAAACATAGAGGATTCTTTCGAGGCAAAAAAAGAAGGCCGGTGCTGTGTTTGTAGATCTGACAGCTGCATATGACACTGTCTGACATCGTGGCTTCACCTGCAAGCTGCTGAGACTTCTCCCGGATAAGCACATGGTCCGTATGATCATGGAACTTGTCCGGAATAGAAGTTTCACCCTTACTACCGGTGACAGCAAGCGAAGCAGGTTGCGACGTCTGAAAAACGGCGTCCCACAGGGATCGGTCCTGGCACCCCTTCTTTTCAATATCTATATGTACGATCTTCCTTCAACGGTCTCCAGAAGGTATGCTTGTGCCGATGATCTGGCACTGTTATACTCTTCTGATGACTGGAAGGACCTGGAGGGGGTCTTAAGCCAAGACACGACTACAATTTCAACATATTTCCAGACTTGGAGGCTACAGCTCAGCCACACTAAAACGGTGACGTCGGCCTTTCACCTGAACAACAGAGAGGCCAAATGTGAGCTTAATGTCTACAACAATGGCAAACGCTTGCCATTCTGTCCAGTCCCTACCTATCTTGGAGTTAAACTGGACAGATTACTCACGTTTCGTCACCATCTTGAGGCATTGCGCAAAAAACTAACAACGCGCGTTGCACTGATGAGACGACTTGCAGGTTCAGGTTGGGGCGCTGGAGCTAAAACATTGCGTACAGCCGCCCTATCTCTGGTCTACTCTACTGCGGAGTATTGTGCACCAGTTTGGTGTCGCAGTGCACACACTCGCCTCATCGATAGTGTTCTCAACGACGCATTGCGCATTGTCACTGGATGCCTGCGTCCAACTCCAACAGACTATTTACCCGTCCTCGCAGGTATCCAGTCGGCTGAACTTCGCCGATTAGGAGCAACGCTCTCCCTGGCATATCGTGGCAGTTTGGACCCTGACCATATTCTCTATGAACTACTGGCTGGATCCCCAGACGGCCACAGAGAGAGACTAAAATCCAGACGCCCCTTTGTGCCCGCTGCACGGAAGTTACTGCAAGATCTAACTGAATTGGATATTCGTGCAGCTCAATGGACTGACTTTAAAT
Source organism: Trididemnum clinides (assembly GCA_963675345.1). Lineage (NCBI taxonomy): Eukaryota > Metazoa > Chordata > Ascidiacea > Aplousobranchia > Didemnidae > Trididemnum > Trididemnum clinides. The sequence continues at coordinate 32,841,167 of OY776290.1, read as the reverse complement.
GGAGCACGGAATACTCGGAGTGTTCATCTGATCTCCGTGCTTTCATCCCTAGGGAGAGCACTAGGCCAATTGGGATGGGCCTTCCCAGATCATCATGGGTCAGGCTCAACCGCTTGCGGGCTGGTGTTAGGTGTTTTCAGTCGTTCATGCACAAATGGGGCCTTGCTCCTACATCGAATTGCGAGTGTGGCGCTGCAGAACAAACCGCAGAACACATTATTCTGACATGCCCCGTACATCGGGCACCCACAAGAATACCTGGACTGACGGTTTTGGATGTCGACACACGATGCTGGCTGAGTACCATCACTGCCAGCATCTGATTTCGATGGATGTGGATCCCTTCCAAAAGAAGAAGATCAACAGGCAAGTGTTTTATATTCGCCGGTTGTACTCTAGCCATTGCTACATCTATGTAGGTTACTGATTTTACTTGTGTGCTTATTTTGTTGCTTGATTTGCTTTACTTTTTGGCTTATGGACTCAGCTAATTCTCATAATCATAATTACAACTTAAGATCTATTAACAACCATACTGTTATTGACATACTGCAACCTACTGATCTCACTAATAACATTCCATCAACATCTTCTATTAGCTCAACTTCGGCACATGACTTAAATCACTCACACACTTCATCACAACAGGCTGATTTGACCCACACTTCTACCTTAACATCTATCCGTCAGCCCATTGCTATACATCACCCACCCCAACTTACATTTGATCCCGACAACGTGGATGTGTTTCTTCATACCTTTGCATTCAATACACTTCAATACACATTTTACCGATGAAAAACTGTATTTTTAATTAATAAAATGTCTATCGCCTAATCAATTTCACAGAGTCTCTTTCAAACTTGATCAATCAATACATAGCTTTCGCATCTTAAAAAAGCCTTAATTGAGGCATATAGTAGGCTACTCCCTTGCAAACACAACTAAACCGTTTGAGAGACTCCCCACCCATGGGAGATCGTACTCCTACACAATTGCTTTGTGATTTAAAACGTATAATTGGGAACGTGATATCCTCATGATGAAACCATCACCTGGTTCTTAAAAACTGAATTTTTGAATAGATTGCCCGCAAATGGGCAATCCATTCTGGCTGCGTTTGGCTCACATCCACTTGAAGAGATTGCCAAAATTGGAGATTCTATTATCTTTAGTAGCTCAAAGCAAACCCCCGACACAGTTTCTTCTCAAGATAGTATGTCTATACTTCTCCAGGAAATGAACACCATCAAGATAGAACTAACATCTTCAAAACAAAATTTTGCCAATACACCTTCTACTTCAAAGCCATCTTGTCATCGTGCCCAGCCTTCATTACCTCACACATCAGCTCGACCACCACGTTCTACTCAACACTATCTCTCTGTTTCTAATCCCTCCATTAATAGCAATTACAACCATTCTCAGCAAACTCCACCTGGACCTAATCTTATCTTGCCTGGACGGAATGATCTCTATAATGATCAATGCTTTCATCATCACAGATACTCCTCTAATGCCAAATATTGCATCCCAGGTTGCACTCATTATCAAACATTTAAAAAGCCTTTAAACTATCAAGGCGGTGCATCAATGTAAATACACCATCAGCCATGCCCATTGATGCTTTCAATATTGCTGATGCATCGCCTGAGGACAACTCACCCTTTATATGGCTTCATGATACCCACAACAACATTATGTTTATTGTTGATACTGCTAGCCCACGATCTTTGGTTCCTCTCTCTAAATTTCTTTCATTTGCTGGTTCACCTGCACAGTGTTCACTCTTCACTGCTGATGGCAAGCCCCTATATCAAGCAGGTGTCATTGATCTCACACTGCAGTTCAATAAATTCCCCAATACCTATTTTTCTCATCATTTCATTCTGGCAGATGTTCAAAATGCAATACTTCGTCTAGATTTTTTGTGTAAATATCACTTTATTGTCGATACTTTTGACAAGTCTATCACCATTCAAAAACTCTTCAGTCATGACCAGCTACACCCCCCTCCCTCTTACAACCTATTGACTATGCTTCTGTTCTTATTCAGACATCTTTGATCTCTTTCCTGACCTTACTTCCTCTACTGTTGCTATTCCCAAACGACATATCTTCGAACATATTCTTGAAGTAGATGGCCCACCTATTTCCTTTTGCCCAAGAAGACTCAGTTGAGAAAAAGCTAACGCACTTGATACAATTTTAGATGATCTCTTGAAACGACAGATTATCACACCTTCTGGTAGTTCTTGGGCATCGCCTGTCCACTTAGTGAAAAAGAAAGATGGATCCTTTCGATTGCTGCATGATTATCGTGTAATTAATTCACGTACAAAAAAGTAAAACTATCCTCTTCCACATATCCACGACCTTACACAGCACATTCGCGGTGCTACTACTTTTTCTTCCCTTATCTCAAAAATGCTTTTTGGCAGCTTGATGTACGCCCTTGTGACCGTAAATACACAGCATTCTGCACCAGCCGTGGCATCTTCGAATATAACAAGTTGCCCCAAGAATTAACGCATGCGAGTAGAAGTTTCCAAAAATTTATCAACCATGTCATGCGAGGAACAGAATCCTTCTGTTTTTGCTACATTGATGATCTACTAGTTTTTAGCAAAGATGAAACAGAGCACAAGATGCATCTGCATGACATCGCCAACCGCTCAAACACCTACTCTCTAAAATTGAACATAGAGAAGTGTTCCTTTGGTTTAAAGCAAATTACCACCCTTGTCTATACATTGTCTTCTAATGGCCTAACTGCTTCACATACAAAAGTAGAGGCCATTAAACAACTGCCAGAACCCACTACTATCAAAGAGCTTCGACAAGCTCTCGGCCTCATAAACTATCAACGCAAGTTTATTCCTCATGCTGCTGCAATTTTGGCACTCCTGACGACTTACCTAAAAGGTAAAGTGACCAATGCGACGCCCATTTCCTTAAATGCTGAAGCGTAACAAGCATTTTCAGAGATCAAGACAGCTTTGGCCAATGTTGCATATCTTGCTCATCCATGTAAAAATGCTTCACCTTCTCTTCGCACTGATGCTTCTAATATAGCTCTTGGTGCCATCTTAGAACAAACCAAAGACGATAATACCGAAGTACTTGGGTATTTTTTGAAAACCTTAACTGATGCCCGGCGTCATTATTCGACATATGACCTTGAACTCCTTAGTGTGTATTCTGCCGTTAAATACTTTGAGCACACTCTATTGGACAAATCCTTTACTATTTACACCGGTAATAAATCCCTTGTGTGTAGTTTCCGCAAACCTTCAGAAAAACACACATCTAAGCAAGTCAGACAACTCTCGTACCTATCACAGTTTGACTGCACTTTGCAACATCTTCCAGGTACCGAAAATGTTGCCGCCGACTGCTTATCTAGATTGGGTGTTCATCACATCTTTGAACAAAATTACATGCTTATTTCTCCTTCTGAAATTGCTCTTGCAAAGCAGCCTTATATTAACACACATGTTTTTCAATTTCCTGATTGCTCAAACATTATTCTCAACAAAATTACTATTCCCAATTCAGTTTATCCTCTTCTTGTTGACACAAGCTTAGGAGTCCAACATGTAGTTTTACCACCTTCTTTAGAAAACCAGGTCATCATGCATTATCATTCTCTCAATTATTCTGGCATTAATGCCACCCACAACGTCATTCGATCTCGCTTTGTGTTTAAAAACATGCGAGCTAAGGTGCGTGATATTGTTCGTTCTTGTGTTGGATGCCAACGTGCCAAAACTGTACGTCATATCACCTACCCATTATTGTTTTGTCCCTTAAAACCACTATCAAAGATTTAGACGCCAGTCCAGCAGAGCTACTGTATGGTCAGTGCGTCAGACTTCCAGGTGACCTCTTTATTTCATCCGACAGCTCACCACCTCCTACCTCAACTCCTGAACTCCTTCATAATATGAAAAAATTTGCTTCATCATTACAGCCTACATCAACAAGAGTTCACCAATCTACTCCAGTGTACTTGTCAAAAGCCTTAACTTCTTGCTCACATGTCTTCATTAAAGATGATCCCATTCATCGTAATCTTACACCCGCTTACTCAGAACCGTTCTAAGTGGTGACTCGTCATGAACATACCTTCACCGTATTGCAAGGCGACAAGCTTATCTCTGTAAACATCAACAATCTCAAACCAGGATTTATGCTCTCTTGTTCTGAAACTCAATACAATCCAGTGCGGCCACAACCACGACCTCGATGACATCTCCAGTTTCCTCAAAGACTTCAAGATTATGTACTTTCTCAGTAAAGTTTGACAGCTCTCTCCCCTAACCCACACTACTTAATCATCATTCTGTTACTTTGCTTTTCGGATTTATTTGACATGACTAACATCTTATACTTACTAGCAACTTTACATGCTGTACGTTACGCACTAATTATGCATCATAACTATCTGCAATATGTCTTAGTGTGCATCTATTCCAGCATTTCGCAATATCTATTTTTATCATTTCTAGTGTGCTTGTGTCTGTGTGTGTACAGATCAGTAGTAACAGCGAACACTGTACTTCTAATTACCAAATGCTTTGATATTAGAATAGCTGACGAGCATATTCTACTGCAATCTCTTTCTAGATATATTATTATTAGGGCCCGCTAAAGTCAATAAAGTCAAAATTTTTTCAGAACCTTGTTACATGATCAAACGTGTACTAACGTTCGTTTCAGGTGTTCAGGAGTCTGTTTTGGCAGATTTTATAAGTCAAAATAAAGTCAAAATTTTGCTTAAAGTCAAAACTTGTCAAAATTCTCTTCATCAAAAATTTCCCTACAAAAACGAACAAATGTATATTTTTTTTATATTTTTTGGAATTTTTGAGCTGCTATTAAAATTTTATGCGCAGTTTTATTTGATTTTAAACTTCTCAAATAGTTGCAATGGTAAAAATGCGTGCGGTAATTGAGAAGGAAATAGCACTTATTATGCATGAAATTGTCATTGTTGATGCATAAACACATAATTGTAAGACAATTAATCTATTCCAATAAAACCTTTGCGCTCCTTACACGTGGTCTTTTTAAGTCGTAGCTTGCAAAGCAAAGAATGCCTAAACAAGCCAAATCTTCTACAGCGAAAGTTAGGCAAATTTGCCAGGAATATCCGGATGAATTTTCGGCAACTCCTGCCCGCGACTTGCGATGCAACCTTTGCGACGTGTTAGTCAAATGCGACAAAAAGTTTTTTGTGGAAAGCCACCGAAAAAGTAAGCAACACCAAAGAAAATTGGAAACGAAGAGCAAATCCCAAAGTAAGCAAATCTTATTACAACTCGATCAAGTAAACTTTAAGGAACAGGTTGTCTCTTCATTCTCAGCTGCAGATATCCCACTTCATAAACTCAACCATCCTTCTTTAAAGTCTCTGTTTGCTACAATGGGAAAAGTATTGCCTTCGGAGACTGCATCCCGGGCATGTGTTGCTAAATTAGCATCCCAAAAAGAAGAACAAATTGAAGAATTACTTCGTGACAAAAAAATTTTTTAAATTGTAGATGAAGCAGAGATTGCTAAACAAAAGTATATTAGTGTGCTTGTGGGCAGATTAGATGCCCCAAATCAGACATTCCTCGTTGATTGCCATCCACTTGACAGCGGTAGCAATGTTAATAGCAGTATTATTCTGCACACTGCAGATGACATCTTTAAATAAAACGCGAGAATTTTCATTGTTCTTGACTGATGCTGCTAGGTACATGTCTTTTGCTGGAAAGACATTAAAGGAATTATACCCTTTTTTGATGCATGTCACCTGCGTTGCGCACTTACTACATAACTGCGCTATGCGTGTGCGTGCTCATTTTTAAAATATTGATGAAGTGATAAACGATCAAGGCAGCAACAATCAAAAACAAAGATCGCAAGAAAGATTTTCATGATGTTGGTCTGCCATCTCCTCCTGACCCTGTAATTACAAGATGGGCAACTTGGCTTAGAGCTGCCTTATATTACAGTGAGAACCTTCCAGCTGTTCGTACCATTGTCAACAATTGGACAAGTGCAGGCCTCTTAGTCAGCAGAGCAAAAGACGCTATCAATGTGGAAGATTTGGTGCCGGACTTGGTTAAAATAAATCAATACCGGACTCTAGCAGCCAACGTAGAGTTCTTAGAAGGAAGTGCCTGCACGATAACCGAAGCATACGGACTGCTGAAGAATATGCAATTCGATGATGATCCGTGCGCAATTAAAAATTACATCAAAAAACGACTATCCAACTCTGATTTAGAAACAATAATAAACTGTACCAACTTGACAATTGACCCAACAAGCTCGCACTATTGCAAAAAGCCCAGCCAACCTCTGCTGCTGTTGAGAGGTCGTTTTCTATGCTCAGTAAATTACTGAGAAAAGACAGAAATTTTGATGTTAAGAACGTAAAAAAATATATGATGCTGTATTACAATAAAAAGTCCTGGTAATTATACTGTGTGGCTTTCGTTAAAAACATCATAGACAGACTGTTAATGTACAGTACAGTTGCGATAGTAACGCATTTTTTGTATTACACACTAATTGATACCGATACACACAATGGCTCGTTATCCTAGGTTTTGACGTCATGCGTCGTTTTGTTGCATTAGCTTCAAGACTGAGTGATTGAGAAAATGTTTAAAGTAGGCTACCTTCTTCTTTAAAAACTTATGTAAATTGCGGATTATACAACATTTTTAATCAAAAAAAAGCAACAAGACATAAATAATAGGCGAAAGCGGTTAGGTCAAAATAAAGTCAAAATTTTGCTAAAATAAAGTCAAAAATATATTTTTTTAGGTCAGAAAAAATGACCCTATCGATAACATTCAATATAATGAGTTCTTTTTTCTTTTTTTTGCTTGTACAAATACAATATAGAATCCTTAAGCTCAAAAAGAAATGACTATGACGACATAAAGACCCGATTTATGAAAAGAAATACAAAATCTTTGTATGGCACTGCGCGCTTGACAGTCCCAGCGGCAAGGTGTTTGGCTATTGTACGAATGCTCAGATAGAAAGGTGCACGCGAAGTTTCGAGGAAGAGAGAGCACTGTCGCCACCGCAGTGATGACCCCGACATGCTGGTGGGAGGTAATGTTGTTTTTACTCCCCGTCTATACTTTCGACTGGAAACGAGTACGTGTACCATACATAATCTTAAACATGACGAAATGTAGAATTAGATAATTTATCCTGCATCCAGGTAGTCTATTGGATTGATTTTTTTTGTTCTTTATTTTACAGAAAACTTAAACCATGACTTTGCATTCCCAAGAAATAAGTCTTGTGACTGTCAATAAACTTCAACAGCTTAACTTTTCACGGCTTAAGAATGTCGTTCAACATCTGATATTGAAATATCTAAGGCAGGCATTAGCAACAACAAGAGATATTTTTGTAGCTTTAATTCTGCTTGGTACCAACAAAAAAGTTGAGTTTGCGGTTGTGAAGTAAAAATATGCATTGTTTTGCTTTTCGTGTTGGCTCTTTGGGGGTGAAGTAACGTGGATAAAAGATAGTTTCGAAATACAAACAAAATGGCTAAAAAGGAACGAAGTGTTACGTCGCAACACGCGTGTCTGCCTCACGCTGCGGCGAACAAGAGAAGGACGAGATGTTGTCGTCGAAACGCAGTTTATTCAGTGAAAATTCGAGGAGAAATCAATGAACCAGAAATGAAATAATTGCCACAAATTCACAGCGAACTGGTTTCTGTAACAAAAGTAACAGCAACAATATAATTGTTACTTGCGTAAATGACCGTTATGCAAAACTTACCAACTTGTTTTTCGACAGAACATCCAACAATCTTTATTAATTTAATTACAAATTCTTACAGCTGAAAAGTGGTACAATATAAGATTCTAGTTGATTTGATAATTGATATTGCCTTACACCAGTGGTTCTCAAACTTTTTTTCGATGCGACGCATTTAAAAAAGCTTACGAGACTTTGCGACGCACCAAACAGCATCCTACAGTTTAGTTTACCGTACTGCAAAATAAATGTGACCCATAATCCACACAAATAAGTGTTCTTATGCTTCCGAGATTTTGGATTGGTCGGTCATCTTCAATCTTAAAATTACGCTCTTCTAAGTTTGTAACTCATCGTTCCTGTTTTCGTCGAACATACAACTAAATGCTTTATTCTTTATATATTTTTCGTCATTTAAGTTAAACTTCTGCAATGTTATTTATGAATCACAAGTCAACAATTACAACAGTGTATCAAAAACACTATTGTGAAAATATAATTGATTATGAATGTCAGAAGAAAGTAAAAATGGAATCTACGATCAGAGTTCTTTTGACGCAATAAAACCTACATTTAATGACACAAAACCAAATTATCCCGCGACGCCCTTGGAAAATTGAAACGACGCACCGGGGCGTCGCGACGCACAGTTTGAGAACCACTGCCTTACACTAACGAACTTTTGTTGCTGCTGCAGCTGCTACGGTAAACAATGCAATGATGAAAGGTTTTGAGTAGAAATTTCAACTGATATCAATCAATTGGACTTAGAGCAATGCAGCGGAATCGAATTCTGTTAACGAGCTTAGCTAAAAATAACAATGCGGCAGAACCAAGCATAGCGCTGTGGTTACAATAATTGAAAAGATACACAAACGAAAATACGCTAATTAGGTGTTTGACCTTATCAGACAGGTCAGCTACGCAAAATTTCATAGCAAAAAGGTCGCAAGCACAAAACTCGTGCACATCGAAACGCAATTCCAACGAAAAACGATTTATGACGTAACACAAAGAGTAGAAGTATTCTGGAACAGCACTACCAATAATTTTAGCAACGAGCCTCCACTGGTAATTAGTACATTATGGTTGAGTGCCATTACTTTACTCAATGGGTTGAGTGTTATTCTTCGCCAGAGCAACAAGCATACACTGTTGCAGTTACTTTTGTCACCAACTCTTTCACTAGGTTTGGTGTCCCTTACACCTTGCATATCAACCAGGAACGAGACTTTGAGTTCCATTTTTAAGCATGCCTGTGACTTGCTGGGTGTTCAAAAGACCCAGACATTTCTATACAAGCCACAATAAAATGGTTTGGTCGAGCGGCTTAACCAGACAATTCAACAAATGCTAGCATCATTTGTGAACGAGAATCGCAATGATAAGGACCACCATCTTCCCTATTTTTGCAGGGGTTACCGGAAAACTATGCATGACAGCACGAATTTTCTTCCTAACAGACTAATGATAAGGCGGCAAATTAATTTCCCTTGCATGCTATGGCAGACTTTCAAACAAGGAGCACACCATCATTGCAATGTGCAATACGATGAATGAATGAAGCATGCAATTTAAACCTCTGACGACACTGCACATGAGCATCTGAAAAGTCAGCTCGACGACAGGAGAGAAACTACGATAAGTCCATAAAGCGGTTTACATTAAACCAGTATGATTAGGCATGGTATTTTTATCTTCTGCGAGCTCGCCAAAAGCTGGAACATGGTTGGGCGGGCCCCTTTTTAGTTATTGAAAAATTGTCTGATGCGCTGTTTTGTAATCAAAAATCTTTATCTTGAAGATAAAAAACCCTTCATATGGATGATATGACGCTATATGAACCTGAAGCTTTGTCAGACAACTGGTCACGACAGGAATAAGGAAAGCGCTCATTCATTAGAAATGAAAAACACTGGTTGCGCTATGGGATAGAATCAGACCGATGATGAAAAAGTCGTCGGGCCATCACCCGTAAGAAGGAACTTGCGGGTGCCGATGTTTAGGAGAGTACGTCACATTCCGAGATATTTATCCGATTATTACTGTTCGTAAATCTGTTTGACTTTTATCATATTTTACAAGTTTTTTTGAGAGAGGTGCAGTGTAACATAGGATAGTAGTTATTATGACATCGCTATGTAAATATTTGTGTATGCCTTCTTTGTTCTATAATCTATCTGAGCAAGAAACATCCGAACGTTTTTACTGTTGCACAGTGTTGAAGTTAAGTTTTTTGCAACAATTATTGAAGAGCAATGAATGAGGTTGTCGGTTGAATACCTGAGTACATCTGGCTAGTTCTAATAGGAGCGAAACTGGTCATGGAAGTGGTATTTTATATCAACTAATTGCAGTTAGTCTTACATATGTCTTGCCTTCAATAAATTAAATTATTTTTAAAAAGACGTTACTCCTTCAATTGCTGGACTTCTTGAAACTCTGCGATGAGTCCAATTACAATTGAAACAAAGCATAGTTTCTTTTTAATGACATTGTAACTATTATCTGTGATAGAGTCATTAGAAAAAACTAAACAGTCGTGAAATGTTTTTTTTGTTTCGTAATCCTGCGTTTATGAACGAGTATCAGAGACTCTATTCAAAACTCGAAGAAGGAATATTCAATCATTGTTTTACCAACACGGTAAAACTGAACTTGAACACTATGTGTTTGCCTTATCACTTTAAACCAAACAAAATTTACATTCAATCTATTTTTCTCGTCCAAGAATGGTACTTGTTATGAAAGTGAGTGTCACGTTCAAAGTCGTGTTCGAACTCTTTCCGCTACTTTGTGCTCAAGTTCACTCTGCTACGTCAAAGGAAATTTAATAGGCTTTTCAACAAACGATGTCTTGAGGTGCGCACGTTTGCGGAAAAAAGCGCAAGTTTAGTTATAGACGCCCCATTCTAAAGTGAACTGATGCTTGTACGAAAACGTTTCAAATGACGAGTCAAGTTCAAAGTCGTGCTTGAAGACTTTTCAGAATTTGTCGGCCATGTATTTATGGTTGTAAGAAATTGATGTTTTACAATCAAAAGTTTTTTTGGGAAATTTCGGTCGTAAAGTAATTTTTTGTTAACAGCTGTATTAACACTTCGGCAGAGCAATTTATTTTGTCACAATTACCCTTTGCAACCGTTACGTTTACGAGTTCGTTTTTATTCTGCCAGAATTACGATGGTCAACTCGGCACTCACAACAGTCAACATCAACTTTTAACAAGTAATGCAAACAAATTAGCCAACTTGTTTCTTGGTCGTTCTAAAAGCAAAATGAAACTAGTTCGTGATTTGTTGTGTGCTTCTGTTTAGGCCGGGATTTCTTCCAGCAAAACGACCAACATCTTCGAAGCAACAAAAATGGCAAATAATTTGGACAAACAGCCTATCAACGAAATTTCAAAATGGTTACGAGCATAAAATTCAACCAGTTGTACTTACGCCATCGAATATACAATTATTCATTTAAGAAGCAGTATACCGTATTTACCCGTGTATAAGTCGACTCGGTGTATAAGTCGACCCTCGAAAATCCGAGAGAAATTGCCAATTTTATCGTATATCCTTTGTATAAGTCGACCCTAGTTTCTTTCTGTACTTAGCGGAGTATTTCATTCGTTTAGGCATGTTGAGGATCGTTTGAAGGGAAGATTTTGGCTAGTATTGATTCTCTATTTTATTGACAATTTAATTGCTATAAGTTTGCTTGTTACACCGATATAATTAATGGACTACGAAATAGCTGAAAAGATTACAATTACTGCGTAAATAATATCTGGTAAGTAATTACAATTGAAAGAAGGATGAAAACAAATAAACACAAGAGAAAATTGTTTATAAAGCCGTTTTATTGAATCTGACAACATTAGACCAGTCAAGTATCCTTTAGAGTTTAGTTCTAAGTAAAATATGCATATATTATATGAGTTTTCTTTTGTTTTAATTGAAGTTGATTTTTATAACCGGTGTATAAGTCGAGGTCGAATTTTTAGAGTGTAAATTTGGTCAAAAAAGGTCGACTTATACACGGGTAAATACGGTAATTGACAGACTATTTAAAAAGCCCTTTCGCGGAAATTGCCCTTCATTCACTAAAATTCGCATGTGATGAACAAAAGCAACGGTCAAACGGTAAAACCCTTACTCTTTGAAGTACAAAAAACTTATTTGAATATGAGACATGCTGTTGCTCTAATCATGTATTTTTTGGCACAGTTGACTTACTTTCCATTTTGTTCATAATACAGTAGGCGCCGCTTTATAAGCCTACGGTAAATAAGTCCAGCCGCTTATAAAGCCCAATTCAGCCAGGTCCCGATTTACTTCATTTGTTTCTGTAGTAAAATACTCAGCTGTATAATCCCAAAATTCCGTTCAATAAGCCCGTTTTTAGGGCGATTTCGCATAATTTGAGCGCGACTACACATAGGGCATGATGGTTGTAGTACCGTGTACTGTACTGTATTTCATGTTGAATGCAGCCAAGCAACGTATTGTTTCTTCACATCCTTGATCCGGGGGCCAAACTAAGTCTCCGATGCACTGTAGTGTCACAAGCTCGATTGTTTTTCATTTCGTCTATAATCGTATTGTAATCTAACTGTGGCGAAAATCAAAAATTGCTGAACCTGTATTCTTTTGTTATTGTGGCAGAAATTTAGCAACTATCAACAGCCAAACAGAAATTCGAAAATGGGCAAAAGGGTGCGCAAAGATATAGCTATGCTCAAGAAACATGAGCTGCTAAAAAATTACCGAGCACTGCTAACGTGCTGCAGCTGAACAACTTAACATTTCTCGTGATGGTCTGCGAAATTTACTGCGCGAAGAAACAGCTCTCCAGACAGAAGCAACGGGCAAGGAAGGTAGCAATGAACGGAAGAGACAGTGCCATGGCAATGACCGAGAAGTGGAAGATGGGTTGTGGAAATGGTTCCATTTTGCTTAATTTCGCAAGGTTCCAATAAATGGGCCGGTACTGATGCAGAAGGCTGAAGACATCGCCAAACAACTCGGTCATGACCAATTTAAAAACTCAGATGGTTGGTTAAACCGCTGGAAAAAGAGGCATGATCTACGCTACACAAAACTTTACGGCGAAGCCAGTGAAGCAGATGAAGAAGCCGCTGCCATGTGGACCAACGAGAACATGCAAGAGTTGTTGAAAAAGTATGAGCCTTCTGACATCTATAACGCAGACGAGACAGCGTTTTATTTTCGAGCTCTACCGGATTCTACAGATGTAAACAAATCTTCCCGCAAACTGGCTCGTGGTTAGAAGGTTGCAAAAGATAGGCTAACAGTGTTGGTATGTTGCAACATGATCGGTGATAAGCATGGTCTGCTCGTTATTGGGACTTCTCAGAAACCACGATGCTTTAAGAATGTACGGGCGTTTCCCGCTGACTACAGTTTTTCTAAAAACGCTTAAATGACCAGTGGCATCTGCTCTGACTGGCAGCGTAAGTGGGATAGAAGCCGATATTTTCAGCAACGAAAAATCGCATTATTGGTCGACAACTGTTCTGCTCATGGTGATGCGGAAGAACTCAAATGCATTGAAGTGGTGAAGCTGCCTCCGAACACCACCTCGCAAATTCAGCCTTGTGATATGGGCATTATACGCACACTCAAAGCATATTGTCGCCACGAATTACGAGCCAGAATTATTGATGCCATCGAAAATGGATGCAACGACAGCAGCATAAACGCGAACACAATTGCAAAAAGACTTTCAGTTTTAGATGCACTGCACATCCTCGCTGGTAGCTGGAATAAAGTAACAAAGGAAGCAATTTGCAATTGTTGGAAGAAAGCTAACTTTTTTTCTGCTCCAGAGAAACAGTAGCTGGAGTTCGAGACACCCACTCCGGTTCCTGAAGGCGTTGCAAAAGAACAATTTGAAAAGTGGCTTGACATAGAAAATGATGTGCCAGTGCATGCTGAACAGACACTGGAAGACGAGACAGAACTCATGCAAGAAATTGTTGCAAACAGTTCTGCTAGCGGTCCTGAGGTTGCGAAACTTGAAGAAGCCGAAAACGATGAAGCTGCAGCAGAAGAACCAACACTATCCAATGCGGAGATGAGGTCCATCCCGCACCGTTTGAGAATTGGGCTGGAACGTGGAGGCTTCGAACATTTGACGACAATGTTCGGGTTCTACTTCGCCAGACTCCACTGAAGCAAATGACGTTGGATGCGTTTGTCTAAATGTGTTAACTGGATTAACTGCTTAGCTAATAAATCTAATATATAAAATCCAAAGTCTGTTTGTTTGTCTGTCTGTCAGTCTGTTTGTCTGTTCCTTATGGAAAAAAAATTAGGAGCACCTAGAAAAAAATAAAACATGCATTCCGATGTATTTTTTTCCAGCGGAGTCAATGGGCCTATTTCCAAGTTCGTACCTCGCCCCCCAAGGGAGCTACGGCCCTTTTTCCACAGGAGGGTCTGTTCCCTATAGGTAGAAAGGTTAAAAAGTTTACATAAAAACTAAAAGTGTATTCTTATGTAAAATTCTCCGAGGAAGACAACGGAAGTAGTTCCGAACCTCTAAGTGCCCCCCTAAGGGAGCTATGGGGGGCAGAACCCCCCTTTGAAAATTCAAATATTTTCAATTTAGATGAAATTTAAACCATATGTATAAGACACTAAATTAGAAAGCTTTCCAAAATTTCAGCCTTTTTCAACTATATTAGGGGGCAGAAAGCCCCCTTGAAAGTTTAAAGTTTTTGTTAGGTACCACAAACAGAAAAAAATTTGTGACAAATAAAAATCCAAATTTGACGATTATGAGCAAGACTGTACTTTAAAAATCCCTAGCAGATTTACCCGTCGTAGATCGGGTAAATATAACTTTTTCCAGGGAAGCCGAGTACGGTGTTTTCATTTCGATCAGATTCGTCTATGGGGGGACTACGAGCCTATGGGGCTCTACTAGAGGCCTATTTGTACTGTTGTACGACGAAATAAAAATCATGAAAACACATTACAATATGGTTATTCAATGTAAAAATTTAATCAGTCTTTACATTTTACCCGATCAACGACGGGTAAATCTGCCAAGTACGGTATTTTCATTTCGATCAGATTCGTCTATGGGGGGGCTACGAGCCTATGGGGCTCTACTAGAGGCCTTTTTGTACTGTTGTACGATGAAATAAAAATCATGAAAACACATTAAAATATGGTTATTCAATGTAAAAATTTAATCAGTCTTTACATTTTACACGATCAACGACGGGTAAATCTGCCATTTTACCCGATCAAGGACGGGTAAATCTGCTAGTTGTTAATAAAGTTGTTACATACAACAACAACAAACTTGTCTGTTGTGTGTAGGTACAGTATTGAGCTCAGTCATCGATATGCTGTAGAATGACGAAAAAGGACAATCCGCTTTGTAAGCTCAGCTTCTTAACAAGCTCAAAAAGGTCCATTCCCAAGGTGGACTTATAAAGCGGCGCCTACTGTATTCTACTTTTAGTTATTGCGATCTAGATAAAAATATTGCCAAAATAAGCTGCGTAAAAATTTTTAATATAAAATTTGTGCTTTGACGACGTTGCGAGATAAAGTTATCAAATACGATATGATTACAAATTTGTAGCCTATGGTCAATCACAAAAGCATTACCAACATAATTGTCTTAATGTCCTTTAATTACTATTAATAGTTTTATCTTAATTGTTAGTATGTCCAGTGTTGTTTCTAAATTATGTTTTTTGTCCTTTCCTTCTCTACGTTGTAAACTCATGGAAACTTAAGAAATTGGAATGGTTGGATTTGCCAGCCTTTGATCTCGCAATATAAGTCCAAAGCAAACTCACTATGGCGCTGCCAAGTCTAGCTGGTATGTTAACAAAAAAGCAAACACAAACTTTCACGGTGAAAACTATCGCTTCTTTCTGATGCTCTAAAAATAGTAACAATTAGAAATATAACAAGCTAAAAAGTGATTAGTAGCAATAGAAATATACATCAGTAGGTTTTGGACTCCAAAAGGAAAGTAACTTAACGCTGATTAACCTTCTTCCGTAAGATAAAATCTAGGTAAAAATCTAGCCTACAAGATATCCCTGGGAAACTGCCTCACACCAAAATAACTTAGTCAATCAACGTTAAATTATTTTCCTTTTCGAATCCAAGACGCACAAATATATTTTCTTTTGCTGCTAAGGATTTTTTTTACTTGTGGTATTTCCAATTGTCGCTATTTTTAGAGCACCTAAAGAAGCGACAGTTTGAATTGCTAAATTTTGTGTTTGTTTATTTATTAACATATAAGCTAGCCTTAACAGCACGATAAATCTTATTTATAGTTAAAGTAAGCTTGCTGTTAGTGTTTTTTGCAGCAAGCTATAAATCGAGTGGGCGACACAAGTTATCAATGTTTTCTTGAAGCAATTTACAAATCGTTCCATCTAATTAATCATTCTATTTGTGTGATCAGTCTTACTAAACATTTTCAAAAACAACTATACCAAGTCAATGTTACCAGGCTATAAAACGCTAAACGTCCAAGCCTGCATGCAAATGGTTTAAACCAAAGGTGCCCCAAGTTTTCATTGCTCGGGCATTTTTCACCAATCCGAAGTATTGGCAGGCAGCATGAAGGCTATTTTTTGAAATTCTTTTGGTCAAAGTTACTTTAATTATCGGCTGTTGCCAGAGTGATCACCTTCTCTTTCGATGAAGGCAATTATTTCTGAAAGTATGTGTGACCGTTAATCAAGTTGAAGACCTTTTTTGTTTGAGACAAACATTATGATCAAAATTTGTTGTAGATTACTTTTTTGAGTCTAGTCGCGGGCCGCAAAAACTTCTTGTGCAAGCTGCATTTTGAACAATCTAATGTAGGAACCTAGTATAAATTTTGCCACATGCTTATAGGGATTAAGGTCACACAAAGTTTGCAAAAAATGGGCATTTGAGGATAAATTTGAATGAATATTTTTGAAGGTCAACATAAAACGAGAATTAAGTTGTTTCTTGGCTTTGTGGTCAAGCTTAAACAAGGAACCATGGCTCAATGCCCCCCTCATACCTCGGCAGTAGATGCTCCTCTGCAGGTTGTCCAATATTGGTTAATCATTAAGCCTAACCTGTGCCTAGCAGAGTCATGATTTTTATGCAGAATATACGTTTTTAGTAATTTGCCATGTTGTGATTTGCTTGCAAATCATCCTTTTGCAGCAATACGTCTTTAATCCTTCGATCTCCTGCCAGTCAAAATTAAACCACAAACCAATAATCAAACTTTTGGCTACTACTTAAGTTAAGTTCAGCGATCAATAAAGACAATGATAAACAATAATCTTTAATCAGTCTTCAAAGCAATGCTTGAAGGCAATACATGGATAGCATGCACGTCTGTTTACAATTGTGGCGCTCGGAACGTATACACTTGCGATTTCTTTATTTTTAACAGGAAAGGTGTGAGCTGCTTGTTATCTTAAAATACCATGTTATGAAAACTTTGAATGATAAGTTTGTTTATTTTGAATATGAACACAGTTTTCGGATTCAACTTTTTGAAAACAGGAACTCAAGGCGCAAGCCCGTTATTTTCAAGGGTTTTGCTCAATCTCATATTGAAGACGTTTTTTAGAATCAAGTTTTAGAAAGCATTGGTTTTGCTCAACTCATGGGACAAACCTAATTTTTTTGGTAGTTTTCGCTCGTTATTAAATTGAAGATCATTTTTGAAAGCGCAATGTTTTTGAAAACAAAATTATTGAATTTGTTATTGGCCTGCGGGTCTCATTATTTGAAGGTGCGGATCGCCACTTGCCCATCTCCAATCTATCTTCTGTTGTTCAATCACAAAATAACATGGATTTAAATAAAGCAACGTTTTCCTGTTATTTTATGGTATTTTCACTTTATCAGCCTCTCAGGACAGCAACAGGGGCGCTACACATACGACGAGAATTAACCAACCTGTTCCAGAGTTTTCAAGTTTAACTTTCCACTTAAATTGTCTAACATAAACTCGCTGCTTGTTAGAATTCACTCTGTAAAAAAATCCACCAAGCTGGTGTCCTTCCATTGGGCATAATATCTACGAGGAGCACTTAATAATTTTTGAGAATTTTTTCAGATGAACGTTGATTCAAGTCAGAACAACACCAAACTTTATAATTATTCAAAGTAGGATTTCCCGGTTGAATGCGTATGCTATGCATTTTTAGCCACTTCTTAAATATCATGATGTAATCTTCCTTTGTGAAGGTATCCAGAATGCTCGTCGTAGCTACCTTCATTTGCCGCACACCTTCTAAACGGTGCTCTTTTCTGTTTTTTTTCTGTTTTGCAAACAAGCAGAAGTCTTAAGGAGCTAGATCGGGGCTGTAGGGTGGATAAGGGACACTTTTAATGCTCACATAGGCCAAGTATTGTATAACTAGCACAGACTTGTACCTGGGTGCATTGCCTTGATGCTGGCGCCACTCACCACAATTAAAAAATTCTCGCTTCTTACAACGAATTTTTTCCTGAACTCTATCAATTCTTCTCGATAATCTTCTTTGTTGACTGTCTGGCCATAAAAAACCCAGTGAAACTTCTAACCTTGGAACAACGTTATCACAAACTTTGCGCATCTTCAAGTTGTCGTGAATAATTTTGTGCGGAGTGCCTTCTGCAACGTCAAAGGATTAAGTAATCATCAGAAGTGTAGAACGACGATTTTCATCTAGGAAGCTGAAAATTTTTCGCCACCAGCTCTGGCATTATCTCTCGCTCCAACAAATCTTTCATTGTCCTTCACATGACTTCTACCAACTTTGAACTGTTAGTGCCATTGGTGGACAGTTGTCTGGCTCACGTAAGCTTGTCCACACGCAGTCTTGATCATGTCGTTCATTTCGTCAACATTCTTTCCATGGCGAGCTTCCAAGTTGTTCTCACGTCTGAATTCCATTATAAAACCCTTTGGCTATGACAAGAAATGTTAACAAGCAATTTTTAAAATGCTCGAACAGCCAAAATAATTAACCGGAAAAGAAAAAGTTGTCACAATTGCTTGTTGTAGCATGGTCAAGCCTTCACTAAAGTTTATGATACATAGGTTATGTAAAATTGCCCCTCACAAAAATTCTCAAAACCTATGGAGTGACCCTCGTAATTTACTTTTGCGGTGTCAACGGGAGTGTCGGCAGAGCTGGGGCCGAGAATATGTTGGGAAAATGCAAACATTTTTTTATTGGCTGATTTGAATGTAAAGTATCGTGATAATCGAGCGGTCGCAGTAATTGTTTTTCTTCTACATTCATTTCAGATAGCTTCATCGAGGCTGCTAGTTGCTTTAATTAATTTTATCAAAAAATTAAAAGTTTTATGCAGGGAATAAATTCACAAAAGAATTTATCCTTTGTCCGAGAGCAATGAGACCTTTGTGCTAAGTACAGCTAAAACTCATGGAAAGTTTCAACAAGGTAGTTTTGTGAACTTTTAGGTAGAGTACTTTGGATAGTATGTCTAACTTTCTCGACTGCAAGTTTAAGTTTCATTGACAACTTAATTCAGGTCGTTTTTTAGGCAAAGGGATTGATACTAGCACTAATCAAGCAGATACCATCCACAAAAAAATGATTGAGCTGGCGAGTATCGGCAAGAAGACTTTGGGGGGGGGGGGGGGGGGGTACAAATCGGAATTCTCTCAATTTTTTCAAAAATGATGTTTACTAGTTGCCAAATGTTTTTTGTTTCAGCCTACCTCAATGGGAAACTCAAGTGATTTGAGCTTGTGTTCAAGCTGAGCGATGCATCATTTTTTGAGCAACATTGATGCCAGAAGGATGACGTTACGGTCGAAACATTTTTCAATAAAGTTTTTCCAATTTTTCTAGTTTGATAGAAATAAGCACTTTGGCATTAAGAAAAATTGCAAAAAATATCCTTTACTTCTGTGTATCTAAGGTCAGAAGGTAGCATAACGTAAGCTATGACCGTTTATTTGGTGGGTAATAAATATAAACAAAATGGCGGTGGAGGGCTTTAGCATTCGGCTTAACGTAAAAAAAAGTAAAGAAGATAAAAGTAACTGATTGAGGTCACAAATCAGTTTTTTATTAAACTGATTTTGCACAAAGGGTGCGATTTTTGAAAACATTTTCATCTTATGATTTGAGGTAGCGAGACTTGAGTTAATCGTACGAGACATATTGAGACATCATAAAGCGAGTTTTAAGCGTGCATGCGAAAAAGAGAAGAAAAATGGTTAGAAGATTTAACCTTCAAGAATCAAGGTAAAGTCTTTGATCTTGCTCACCTAGACTCTTTACCAAATTACAATTTCATAATTTATACTGATGGCTCTGTACCTTCACTTTTGGCAGTAAAGGCTCCAGCATCCTTGCCAGTTGCCCATCATATGGCACTAACTGGCGCAATGGCGTAGTGGCTAGAGCCTCCGCTTTGCAGTCGTTAGACCTGGGGTTTATTTTCCAAGTCAAGTCATGCTAAAAGACTTTTAAAAATGGTATTCACAGCTTCCCTGCTTAGTGCTCAGCACAAAAAGGATAGTGTTGATAACAAGCCGGCAAGCTTGCTTGTTGTGTCCTTCGGCAAGATTTTTAACAGGATGCCTCCACCTTTATGTAACAGGCAGATGGCGGGGCCAAGCAGCCTACCCATCGTTGTGGCCCAGTCTAACTAAAGACCATCAAAAATGGTCGATTGGAGGATCACAATCCGAGCTGCTTCTCTAAAAATACAAGATCTTGCCCATACAAGAAGACCATGTGGTCCTAAAGTCACTCTTTTCTTTTCGACTGGCCTAGTTTGCTCCAGTTTTGCTGCTGAAGCTTGCATCTTTCAGCAAGGTCTTCTCTAGTTTCAGCAGCGCCAATGAGTCAGTCATTTCTCTTATTCTTCTATGGGACTCTCGCTTTGTCCTTGCCGTGTTTTCTTTTTTACCCTATTTTCTTAAGCAAGTCCGCCCTTGAAGAAAAAAACGATCTTAGAAACTGCACAAAATACCTAACAACAAAAAATAGTATTTGTCCGTAATTAGTAGGAACAAAAACAATGCTCAAAAAACGCTTTGGTCTCTATCGTCAACAAACGAACCTTAACCTCTTTGGTGTACCGAATTGAAAGTTCGAAAATGCTTTTTTAACAAAAAAAGATTTGCAAAGTGTGACTTGCAATTATTTGCTTACAGAAATTATTTGCCGATTACTGGAAACGAGTTGAGCAGCAAAGTGAAAGAGTTTAAGTGTTTGTTTACCTGATAACAAAATAAAAGCCCTGCTCTTAAATTAAAGATGCCTTTGTTTAGTAGCCGCACATAATGATTGCAAATAAAAATAAAACCTGCGGCGTCTATTGGAAAAAATGCTATCTACCTAGACTTGAGGATGCCTCGTGCAGTATTTACGTTTGCATAAGAAGCAATAACAAAAAATTTTGTTAATGATACTGTTAAAAAGTTATTCAACACATCAAACACATGATGGACAGAGAAATTGGGGGACTGCACAGTCACTTTAGGGTCAGCAGCCCAGCCACCCGTACATGTTGCGACGGGGGCAACCACAGTATGAACCTCAAACGTGAGATTCAATGCTTGCGGCAGTTCAGCTCTGCTTCTCATCTGAGGCTTGGCTGACCCAAGACAAACTCTTTACGTCGCACTCATTTTGGCTCTTCCTTCTTTTTATTCAATCTTTGGTCTGGGCCACGGAGAGTGGCCCACTCCTGTGGTTTTATGGTCTTCTACTATGCCCCGTGTTATGAAATGATCTGTTTACAAAACGACATGTCAGATATTGTTTTGTTTTTGATTAATTTTATTGTATCACAAAATTCAGATTCATTTAGTTTTATAATAAAGTTTCTAGTCTCCTAGAAAGAGACTCGCGTTTTTTTTCCGAAAACTGACGCAACACTTTCTTTGTCCTGTTTGCTTCCACATGTAGTGATAGCCCAAAGAAACAAACAATATTATTTTACCTTTGCCTTTAAAAAATTTTTCTGATGACGATTGGTATGAACGGCACTTGAGTTTTATAAAGCTAATTGTTTGACTTTACATAGCTGTCAGTTGTTACATGGTAGGAAACTTAGTTGATAGGAAAAAGTTTTTACTGGGTGTTTGTGGCTCTATTAATAATGAATCAACTTCACTTCATCTTAAAGGTTTTGGCTCATTTTACCTACCCCTACTGATCAACTCATCTCATGTAGAAGACAAGTTGTGCCATTGCGATTGTTTTATTAAAATGCCTCTGAGTTTTTGTGCATCTGTTGCAACCAAACTTATGATGCAAGCACAAAAAGCAATTTTGTTGCTACATTTCATGTAATTTTGGAAACAATGGGGTCTTAATATTTATATCTTACTAAGCTCGTTTTTTTGAGTTTCCCCTAATCACAAAAGACCGCAACGTAGTTGCTTGTTATACAAGATGAGTAAAACAAACGCATCGATTATTTGATTGGTGAAAAAAGACTTTTAAGTTCAGAAATATACAAAAAATACCTAATTTCCTCACGCTACCATTTATATAAGTTAGGCAGTCTGGACCAACTACCCAAACAGCTAGTTCCATTTCGGAAAACATCAACACTCTTTGTTATAAACTTCTTTATCAGATGATTCTCCAGGCTTCTGTTAAATAAAATACTTTTAAGGACGAGAACACGTCTAAACTTTGTGAAAGAGAAAAATCTTCTATTAGATTAACGTGCCGCAAACCAATTAGTAGACTCATGAACAGGGGTGGTTACATTTGCTATACTAAAGAGCCAAAAACGATAGTGGCCATCATTAAAAAAGCCACTACGCAATTCTAAGTTTGAATTGACACATTTGTTGTCCAGTTAGAGAGTAAGGATCTTTTTTTGTTTCTTTTTTCGAGATCACAGCTTTCAAAGCCCGAATTGACACACTCTGCATGCAAAAAAAAGGGGAAACTTTTTCCTGGAGGTCATACTTTTCAAAGCCGAAATTACGCACATTGTTTACCTTAAACCGGCCATGAAACTTAATGGGTCGCACAGCAAGTTGCGCGCCTCTGCACAACATCACTGTACACGAAAAGAACAGGAGTCAAAGGAGCTGCATTCAAAGATTCAAAGAGCCCAAACAACCACGGTTGGGCCTCTCCTGCTCATGAATAACCAAGGGCAAAGAATGTTACAAAAGGAAAAAAGTCAGCGTTATCTCATCTAATGAGAGAAGTAAATTGATTATTGTTTTAAGAGCCATTATTGCAGACGATTAGTTTGAAACATTTTTAATATTTCCAAGAAAGCGATTGCAGAATATTTTCTTAGGAAAGTCCTATCTAGTTCAAACGTTTTTTTTATTGAAATTTTTCAATTAAATCAATGACGAGGTTTGCAGTTGTGATTGCAATATTTAAATCCAAAAGGAATGTGACGCAAGAAAATCCTGCTTTGTCAATAACTGATAAACACTCTTATCATTTGACAATTAAAACTGTTAATTTTTCTCAAGAAACTGGAATTGCATCGCTCACAATTTAACCTCCCCTCTCACACGAAATGCAACCGTTAAACTCGATTAATCTTTCGAATATTTACACACAGCTTGCATACCCGAAATGCCCCGCTCTATTGTCCAACTCACCCTCACGTGAGCAAAAAATAGGCAATTTGGGAGCACTTTTTTTATGCACCGCTAAACTGAATATTAAAATATGTACAGGTGACCGAATAAATGCAATACGAGAATAGGCTGAAAAGTTCGTGGCCCGACTAAAAAGGAGTTACGTCAGAGCAGGGAAACTTGGCATGTGTTAAGATCAAGCTTTCTTGATACTGACTGCAATGTTTTTCTTCAGATAAATTTACATTGGACAAGTAATTTCGCACTTTAAAAATTATTAGCAGAGAGATTTCGTAATATCGACAGAATTTTGCATTGTGGCGTTTTGAAAATCTTGTGAATATGGATAAGATTTAGCAACGTACAAGTTATCAGATATTTGCAGAAAAAGCTCAAGAACATTCATGCTAAAATGGCTGCTACTTCGGGGGATGATGCTCCAGAAAAAGGCATTAGCCCTCAAGAAAATTTATGATTACACGGTTGCTACTTCGGGGATGACGCCCCAGTTTATCAACTGTAAAGAAGTGGGCAGCTGAAATCAAGGGGGTAGGGAGAGCTTCCTTCCACGGCCACCACTCAACAAAACATTGACCGCATCCATCAAATGGTGATGAATGACCAACGTTTAACTGTTAATCATATGGCTAATGTTATGAGCATCTCTCGTGAACGAGTGGAGAATATCATCCTCAAGGAGCTTGGCGTGTCGAAAGTTTCGGCTTAATGGGTGGCTCGGCTTTATCAAAAGATTACCGTACTTGTTGCGTCAGAGGCGAACTTGGCAATGTTTGAAGCAGATCCAGATAATTTTGTTGATCATTCTCTTACCCAAGATGAGTGTTGGGTCCATCACTTCGAACCAGAAAACAAACGGCAATCCAGGCAGCGGAAGTACTCGACTTCTCCAGCTCCAAAGAAGGCCAAGGTGGTGTCATCAGCAGGGAAGGCAATAGCCTCCATCTTTTGGGATGCAGGCATTGTATTAATTGAATGTCTTCAGAAAGGTAAAACTATCAATAGAGAACACAATGCCAATTTGCTAAGGCAGTTATGAAAAGCAATCAATTCAAAGTGGCTTGGAAAGCTAAGAAAAGATGTCCTGTTTCATCAGGACAATGCTCCAGCTCACAATTCTGTGGTTGTAGTGTCTATTGTTCATGACTGTTAAGTAGAACTGCTTGGTCATCCTCCACATTGTCCTGATTTGACACCATCTGATTGTTTTCTGTTTCCCAACATGAAAAAACAGGCTGGAAACCGGTTTCAGACTGATTAGGACGTCACTTACGCTATTGAGGGCGTTTTGGAGGGTCAGGAAGAGAACTTCTACACCACTGGAATCCAAGCATTGCAGAACAGATGGAAGAAGTGCATAGACTGCAGAGGAGCTTATGTTGAAAAATAAATTTGAATTTGTTCAAAAATTTGAAATTGTTGAAAAATTTGTTCAAATCCAAGTAGGCTACTGCATGTTGGTCAGGCTATGAACTTTTCAGGCTACCCGCGTATTTTTTGATACAGAAAAAGATGTTTTATCTTGAATCATTTTTAGCCTGTACAAGAATATCCATTTTTTATCCAATGTACCCCGCTTTCCTCAACAAATTGACACCAGTTGGAAAGCTTGTTATTAAACCTCACTCTGTCACTGAAAACACTTGAATCATCAACCTCTATCAAGGAACAGCTCTATGAACAATTTTGTTTGCATTTGCATTCGTATCGTTTCAATGCTGCTTGCATTTTTTCTAAATGATAATGAGCAGTATATCTTATAAATTGAAATACCCGTAGGCGTAAAAGTAGAGGGGCTTGGAACCTGTAGCCTCTTCCAAACTGTTTGCAGCTCTCCTTATAAATTTTGAAAAATAGCCAAAAATGTAACTGTCAAAAACTTGATCTCTAGAAACATAAAAAATCTTTCAAAATTGTTTAGATCCAAAAATTAAAATTACTCATTTTTATAATATTTAATTTCAAAATAAAGGACTTTGCCATTTATTTAAAAAAATAGGCCGCCAGCCCTTCCCCCTTTACAGATACTAACAGATATTCAGCTTCAATACAAATTGCATACCGGTAGCTTTACTTCTAACAGAACGGATGGGCAGGTAGGCTCTCATGCGACATGCTGGAATCTATTACCAGCCAGATAAATCAATTTTAATGTCCACTTGGTAAATTTTACTTTTCACATTTTGAACAGAGGGCTTCAGCAAGCCTTTGGTGGTATCACCTCATGAGAAGAAAACGGGATTTCTTCAGCCAAAAATTACCAAGTTCTGGTTGCGCATTGATGAACGGCATTTACGGCAAGATTCTGTTGAAATAAAATAAAAACTTGATAAACTACAAGAACCACAGATGCGCAGCATGAAATAAACATGGAGGATGTTCGGCGCTTAGGGTCGGTCATGATGTATTGTAGTTGCCAGTCCAAAAGTTGAATGGAAAGTTTCTGTTCGTACCGGCCGGTTGTGGCACTGCTTTCAATCAGGTAGGTGTTTAAGGAAGAAACATTGCGAGCAATCTATCTAGTGGCCTACATTGAACAAAAGCTTTGTTTTGGAAGCCTCTCACTTATTAGGTAAATCCCCCAACACGAATCCAATTCATAATTGCCTGCGGCCATGATCTAATTATATGATTAGTGACAAGAAGTTGCAAATAACAATCAATAGCGTATATCCGTGGCTATCTGACACATATTTTGGGAGAATCACTACAAACATGACGACAAGGCTACTTCCGACTTCCTCTGAAGAAAATCGAACAAATAACCGGAAAACAAGTTATTCTTTACCAATACGTGAATGATAGTAAATGAAAGGGTTTAAAAGTTTTGAAATGATTTTTTGCGTGACTCAAGTATCAGTTGAGAGACTGTTTTCTTCAAAGAAATTTATTCTGAGTGATCAAAGATCATCAACTAAGCAAGATCTTTTAGAAGCGATATTGCTTTTACGTGCTAATGGCTGCGTGAATTAAAACTAAAAAAGTTGATATATTTGATAAACGTTAATTAAAATGAAAACTTGATTTGTGTGGTTTGTGTTTTAATTTCTCAGCAATAAATAGTTAAACTTTTCTTTTTACATGAGTTGCTAGTTGCTAGCCAGCAATTTTCAAGGCGATCTCCTATCAAGAGGGATCTGCCTCCAGCATCAAAGTGCAATAGAAAAATTTGCTCAAAAATGATCACCAGCATCATACGGTACCATACAGCAATCCATTACATCATGTCAATTGTTGTCCATGTCATGTGTGTGTGTCCTTGAATGTGACCCCCATGATATAGGTATTGCTGTATCATATTGTTTTGCATTGCATTTTTCTCTTTTTTTTGCACCCAATGGCAAATTTGTTTTTTTTAGCATATTTATTATTGAGTGTTTTTTACACCCGCCTGATGAGACTCAATAAGGTCGAAACCGGTCGCGGGTTATTGACATGATGTAATGGATTGCTGTATGGTACCGTATGATGCTGGTGATCATTTTTGAGCAAATTTTTCTATTGTACTTTTCTTTTTCTCACTAGTTTTTAATCGATCTCTGTGCAATGAACAATTAATACCTGTGAAAGTAAACTTCGCTTACGTTTTTTAGCTGCAGCATTAAGTATAATTCGCTCTTTTACAATAGCTGACGGCCAGGAATAAATTTTTTTACTTAGTACATACTTTCAAATGATAGTTTTTCAGTTAAATTAAAGCGTCTCATTTGTATTTATTCCCTTTAAGAGCAATGCCATACGCCTAATTCGATTTTAACTGTATGTTCGTTTTACAGTGCATAAAATATTTCAAAGTAAGCTGTTTTTGATTTTTATACAAATTCAAAATTGATATAAAATTCTTTGATTTTGAACTTAGTCTGAACTCGGTAGAAAAAAGGCCGAACTCGAACTCGGACTTGCGAATTTTTTTCAAACTCGAACTTGAACTCGATAAAAAATGCGGTAGTTACAAATAGGCAGAGTAGGTATAGTACAGGCATAGTGCAAACATAGTAGAGGCATAGTGATGATAACTTGAGCTTTTAATGTGAAATCTCATTGCACCCCCTCAATGCTTAAATCTAAACTCATAAAATTATTTTTTTTTGAAAGGAAAGGGGTAAGGCTTCTTTATATTAGTGCGACTGATTTTCGGTCGCACACCTCCCCTGCTATTTTTGTACCGGTGCTATGTCTACTATGCTTGTACTATGCCCACTATGCCTGTACTATGCCTATTTATAACCACTCATAAAAAATGTCCCGAGTTCGCAACCCTGGTTTCCAAACAAATTCTTAAAACTAATTTTTTACATCCAAAATTCGAATGTTTTTAGTTTTTCAAAAATCTTGTGAAGTTTAACCTATAAAATGTCATGTGATGCTTGAAATTTAAAGAGGGAAGGATTCGAAGCCCCCTTCTAAAATTTGTAACAATTTTACTCAAGACTTTCGAAAACAGTTGTTTGGAAAACGTTTTCCTCGTTAGGTCAACACCACCACACAGCACAAATAAAAACTTTTTGTTTAGAGCTTTTTATCAGATCAAATTTCTAAGCGTTTCTTCGGAAATTTGTTCCAAAATTATATTCAGAAATACATATTCAAAAATTTGTATTTAGAAATTTATTTCTGACGAAACATTCTGAAGCTTGCGTTTGTTGTATTTTTGAGACTCTTGCATATGACGTGATTACCGCGTTGCGCTTTTAAAGTTGGCATACAGAAATTCAAATCAATATTTACTACTGACGTGGTAGTGTCGTGGAGAAATCATTCGATTCGCAGTCGGTCGAGATTTGTGCACGATTCCAATGCCGAGTCATACCAGAGATTTTAATAATGTTGTTTAAAGATCGCCTGCTTTCCGTTCAACTGTAGAAATTTATGTGAGGAATGAAATGTGAAACAGAATTTACTTTGTCGTGATTGATGATTGTTGGGACGCTTTAAACCAGAGGTCCGCAATCATTTTTGCGCAGCTGACCGGCTTAATGAAGACATTACTATGCGGATCGGCCATCGATGTACAATCTTTTCAACAGTAGCCTCTTCAAAAAGTCTAAAAACACTTCTGTTTTTTTAAAGCGCTTCCACTAACGAAAGTACGGGCTTGCTGAAAAAAAATCCACCTGTGGCGCGTACGCTGATGCAAGTTGGTGCATGAAAGATGACGTAACAACTTGAAACAAGTTTTGCCAATGTTGTTAAAGGACTACACGATGTATTGCTTCTGCGCGGCCTGGTAACAAATTCCTCACGACCTGCACCGGGCCGCTGCGCCAGGGTTTCTGACCCCCGCTTTGAAAGTACTTCGGTAGAAAACGCTAAAATATTCCATGACCGATGAATGGCTGTTGAATTAAATATGCATTTATGATATTTCATTGATATAATATGCCAATCAAGTCAAGTCAATAATATGTCATCAAAGTCAAGCTTCCACATAGAAAAAGCGTTAACCGTAAATGATGTACTCTTGTATTAGCTTTTATTTTAATATGTCTTTCACTAGGATTAGGTACAAGATTATTACACTTCAACACCAAAATCAATTTCAAAACTTGATGTTGCTATTTACAAGCAGTAAACCATCGTTATAGTGGTACTGTATTCATCAACCTTTTGTGCTGACGCAAGGATCATCAATACCGAGATTGCAGACAAAATTTCTATGAAATGGGGCATTTCGATCTTATCTTTTAAGTAAAATCAATTTGACAAAGTTACTTTCAAGGCTTTGTTAATTTCTATAACAGTCTTCAACAGCTTTGAGCATGTGGCGCCGTTTGCAAAAAAATAACTTATTTTGTGCGAGTGTTTTTTTGCGTATCACAAACCAGTCAATAAAATCTGCCTCAAAATGTATCGGAAATTTCCGACATACATCACATGAGCTACATGTATATCGGAATTCTTGTCGTAATTTCAGGTGATTTCATGGTCTCAGTGTAACTGGTAAAGAAAGAGAAAATACTTGAAACTTCAGTTAAGCAGGGACTAATTTTGATAAATGAGGCGAAACGTGACATCCTCATGGAAAAATTGATAAACATGGAATGACGGTCAATCAAAATAAGCGATTACATTACGAACAAAATACAAAACTGCCAAATCACAGCAGGCTTTTGGGGGAAGGCCACAAATAGAACCCACAAAAAACTCACAAAATCTTTTCCAATTCAAAGCAGGCAGAAACAACTTCAGCTAATAACCGAATCATCTAGTTTGGTGCAATTTCTGTGGACCACGAGTACAAAATTTCAAAAGCACTGGTCTGGGGCTTTTGCTGGCAAATTTTAGCAGTTGTCGGCTGGTGTATATAACGCAACCCACAATGTCTTCTGAATTAAAATGATGTCAAAATCATCTGAAGTTACGTCTAGATTTTCAATGTAGCTCATGTGATGTGTACACATTTTGTAACTATTTTTTGTCTTATTTAAGGTGGATTTTGTTTGATATATATATGGAAAATTTCCGATAGAGTTTGCAGCTGTTTTTTTGCTCGACATATATTCCGGAAATTTCCGATGTATGTTGCAACTGTTTTTTTTCCGAAATGTTTTGCAGCTGATTTTATTCACTGGATTACAATAAATGTGCAAAACAAAACACTCGCACAAAATAAGTAATTTTTTTCCAAACGGCATCCCATATATGAGACGAAATTGCTTGCTGCATAGAAGATTTTGGTCTCCACGGGAAACAGAGTTTAATTTACTTTCTAATCGCTAAATCTTTCGCTGCGTGACCGCATGTAGCTTACTGTCCGCTGCAACTTACTAAAAAATAAAGGTCTCCGACTGTCGGCCCGAGATGAAATTTATGATGTAAATGTTTAACTTGCATAATCATGGTTCCTGATTTTTAGCGTTCATTTTAAGCTATCGTACAAATAATCACCTCGTTGCTTAGGTGGTAAATTTGTAGTTCGGTTTATATCGACCCAATTCAATAAATACTGTTTTTGGTCGCCCTAGTTTTGCTGCTAAGGATATAAATGGAAGGGAATGTAAATATAAGGTGGGGTGGTCGACCAACATATTTCACCAATTATTGAGACGTAGATGTTGGGTGTTTTGCTGCAAGGAGTGCTATACATCGTCAGCTCGCATTCATGAGATAGCGAGTTCATGCTAGCATTGACTTAGCGTTGTTGTGCTTCTTGGAAAGGCACTTTACGACAACTTTCCCGGCTTGGTTGTACTACTTATGATAGAAATGCACTTTTCCAGTTGTACTAACAACTTCGAGGCAGTTCTGAAAATAAGTTACTCTATGTGTTCAGCAAAGATTTTCGTGACCGGAGGTCAAAATGTGACAACGAAATGAAATAAAAATGTCTTCAAGAATACGATAAAGTTCTTTTTGTTTGGTGTTCATGATTTCTAATTGTTTAAAAACTGAGGTTGTTTCCTTAATGCTTTTACCGAAACAACAGCACAAAGCGGTCCTTCCTTTTCTTTATGATTACACCAAACAAAATAAATATATATAAATTGGCTTCTGGGGTCTTACCTAAAAAGTAAAAGCGTTCTCTTAAAATAGAAGTCATTTAAAGATGTCAGATTGGAAGAAAACAAATTTTTACATGTTTAAGAGTTTATAAAGAATTGCATAATTCAACACTTTTTATTAAAAATAACAATGTTGATATTGGCTCAAACTTGTTGATATTAGCATAAACTTGTTGATAAATACTTTGAATATTTTCAGTTTAAAGTTACTTGTCACAAGCTGTCTGCTGTAGCTAGACTTACCATATTTTTGCAATTAAAAACCGGGACGCTTGAGAACAAAAGCCTTTATCAGATACAATTTTTGGGAAAGAAATTTTTTGCCTAAAAATTTCACAATACC
The DNA here is from genome assembly GCA_963675345.1 of Trididemnum clinides. NCBI lineage: Eukaryota > Metazoa > Chordata > Ascidiacea > Aplousobranchia > Didemnidae > Trididemnum > Trididemnum clinides. The sequence goes on along the minus strand of OY776290.1, from coordinate 32,809,931 downwards.
TAAAGAAAAAGTTTTTTTGTCACCTCAAGGAGATTAGAAAAAAAGGACTTGGAAAGTTTTTCTAATGTTCTGTGGAAACCGAATGTGCCCACCCGGAAGGGTATCCACTCATTCCGATGTTCAAGGGTCTGCTAATCAGCAAACGTCCTTTTCAGGACGGGATGATGAGTGCGTTGCAAATAAACTGCCCTTTTCAGGGCACATCATCAAAAAGTTCCGTGGGCCCTCAATACTACAACTGAACATCGAAGGCCTCACAGCTAGAAAGATGAACGTTCTTCGTCACCTCGCTACTCAGCTTGAGGCGTTCGTCATCCTTCTACAGGAGACCCACTGCATATCTGCAGAAAAGCTAGTGCTATCAAACTATCAACTAGCTGGGTTTTCCCTAAGCAGGAAGCATGGCCTTGCCACGTTTGTCCATGAGCGGCTAAAATGGGCCTTATACGATCAATCTCCCACGACATCGGAGACTGAGTGGTTGTGCGTAGATGTTGACGGTTATAAAATCGTTAATATTCATGAGATTCCACCAACGCGGTTGCAAGTTTCCGACCTTCCAGTGTTCACTCACCCTTGTCTGTATGCGGGTGATTTCAACTGCCCCCATGTCGACTGAGGTTATAACACCAACAGCGCGGATGGAGCCTGCCTGCTGGTTTGGGCAAGCTCTAATAATCTTGCCCTTCTTCACGATGCCAAGGATGAACCTAGCTTTCATTCTGGGTGCTGGAACACTGGCACTAACCCGGATCTTTCCTTTACCACCATCGGTCCTGATAGTCGCTTGCCTTACAGACGCATCTTGGAGAAGTTTCCTAGGTCACAACATTGACCTTCGCTTATAACACCACCAAGGCTTTTCCACCCAGTACCGGGAAGGCCTGTAAAGCGATGGAACTTCCGCAAGGCCAACTGGAGCCACTATAACTCCTTGACAAACAAGCTTGCAAGGAATTTGCCATCACCTGATTCAACAAATGTGGATCAGGCCTACCAGGACTTTTGCAATACCTCCAGCAAAGCAGCCAAGAAAGCTATCCCGCGCGGTCGTCGTAACACCTACATACCGTGTTGGGACGCTAAGTGTGAGGCCCTCTACCAAACGTTTCTGCAGTCTCCCGCTGGAGACCAGTCAAGCAGGGCTGCTACAGCCCTAATAACTTGGCTTGACAAGAAACGCAGAGACCGATGGTCGGAGGCAGTCCGAAACATCAACTTCTCACACTCAAGCAGAAAGGCATGGAGCATAATTAACAACCTCACTGGCAGGTCGCGACACAGGCCCCGTAACTGTCCCGTTTCAGCCAACGCCATTGCTGCTCAGCTGGTAAAAAACGGGAAATAAGAGGGTGTTGATCGTGAGTCGTCTCGACTCATTTCTCAAGAAGTGTCTGACCGTTAGAAGGGCTTTGATACCATCTCCAGTGAATCTCTCTGGCGACTTCTCGTCCAGAGAATTCGCTGCCGCTCTCCAACACGTTAAGCCAGGGAAAGCTCCAGGCCCTGACTCTATTTGTCCGGAGCTTATAATCCATGCTGGAACTGCTTTGAAGTCCTGGTTACGTGGCTTCCTCTCTTCCTGCTTGGGCCAACTCAAAATTCCCAAAGTCTGGAGAAGAGCACTTGTAGTTGCGATTCCAAAGCCAAACAAACCTGTAGAGGACCCAAAGAGCTATCGCCCCATCTCCTTGCTCTGTGTCCCCTACAAGATCCTTGAACGACTGATCTACGCTCGTATTGAACCTATTGTCGACCCCCTGCTCCCAGGCGAGCAGGCTGGGTTTCGACATGGTAAATCGACAGTGGATCAAGTTGTCTTACTAACACAAAACATCGAGGATTCTTTTGAGGCAAAAAAGAAGGCCGGTGCTGTGTTTGTAGATCTGACAGCTGCATATGACAGTGTCTGGCATCGTGGCTTCACCTGCAAGCTGCTGAGACTTCTCCCGGATAAGCACATGGTTGGTATGATCATGGAACTTGTCCGGAATAGAAGTTTCACCCTTACTACCGGTGACAGCAAGCGAAGCAGGTTGCGACGTCTGAAAAACGGCGTCCCACAGGGATCGGTCTTGGCACACCTTCTTTTCAATATCTATGTGTACGATCTTCCTTCAACGATCTCCAGAAGGTATGCTTATGCCGATGATCTGGCACTGTTATACTCTTCTGATGACTGGAAGGACCTGGAGGGGGTCTTAAGCCAAGACACGACTACAATCTCAACATATCTCCAGACTTGGAGGCTACAGCTCAGCCACACTAAAACGGTGACGACGGCCTTTCACCTGAACAACAGAGAGGCCAAATGTGAGCTTAATGTCTACAACAATGGCAAACGCTTGCCATTCTGTCCAGTCCCTACCTATCTTGGAGTTAAACTGGACAGATCACTCACGTTTCGTCACCATCTTGAGGCATTGCGCAAAAAACTAACAACGCGCGTTGCACTGATGAGACGACTTGCAGGTTCAGGTTGGGGCGCTGGAGCTAAAACATTGCGTACAGCCGCCCTATCTCTGGTCTACTCCACTGCGGAGTACTGTGCACCAGTTTGGCGTGGCAGTGCACACACTCGCCTCATCGATAGTGTTCTCAACGACGCATTGCGCATTGTCACTGGGTGCCTGCGTCCAACTCCAACAGACTATCTACTCGTCCTCGCAGGTATCCAGCCGGCTGAACTTCGCCGATTAGGAGTAACACTCTCCCTGGCATATCGTGGCAGCCTGGACCCTGGCCATATTCTCTATGAATTATTGGCTGGGTCCACACACGGCTACAGAGAGAGACTAAAATCCAGACGCCCCTTTGTGCCCGCTGCACGGAAGTTACTGCAAGATCTAACTGAATTGGATATTCGTGCAGCTCAATGGACAGACTTTAAATGGAGCACGGAATACTCGGAGTGCTCATCTGATATCCGTGCTTTCATCCCTAGGACAAGCACTAGGCCAATGGGGATGGGCCTGCCCAGATCATCATGGGTCAGGCTCAACCGCTTGCGGGCTGGTGTTGGGTGTTTTCAGTCGTCCATGCACAAATGGGGCCTTGCTCCTACATCGAATTGCGAGTGTGGCGCTGCAGAACAAACCGCAGAACACATCATTCTGACATGCCCCGTACATCGGGCACCCACAGGAATACGTGGACTGACGGTTTTGGATGTCGACACACGATGCTGGCTGAGTACCATCACTGCCAGCATTTGAAAATGTGGAACCCTTCCAAAACAAGAAGAAAAAAAAGGACGATTTAGGCGAAGTGATAAGCTCTGCCAACTAAAATACAAAGAAAAGATAGAATCGGAGACAAAAGTTATCAACTTAGCAAATTGACGAATTAGTTAAGTTCTACTGTATAAATTTACATATTCGCTCAATCATATTTATTTGTAGACAAACTTTTTTCAAAAAGTTTTTGTTGGATTTGACTATCTCGTAAAAATTGCAGCAAGATTCGAATTAATTTTGCATGTGATAAGGGCTTTCACATTCTGCTCCAGCATTTTACTTCTGTAATCAGAACACATGCTATTCATGATGGAAAAAAATTCTTTCAACGGGAGCTGATGTTCCAGGTAAACACAATATAAATTCAATTAACTTTTGTAAATTTGGAATCCCGATGTCTTTTCTTCAAATTTTTTAAATATCTTAACTCACTTCTGTTTAAGAGATGCTTTCTGCCAGCTGTCTTCCTCGCAACATTTGGAAATATATTTTTTTACAAGTACTTCCTCATCGAATGGAGAGTCGCTGTCAATCATCTGCTTCCTAAACACGACGTTGATCTTTTTTGTTCATTCAACCACTTGAGCCAACGATATTTCCGCCTTAAGGTCAACCCAACGGTAAGAATGCAAATCTTTATGAACTCCATCATAAAGACCCAGATATGATAAACAATTGTCATAAAGTTTCTTGCTTCTTTGTAAAACCTTTCTACGTTTACTTCACCTGCCTCTTTTAGCTTTCTCAGGAACGCCATTGCTAGGGATGGCAAAAAGTTGTTTTTTTTTCTTTGCAAGTACGTTTTGCTTTCGTTTTGACAGAACAGGTACCATCTCTACAGCACTGATGCTTTCTTTTTCTTGTTTTAACATAGTCTGAGGTATTTCAACTGCCCATAAACGAATTTTAAATAGAGCTCTTGAGTTGGGTCTTCAAAACAGTTTTTGATCAGCGTAGGACAACCTTGTTAGTCCCACAAACATTTCAAGTATTCTTTGTAAAGCTGGTAGCAAAGAAAGAAACCTTGCATTTCCGTGCTGCGAGATTCTCTGATATTCAATATCAACAAAGTCACAAAATTGTTTGAGCTCTGTAACGTGAACAGTATATATATCAAAAAACTTGTAGATTTTTAAAAAGCTTTCGACAGCTACGGGGAGATTATCTACAGCATGTTGAATGCAGCTGCGCACAATGTGAGCTGCGCATCCAGCCCCTGTCAGGTTTCTTTCAATTTGAAAAAAACATTGTTCTGTCCTCTTCTTTTCAAACCTCCGAAGTTGGTGTTGCAATTATTTGCGTAAAACCCAGCAAGTTTTTCTTTGAGATTATTTTGCTCGAGAACCGAAACCAGGTATTCGCTGAGTATTGCAGCTGTTTCACCTCCTAGTGATTTGAATTCCAAAAGCTATACTTTCACACCAATATCAGATACAAAATAACGAACGACAACTAGAACAATTTTGATCTCTTTTCTGTTTGAAGCATTAATAGCAGCCGAAATAAAACTCGCTTAATTCAATTCTTGGCGTAGTCCAGCAGCTATCACCGGGGCAATGCAATTATTAAGCACTACTTCACATTTTGTTCTTCAAAGAGCAAATTTAGGTTCAAATAATATTGAAACTAGCATAAAGGTACAATCGAAACTTTTGAAGGATTGTCCATGAATAGCCGTGGGATACGCAAAGGTAGCTTCTTTCGCTGCTAAGAGTAGAGACTCATCAGAAGAAGCAGCTTTGAAGAAGTTTGTCACACGAGATGACAACATTACTGCCTCAAGAGAACGTGTGTGTTTCTTGGTTTCCAAGTGGTCTTTAATACCTGAGCGTCTACCATGGCTAATTGAAAAAACAGATTGATAATAATTGCAGAGAACTTTACTATCAACAGTTTTTTTAAAATATGGATCAAGGGCGTAGCCAGAAAAAAATTGAGAGGGGGCCAAATTTTGCAACTTTTAATGCGACGTCATTTACTTATAACGGCATTTTGCCTTTCGTGAACTACGCTTGTCGCTACTATAAAAATTGCTGTACAAAACTGAGAAAGTGCGAATGCGATTTCACTGATACAATGTAGTTTTATCAAGAACGGCTTTAATAGTTCAACTTCAATTGTGACGTATAACGCACTATTTAACGAATTTTAAGGAAACCACTCCCACTGGTAGGTTGAACACTCTGATAAAAGAACTTATTAAAGCGACGTCTTTGTAGTGGTTCACATCGCAATAACACAAGAAAGCGCTCAGCGAGACGCTTATTTCTTGCAATTACTATTATTTGGATTATCAATTCATCACTCGACTGCAACATAGAAGAGAAACTTCGGCGATATTTAGTGTGTAAAACGTACTCATCTTGTTTGATAACATTTGAAAGTTTAAAAACTTAAAAAGCCACGCCCGACCCACCCCACCCCCTTGCTAAAATTCAACAATAAACTCTAATGTAACTGCAGAGGCGCAAAAAAAATTATATTTTTATTTTTTTGATACTGTTTTGTAATTTGACTTAAAGTTCAGGAGGGGGCCATGGCCCCTTTGGCCCCCCCCTGGCTACGCCTATGATATGGATAGCCTCTTTTAATATCATTGGTATAATTGCATTTTCTTTTGGGCATTTTAAGATAAATTCTAATTAAGCACAATATTTTTAACTGAAGGCTAAATTATATGTCAGGATAAACTGTTAGATCAAAAAAAATTACTTACCGTTATTTTCAGAATACCTAGCCTAATTCAATAAAATGAGCAAAAATGCTCTTTGCAAAAGGAAATACAAACAATCACCAGAACGAAATAAGTCTTTTCAATAACTTAACAGCAAAAGCGCATGCCTTCTTACTAACTTACTGTTACTGAAGTAGCGAATACGCTAACAATTACAACCAATTATAGAACCTACCCGCTACAATGACATAACAATAGGAAGGTTGCATATGACGTCATACATTTCGCGCCAAAAAAGTGGCTGACCAAACGCTGTAATTTATGCTGGAAAGGTATGGGGCAAACAATAACTTTTTGGGTTATTTTAAAAACTATTGAGAAATTATTTAAAAATTGGAATGAATTATTGCTAGTTGGATCCTCGGAAACAAATAACTTTGACCAAAAGCAATTTGGTTAAGATTAGGTCTTTTAGTTGGCTTGACTAAACTTAGAACCGTGTGCCAATTAAAAAAAGTTGCCCCAAAGAGAAGTCCCGTTTAAATACCATTTGCTCCTCAGTTGAAAATAAACTCTATACCAATTAGATACTCGTCGGTACATTAGCAAAAACAACCATTATCTGATCATTACTTCCGGTACCGTAAGCTTGCTTCTTGTGTCCATGGCCAAAGCACTTAACGGCATGCTTCCATTTTGATCTGACAAACAGGTGGTGGGGCCAAGCAGTCTACCCGTCGTGGCGGCTTAGTCTGACAAAAGGCAGGCAAACAGAGCAGGAGCTCATACGCATGAATAAATAAATCTGTACCGTAAGTTTCTAAATCATCCTTGGTCCAGCAGCCTAGGCAATAGCCCAAAAAATTGTTTAAGGAGTGTTTAAGGTCACAAAATTACATCTGATATTTCAATATGACTGATCTGCAATCACTACAGACAAAAAATTTCAAAAAATTACTGATTTTATCCAACAATAACAAATCCAGCATTTGACAAACGGTACAGAAGTCTGCCCTGTCATTTAGGCAACAGTATAATTTAAATTTACAACTTTTCAGTGTGCTTATGCAACTAAATATACTGTATAAGTTACACATTACAATTAACTTAAATTCAGCATTCCCAAACACGCTGATTAATCGAATACGAAACTCTCACAGAAGCTGGCTACAAATAAGCCTGCATATTTAGCCCATAAATTAGCCCAACTATTAGCAATAACAAGCAAACTTTAGCACCTCTCATCTTACTTTGACTTTAGATTTATTCTTTAACATCAGTAAAAAAACATATTTAACGTTCATTTAACAATTGTCACGTTTCTTCACTTGATTTGCAAAAAACGATATCACTCTTATTCAAGTCAATGCAAAATCATTAAAAGTGGTCAGCCACTTTTTTCGAAATCGCATTTTGATGACGTTTGATCACGTGCGTGCAACCTTCCCATTGAATTGCCCCCAACAAAACGAAACAAGATAACGTATCACTCTGTTTAATTTAATAAGTAGGAAAACATTAAAACATACCATACAAAACAAGTTTATATACCCGCAGGGCTGCATTAGCTGGTTGAAAGGCTTAACCGGGACTTTTCGACCTACCTGCCGGGACGCCGGGACAAGACCTTAAAACTGAGACTGTCCCGGCTAAACCGGGACGTATGGTAAGTCTAGCTGTAGCAATAATATTCATTTGAAATCAAAGTAAAGTAAAATGAAATATCAAAAGTTTTTTTTTCGGTTTATAAGCAGATGAACAAATTCCATGGAAACTTAATAAATCGGCTTCATGTTTCATCTCACACATTGGTCGTATCGCTAAGAATCAAGCGAAAACTGTGAATATCATTTAAAGGTCTTTGACAGCAAAAGTAAATATACTACCAGGAATCTACCCGTGAAGTAACTTGCTCGAAGCGATCCAGGTTGATAATCATATAATAGATAAAATCAAGGTACACTAGATCAGCTGAGCTACTTTATTATAAAGGTATCATTTTTAGTGAAGCAGTGAGATTACGCAGATTAAACGATAGACAAGAAGACTACCTAAATAGCATAAACGAATTAAAAGATAAGTGCTTAAGCTCCGGGTTTAATAAAAAAGTGACAGAGAACATGATTCAAAAAGTAAGCACTTGGACAGAAAGATTTGGACCTAACAATCAGAAAAAACAAACAGAAAAGAATCCGGTTCCATGGGCAACAGGCTTTCCACAATTTCTACAACTTACCGATAAAGAACGCTCCATAAAACCAGAAGCCAATGTTATATACAAAAGACCAGCATGTCTGGCAAATACATTAACGAAATACAAAACTTTAGCCCACAAACAACAAAAGATTTTAAAACTTGGTTCATCAAGCCCGTGTGGCAATTGCGCCCTTTGTGGAAAATTTAGCAAATATAAATGCATGGTAAAGAGTGTAAATTATATTAAATGCGAAAAAAACAACAGACAAGTTAAACTTGACCAATCGTTAAATTGTAGAAATTATGGTATTTATGTTGCTAATTGTGTAAATTGTAATGCTCAATACGTTGGACAGACAAAAAATAAATTTTCGGTTAGATGGAATAACCATAGACACACTTGGAAAAAATTTGATATTTCGACCCAAAACGATAGTACCGCTCTCCTGCAACATTATAAATCTAATCACAATCTTTTGTTAGCACGCCGTCCTAATTTGTCACAGTGTTTTTCTGTTATATTTGTTGAAGAACCACCATTTGATGTGTTAGATATATGTGAAGATAAATGGTTTCATAAACTTGGAGCGTCTATAAACCTACAAACTATGATTTTGCCAGCTATTAAATGATTTATGTCGTATGTCTCTTATCATTTTTTCTTGTTTATGACTTGTTACTCGCTCATGGCTAGTTGCTGAGTAATAAGATAAAAGGCATTTTTGAGCCTTTTATCTTGTTGCGTAGTAACTGGCTATAAGCGAATAACAAGTTTTAGTTTTTTCTCTTTTATGCCTTTGGTTTGGTACTATATCGTCTGTTTAGTTTTAGTCGAGGAATAGCATTATGTAGTGTTTTGTTCAAGTGAGTAGTTAGGCCACCCCCTTAGTTTAGTTTATTTCCCGTTCATATAAATAAGTTCACGAAATATTATTAGCTTTGTATTTTAATTTCCAACCAGTGTAAGATAGTCAGTTCTGTTTTCTTATTTTATAATTACGGTAAGTTGGTTTATGCATTTTGTATTTTCGTTTTACATAGAAATTGAAAATGCCTGTATAAGGCGAAATCGATATTTCTTATAATAAAGTAGCTCAGCTGATCTAGTGTACCTTGATTTTATCTATTAAAGGTCTTTGGTATGATTGGATAAGATAATTGAGCAAACATTAAAATTTCTGAAAACCAATGGTTTCTTATTGGTACGCATGGAAACAAATCGTTCTCGCTTTTCTCCTTTGTCCGTTTAAGGCTTTAAGCAAAAAAACAATACCAAAAATGCCTATGATAGCCCAGTATAATGTTATGCCGACGTCACAAAAAAGTATGCGGATGCAATGCCCGCATGGGCTCTGTGTTTTGCCCTTGAAAAAGGCATTGTAGAACGATTTTTCCTTGAATGCTTAAAATCATGTGGGTACCATTGTGCATGGTGAGTGGTGTTATTATGAGGGGAGGAGAAATTGCACGGAGAGGCTTTATTTAAGAGGGAAAACTCTCCAGTGACGTATCTTTTAAACACAATGTTTACCCCTCTTTAACTTGTTCGAGGTTGATATTAGGTAGGCGTTGCTGAAAGTCATCATGTTTTTACATTTTGGCGCGACCTTTCTCAATTCCGCTCTGGTGATAAAGTATTAGGTGCAACTGATACCAATTACGTCATTAAATGCACATTGTATCAACAAAACCAGTGTTGTTTAACAGGTGGACTACAGCTTAAAATCTATTGGGCCATGGCTTGCTTTTTGAATATTTTAAGACTGTAGTTCCCACTATGGGACAATCCGTGCTTCAACTCGGTTAGGACAGTCAAAGCCGTCCATTGAACGAGTCGTTAAAACCAGCTACATGGGTGGCCATACGCATGAGTCAGTCCAGGGCTAATGCTTTGAACCGGTGATCGCGAAGAGATGCAATGTGCGCCTGAAGGTTGGCTAATGCCTCAGATACGCATGTTATGTGTTTGACGTAGACTGTTTGTTCGTAACTTTAAATTCGCTGGTTTAGTCCGTGATTGTAACGTTTGGGATTTGTGTGTTCTGTATTTGATATTCACTGACGGCGTAGAACTCTAACTTTGCAGATTTAGTCTAGGACCAAAACATTTGGAATTTGTTTGTTTTGTACTCGACATTGACTCATGGACTGATACTCGGGATTTACAGGTTTAGCCCTTGACGGCAAGGCTCAAGGTTTTCGTGTTTTGCATCTGATGTTAACTGATGGTGTAGAACTTGAAATTCACGAGTTTAATCTCTTATAGCAACACTTGGAATTTAAGGATTTTTTATCCGTTGCTGACTGACAGTGTAGGCTTTGGAATATGCGACTTTAGTTCCTAACGGAAATACTAAGATTTGTAAGTTTTGTATCTCCCGTCGACAAAAAGTGCAGTAATCTGAATTCGTGGGTTTATCCCTAATAAAAACATCTGGGATCCGTTATTTTTGTAAACGTGCTTGATGTTGACTGACTTTGTGGAGCTCAGAATTTTTGAATTGCTTCCGTGATGATGGTGCTTCGGCTTTGGTTTATTGGTCTGTCAATTTTGTGCCGGACCTCTTTTTTCGGGCCAGTATTGGTGTTTTTTACGACAATGAGCCGGCTTGTAGCAATCTGTATTTTGTTCACCCGACATCACTGTCCATATAAAAAATAAGCAACATGAGAAAAATTTATGCATTGAAAAAGTCAAACTCCAAAGAAAGCTCGTCCCTTTCAAATCAGATAAAAACGCAAAAATATAGACTTCGAAATGGACGATCCTCAAAAAAATCTTCGCCTTCGATTTGGATAAAAAATTCACGAAGTGGGCCGCGAAATATTTTCCAGAACAAAAATAGGCCACCAATACAAAAAGGCCGAGAACCCCTGAACTAAGGTACAAAATACTGTCTTTTTACATTCACAAGCCATATGGCGTTACCATGTTCGGAAGCAAAATTTTTTCATATCTATAAGACAAAGTTATTGCTTCTGATCTAGTTCGTTGAAGAGTGGTGCAATGTGATTTAGTTCATTCAAATGCGGACAAGTTTATCAATAATGCTGATTTACTTTGTTAAAATGTGATGCAATATAAATCAGTTCTTTAAAATACCGACAAATGTATCTGTAATGCTGATTCAGTTCGTTAAAATGTGGTGCAATTTCTCCTAAAATTTTGTTTTTAGAAGATCGACATCATTGTCGCTATTCGATACAATTGTTCTAACGCACATTCTTAAAAATGTTCCTCTCGCCTTCTTGTTATAAACGCAGTTGCTATCTTGTCACGCAAATGCTGAAGGAATAAACCAGGAAACCAAGTTCAAAAAATAACCTGTGATTAATAGAGCAGTCATTTTGAGGAAAATGTGGTTGTTTTCTTCCTCGAAATATTTTGGCTTTCACAAACAACCGGCATTCCTCGTATGTCGAGTGTAATGATATTTCAATCAGATCACTTCGTTCTTTCGACAAATTTATTATTCAAATTTAACGTTTCGCTCCCCTTAGTTACCGGGGAGCTTCTTCAGAATACGGTAGATGTTACTAATGTAACATACAAACTGTACAACATAAAAATATAAAGACTACCTGTATTACTAAACACTAAAAATTATTTATCAACAGGGCAGGCAATCACGTAATAACAAAAACATTGTTACATCACAGATACAGGAGTGGCCAAGTGAAAAGTGTTGTGAGAAACAAAAGATATTATTTATTGGAGACAAACACACTACCCGACTGTTTATAGTGTGTTTGTCTCCAATAAATAATATCTTATGTTTCTCACAACACTTTTCACTTGGCCACTCCTGTATCTGTGATGCAACAATGTTTTTGTTATTACGTGATTGCCTGCCCTGTTGATAAATAATTTTTAGTGTTTAGTAATACAGGTAGTCTTTATATTTTTATGTTGTACAGTTTGTATGTTACATTAGTAACATCTACCGTATTCTGAAGAAGCTCCCCGGTAACTAAGGGGAGCGAAACGTTAAATTTGAATAATAAATTTGTCGAAAGAACGAAGTGATCTGATTGAAATTTCACAAACAAGCAGCTTGAAGTCGTAGCTGAACCATAGGCCTACTAATTTCTTAGGCGGTGACTTACTTAATTCAATGATGGGCAAAGTTTTCAGTGAAAGTGCTGCATATAGAAAAATTACCATTTCAACACGCCACATGCATAAAATAAAATAAGTGATAATGCAAATAAGGTGTTGAAAAAAACAAGAAATATTAATTTTTTTTATAATTACCTTTGCACCAGAAAGTACAGCAAAGAAAATATCTTTTGGTGTATTGTTATGTTTTCTTCTCCTTACGCTACAAAAAATGAACTCACTGTTTAAGAGGCAAAACATATAAAGTAATGATCTTAATTTATAAGTTTTAGTACTAAAAATTTGCCTAGAGATAAAGGTAACATTACATCTATTTTATTTTTTACTTCCATGCCACAACGTTGAAAAGAAATAGATATCTATCATGAGTCAACTCAGGTATGAAAACGATATTACTCTTACAAAAAAACAAGTTTTACTATTTCAAGTTTTAAGCTAACAGATAATCCAAATAACAAGTTGACAGCATATCTATTTATATTTTTTCAACTTCTTCTGTATTGACATACAATAGTCAGGCAGAACGCGAGTGGCTTACAAGACCATCTTCGCCTGGGCTGCATAAAACCATTTGGCGAGCCAATTAGTTTATCATCCTTTAATTGAGGCCAACGTAGGTTTTAAGCAAATTTCAAAGCCTTCTATTTTACTTCCGGCATGACCATATAGCGGGCTTAGACAACACAAAATAGTAAAAGGGCCACATTCAACAAACAGTTTTTTCGCAGGCCGCAGGCCCGGACTGTTACTTTTGGACCAGGGCTGCCATATACAAAAGGCACAAATTTCTTGCACATTTACCGCAATCACGTTTACACTTTCAAGTAGTAAAAACTCATTTGCCCGATTAGACATTTAAGCTAGCATGAAGACCTTTTCTTTGGAGGATCATCGATTCCTAGGGCTAACTTAAGCAATTTTTTATTCCAAATCTAGCGTCAAAATCTTTTCTATGAGAAGATCCCAAGTTTCCGCAAACAAATTTATTTTGAAATAAGGATGTTACGTTTCTAAAACCTCTTTTGGGCTGTGAGGTAAGCAGGTATATCATGTAGCAATTCCGTTCACGAAATTTCGCAAAGAATTGGAAAGATCAAGACAATTAGCCTTTTTGGACGTAAACGTACAAAATGTGAAAGGTGCTCACTTGAAACTTGATATAGGAAGATAACGCACACACTGACAGATATCTTCGATATTCGTCTTATCATCCCGTAATTCAAAAAGTTAGTGAGGATTGCATATCGTACTTTAGAGTTGATGAAATTATATCGACAAAAGAAAAAAAGATTGAAATATTTTGTCGCATCTCCAAAATTCAAAAAGAAAATAGAATTTGTGACAACCAATGCGACTTTAAAATGCATTTGAAAAATCACACGACAAAAATCACAGAAAAACTAAATGAGTCTACTTTGAGTTAAATTTCTCTTAAATAGGCAACAGAGTAGTTTTGAAACCACATCACTCTTTATTTTCAGTGTTTTCTAAACCAAAAATCGTTATTAATTTTGTGAAAAAACGTGTTTAGTTCATTAAATTCATTGCCAGGATTGAAATGCTGTGTATGCAAGTGAAACAGAACGGTTGTTGCCGCTAGAAAGTGAGAACTTGATGCGATCGATACTTTCAACACCAAAAAGTCAACGTTGACTCAACATGTTACAGATTTCTATCATAGAATAGATTGAGATAATGTCTAAAATCAAAGTTGCTTGCATATAGTCGCAGTGTTTCGGAAAGTCTTCTTGATGAAGCAGAAAGTGTTTTTACTGAATACAATAAATATATAACAAGCTCACGGTGACCCTGTTCTGGCTAACTAGCGTATTCAAGTTGAACAAACACCAGGGTTTGCTGTTGAAACTACCGCTGGGTCAGGTGTTGTAACATACTCGTAGTAACAATTAGAAATACAAGCTAAAAACCTTACCAGCAAAAAATATATCATTGGGTCTAGAAATCCAAAGGAAAGGTTGCGGAACAGAATCTAGAAAAAGATAGGATCTCGCAGCAAAACTGCCTCAGGCTAAACATGATTAAAAGCTGAGCCTCTCCTCGTAAGAGCTAAAAACAGGAGCAAAAGGTAGTAATGACATCTTAGAAAAATTGTCTGCACCTATGCCGTCAATCCTGATGCCATAAAACGGCATTTAAAACGGCAAATCAACGAAAACTGCATAAAGTGGATATAGCGCAAAAAATCAGCAAAGTGACGTAATAAAAAGAAAGCTAAAGGTAAACTCAAGATGAGAAAATAGATGATCGTATAGCCGTATTGATTTTTAAAGTAGCAAACAAAAACTCAAGAATGGCACAAGTAGTCGACTTAAATATTTATTGTTGCAAGTCTTGTTAAGCAAATGCTCACTTCTTCAGGCAAAATAAAATATAAACTTTTTCAGGGAAGATTTTATTTAGCCTGAAGAAGTGAGGTTTTGCTCACGAAAGCTTGCAGCAATAAATATTTAAGTCGACTGCTTGTGTTATTCTTGAGTTTTTATCAACTTAAGAACGTAGGTTATAAAAAAAACAAAAGTAGAGCATAAGCAACAGTGTTGTCGTGAGCCTGCTGCCTACATCCAAAGCAACAGCGGCTAGTCATTCTAATTTTGTTTACTAAATATAATTAATCGAAATAATGGTGTGAAATTTCCAGATGTCTATAGTTTATTTATTGCCAATAAATAATGTCGTACGTAACGGACAATACAGGGGTCTTAAACTTTTAAGCCCCCCGTAGTAGTGTTAACAAAAACCTGTTCGCTTCTAAAAACCCAAAATCCTGTTTTTTGAAGATTTTGTTTTCAGCTATCGTATTTTTTATCCTAAAGGGTATGAAGACCTATTCTTTGAAAATAACTTTTACAAAACGGTGATTTTGACAAATTTGTAAGGGAAACTATGCCACTGTGGCCTCAAGCTCTCCTGTAAACCCTCCAAGACCTTCAAGGAGGTGCTCCTTTTAAATTTAAGAACTCTTGTTTTGACATGTTTCGATTGTGCACAGCTCAGCTAGTTCTAAAACGTGGGGTAATTATGTTTTTTGTGATGCTTTTTCCTATTTCGTTTGTAATAAATTTTAATGGTTAATATCATGAGAAATCCTGATATTTCTATGACAAACAGTCTATATGTTGCTTTAGATGTAACATCCACCATTTTCTGATGAATCTCCCCGGTTTCTAAGAGGTGTAAAACGTAAATATTTGAAGTAACGTTGTTGAAAAAACGCCTGTGTCTGTTTGTAAGTAAAAAAGAAGCCGCCGGTCGCAGTTGAAAGAAGCCGCCGGTTGCAGTTGCTCCGAAGAGACATTAGATTCTAGGCCATAAGATTTAAAATATTAGAAGTCATGTGTAGGAGGAAAAGACCATTTTATTCTATTCTTAAAGACATTATATTTTGTTGTGATGTTTTATTCTTTAGTCACGGAAAATTTTGCAGGCACCTTCAAATTCATAACTCTCGGTTTATCGGCTGACTTTGACAGCACTTCCGAAATTGAAGCTCAAATGTCAAAGGTGATTGCTTCACTTCAAAAAAGGCGATTCGATACCACCTGAAATGTACAATAAAATTCGACCCACTATCTATCAACGACCCCTTGTGTATTGCTTGTCCAATACCTACAAGAAAGATATGTCTTTGCGTCCCATCTTATGGATGACTGGTTTAGCATAGCACCAATTGGCCCAGTGGCTGACCTTAATAGTGGATCCTGTTTATCTCCTTTATTCTGGCAGTAGAACATCGGACTCTTTTGCCTTCAGTGTCAAACTCAAAACTGCTGATAGTGCTCCATCTATTTTAACCAAAATCCTATTACCAGTACACTTAAATAAAACGTTTATTGTCATATCATATCAAAGGAAAAAAGTAAAGTGCTTGTTTTTATGTGATTGTTGCAATTGCTTTCTTTCTATTAGCATTTTGATGCGAAGGTTAATGGAAGAAAGCAACCAGCGTAAGTCATCCTCTAATTCTGGTTTGCTGGGAGTTTTGGTCTTAAAAACAACAACCGAAAGATACTTGCTTAGAATAGATAAGTGGTATAAAAGGGTAAGAGTATCTTCAAGACTTGTTTACTCAGGATAGGATACAAAGCCTACGCTTTATTTGCAATCAAAAAGATCCCAGCTTCATGCTGTCAAAGTTATCTTTTGCCGCATGGACACTGAAAAGGTCAAAAAATTCTTCTTGCGCTTCGGGGGAAACTCTAGCTACTTGACATAGAAAAGGACTTCCAGTAACTTTGATCCACGGATGGTCTTGAAAGTCTGAAACTATTTTTCAAATTCTTTGTCAACACAGCCCAGGTGTTGAGCAATGCCATTTTGCACGTTGGTATGCAGTTCTCTATTGCCAACAGTGGCGATCAGATGATGGAATGCATCAATGGCTTCTTCATCTATTCTTCTTTTTCAAAAGGCATGTTGGCAACAAGCCGTTGATGCAATCGGAATGGGTAATCACGTTGCTGCCATTTCCTTGAAGCTTCAGGTTTAGTGTGTTCAACTAATCAAAAAGTCTCATAAGTACGCCAGTCTCACATTGCTATGCATGAAGATAGGTGTAATCTAATGCAGTAGTTTCCGCTTATTAAGCTTATGGTTAATAAGCCAAAAATGTAAAGAGTAATTCTGTCTGTCTGTGTGCCTGATTTAACTTCTCCAAAACTGCCAAGCGTACATCAAAGTTGGCACGATTGATCACCTCCTCAAAATGAGTGTTATAAGGGAGGATTCTCCCGTCATAATGACGCCATAATCAAAGATAATTTTTTCAGAAATCGCTTTTTTGGACCGAAGAAAGCAATTTTGGGCTTAAACAAAAGCCGGTTTCCACTTACCAACTTCAAAAAAATTTCACTTCTTAAGAATGTCACATAATCTCATAATATCAATAAATTGCAAAATTTGCTTTCTTGGTGTTCTCAAAAAATACTCATCGTACAATTGTGACTAAAAGATGTTTTGAAAGATTTTTTTTATCGCAAGCAAAGTGCTTTCTATAAAAAACTCTATAACAATTTAAGCTCAATTGACGATACAACAACACATTTTTGGTTTAAGCATTTTAAGCCTTCTAAGCATGCTTCTTGCATTTTTTGTGCACGCTTCAACTCGCTCTGTAATATCATAATGCTGTTGAGTGCGATCAGCACAGTCTTTTGCTACCAGAGATTACTATATGATGATTTTTAAAAAATTGCAACATTTTTGCAAAATCAGTTTACTTAAAAACTGATTTGTGATCTCATTTTTCAACCAACTTTCAAACTTTTTTAACAAATCAAAGGGTGTTTCAAGGCAATTCCGACAATACATGACATGTACCTTTGCTATTAGTGTTTATACTAAATAAATTGAAATTGAAGACCTGCAGTGTAACTATCTATTTCCTCCAAAAGTGGTAAGCTGAGGAAAAACATAAAAGTTTAATACCTAAAGTCTATGATTAGGTGCTAACAATCAGTATCGTTTGAAAGCTTTGGAAATTTACTTTCCAGCGATGTGTAACTCTAATTAGTTAAGGCTAAGGGTTAGTTTACTACAAGTGCTTCATTTCAGGTTAGTTTGTTTTTTGCATGGCTACGTATATGCCAGTACCAAGCAACATGCGCACAGCCAGAGGCTTTAGGTTGTTTACATAGGCATAGGTTTACAATTACAAAAAAGTCGCAAGTAGAGATCCTAATTTTTAATGTTTTTCTGAAAATGCATGTATCAATCACATTGGCACCCCCCCCCCCCCCTCCCCCCAGCCTCACCACTCAGAAATTATGCGTCCATGCCCTTCATAAAATAAGCAAATAAAGCTTTTTTAAATAGTTGGCTGTTTTAATTGTGACCAAGTTCAACTCCTAAGTACCAAACAAGGCAAGCAAAACATAGCCAGGAACTAGAGAAACTTTGAGAGAAATATAACGGCCATGCACAACCCCGATAATGTTTACTTGAGCTTAATCAATTTTCTTTAAAAAGCGAATACTTTTAATTTTTGAACAACAATTGGCTATATCAACAATACATTAACTTTTTATTAGGCCAACTGTTCTCGCAAATGTCAATGGGGTGAAAATTAGAAGCCAACCTATTATTCATCTAAATCGAAATTCATCATCACTTTAATTAACTAAAATCGGCTTTCTGAAATCAGAAACTAAATTCCTCGCACATCGCGGGCAATCGTCTAGCCGTGACAGGTGTTTGTGAGGTAACAATGCAAAGAGGATTGCACCATCAGTAAAAATCGAGGCAAATCGTAACAAATTGGAAAACGATGCACTAGGATTAGGTGTTAGTTTAAAAAAATACTCCGAAGTCTAAATGATCAGATATACTGTATATTGTATAGTGTACTTCCTTAGACATTCAAGTAAAACTTCACACAATTTTCCCTTGAGAAACCAGAAAAAATTTCCATGGCATGGATCAAATTTCTCACCGGTGAAAAAACAGATGGATCAACAAACAATCAGACAGTCGTTAGGATATTTCCTACTGGCTAAGAACCACTGGTCTACGGCCTCAAAACTCTAACACTAGCTGCTCGCTCTCTATTAGTCTCTTCCCTGACCAATCATTTCGAGCGCCTTGCCTTTTTCTCTTTTTTGCGTTTGCGCACCAAAATCTCTCGCAAGCACCGGAAAAAGCGATAGTTTCAACCGCGAAAGCTCATGTTTATTTGCTGGTATCCCAGTTTGCTTTTACAATGCTGTTTTAGATCTATTGTACTCTTAAAAAAAGCCAGACGAAAAGCTTCGAGAAAGAATCAATATGTTACTCTCTGCTATTTTGTAAATTTTGCTAAAACAACTTGTGTTGCGGTCTGCTTCGGAGTTAGTTGTGCTGCTGACCCAATGTGTTTCTACCAAAAGCAGGGGAAATCACGTAAATTTCGTTTCCCGAGAGCACTACAACGGAATCTCCGCGGGCTTTGAACTCTCATTTACAATCCAACGCTTTATCGCAATGAGGTACAGTTCCGGCATCAACTGAGCCTCAAAAATCGGTTAAAGGTTTTTGGCGACAAACCCATTCTAACTTTGCATCCCTCCCCCTACTTTTTTCTTTTGTATGAACTTTTTTTGCTCTAGCAATGCAACTGAAAAAGTTACGAGAGTATTACCTCGCTAGATCAACATAGATTTAATTACAAACAAAATCATCTACCTACGCAACGCAGTGACTAATTTTGTGCGATAGCGCAATGAATTTCGAGCCCAAAATCAGAAACTATCGTTCTGCAAGATATGCATGATAGACATTATAATGCAAATCTCAGGCACACGGTTAAAAGAATTCTTTTCCATCATGGTTGACTGCAAACTACACGTAATCACGCGGTGGAAAAATAAAAAGTTAAATAAATTCTTTTTGCAAGTGAAAGTGAAATTCTCCTTTCAGCAACCAACTTTTTCTCAAAGCTGTCTGTCTGCTAAGCAATATATAAATCGCATTTACCGTAATTTTTTCGTAAACAGTTGCATAGGAAAAACTTTAAAAGCAGTATAATTGAACAGAGATCATTTTCTAGGCAAGCTGGAAATGTCGAATTTCACGAAAAGTTTGTGTGCAATCCTTTTAGTAATAACCGTCGTGTCAGCTCGAAAGAATGGTAAGTTTCAGTATAACTATTAGTTTGTTGCTTGTAAGTAGCAAGATCAGATCGTTAAAGTTCAATTTGGTTTTGAAATGCAATAATCCTGTGATTATACCTACTAACGACTGATTTTGATTAAACCTAATATGCACCGGTTAAGCTCAACGTTTTTTCTGAGTGGAAACTTAATTTTGATTGGTTCAACTTAAGTACAGTATCCCACCGCTATTGGCGGGAGTTACCTTCCTTCACTCCCGCAAATCCCGAAGACCCACCTATTATTGATGCAGTTTGAAAACGCCTGCGTGTGATATTATATACGCTAAAATATGCTTCCCAAACACAATCTAAAAACTGTCTTACTCATTAATACAGTAATAACTAATAATGTAGTACCATGTAGTAACAATAAATTAAAAAGAGTAATAATGTAGTATAATATCTGGTGATGATAAATTTAAAACATTTTAATGTGAGCGTTTTTCTGCTAAAAATAGCCTAAGAAATTTATGAAATTGCCGAAATTATGAAAAAAACTTTGAGAGCAAAATCCGTGAGTATGCGGGGTCGCGAGCAGTGAACCACGGATACATGAGGGTATAATGTAATGGCTTATTATTGTGTAAATGAAATATCGTGAAGGTTTAATTATTTAGCCTGTGCATGGATTCGGGACTTGTGGCTTTCAACTTCGCAAGTTTTCAGCGGTAGAACAATCATTGATTTCGACCGAGCGAATTCGGTTTCGTGTTTCATTCTTCACATTACTTTCTATTGCTGAACGTAATGCAAGAGTTCTGTGAACACCATTTTAAAACCGTTGGTATACATGAAAGTCCACTCGGGAATCACAACCAAATCTCTACCGACAGCGAATCGGACAATTAAACCTCTACACTACTACGCCACTAATTTATATGAATTTGAATCACTGTTTGCCAACTCTAATCTACAACACGGTTATCACGTGAAATGCAAAACTTTCAAAAACATGCCAACTTTGAGCTTCAGTATGTTTCGTTACAAACATTCACAGGTATAGTCTAGAACAGATAGACCTCATTTGTGGGCATACAGTTGAGTAGGAATATACTTCTGATGAAATGTTTAGAAATCTGATCTGAAAACAAACTCGAAATAAAACAATCATTTGTGTTGCACGGCAGGGCAGGGCCGGATAAAGATATCGCAGGGCCCGGGGCAGATAAGAGTGTGGGGCGCTAAATTATGGAACGCGAAAACAACTTAGATTTGGGTCGCGCTCGAAAATGTTTGGGAGCCACTGATTTAGTAGATCTTAATGATAGAAGACATAATAAGCTCTTACCTTCCAGGAATAAAGTGTCCCAAAGGTAATCCTTGGTATTTAAAATGGGTGAAGTATAAACGGGTTGATTCAACTGTACAGTATTTATTTTAAACTAAAAATTGATTTTTTTGCGTTATTTGTGTTTTGGTTTGATAGAAATTTAAACAAAAAACAAATTTATTTTAATCAAAGAGGTTGAGCCTAATTTCTTATTTTGATTTATTAAAAAAGTAAATTTTATTAATTTTGTTTAAAATTTACTTTGAAATTTATTTTAAAAGGTTAAATATAGAATAAAATTTTCGCACTGTTTCATTAACGGGGCAAATATAAACAACACAGAAAATATAACAAATAACACAGAGAGTTCAACACAAAAAAAAACTAAGACAAATAATGTATTACAACTGGTGTTTTCGGCATTTCGCTACTGCAAATTTATCAATAATATCCTCAAAGCTCATAGATTTTGTGAAACTCTTTTCGATGGCTATAATACAGAAATCACAGACGTGATCCGGTGTCAGGAATGAGCGCAAGTAGTTTTTCACTCTTTTCAATGCCGAAAAAGAACGTTCACCTTCCGTATTTGCAACAGGCAACGTCAGATATATACGAAGATTAATAGCCACATTTGGAAAAGTTTCAATTAAGCAGTTCTTTTTCAAATATGACAGCTGTGCTTGCGCAGTATTTGTCGTCGAACCAAGATCAGGAGATGAGCGTAAATGAAAAGCGAAGTGCACAACTTCTGAAGGAAAGTCGCTATCCAAATTGCTTGCATACACTTTTAACAACTTACTTGCAGCGTTTTCTATATCACTGATTGCTTAAGTGTTCAGATTCAGCAAAAAATCAAAATTTTGTTGCAATATGCAGTACACAAATTTTCGTCTTGCTTCTGCAATTAATAAATTAATGATTGGAAAGTAAGTTCCAATACGAAAGGATTCTCGAGCATCTTCCAAAGCTCTAGTGTATCCAGTGTCCTCTCCTTCATAATCAAAAGTTTTCTTCGTTTTTCGGTTTTGTTTGTTTGGAGACACATAGGTTTTCTGTATACCGGTTGTGAGTTTCAAACCATTCTTTTCAGTTGTATCAAATTCATCCCGTAAATGCTGGCGAAAACTCACGATTCCATTGTAAAGCGCTGCGCAACTTCCTAAAGTCATGTCAACACGCTGTAGACTTTTGCTTGAACTGTGAAATCTTTGAAGGATTTTGTGCCACAAAAGACATAATATGGCTGCTTCTAAGGCATCTATACTCTTTTTCAAATACGATGAATCTGATTTGGTTTTATTTATTTCATTGTCGTCCAACTTAAATCTTGTAGCAGTTGTCACAACTTAACAAAATTTTTCTTGAGGGCTGTAGTGGCATCTAAGATTACTTATAACTGCTCTAACATTTGACAGTCGTTCGCAGCCATTAATTTGAATACTATTTTACCCAAAGATGTATTGGAGGGGAATCAGGGGAGATCGCCGTCCACTTAGTTTTTTTGGAAAACGCTTGACTGAAGGAACATTTTATTAATATTCAAAATTTTTTTATTGTATTACTTCTAAAATATGTTTTCAAATATACTTCTATTTAAATAAATTTGTTTTAATTAGTATACCCTTTATTGCGAACAGTTCAATTACATGTTGTCTATGTTTCCCGTCTTGCGCTGTAGCAAAGTTTGCTGTTGCGCATGTCTCTCAGACGGTCAGACCATAAGGCTTGAAATCAGTTCCAACCGTCCACCTACTTTATTATTTAGCAATACACCACTGATTATACCGGTCTCTACTGTGACATCACAGTTACTTTGTAATTGAAAACCAGTTTTAATTTTTTTTCGTACAAAAAATAACTGTACCGGTATGTAGATATTTTGATTCTTCAGTTCAAGTTTGCTGGTAATGTAGGTTATAAGGCTATAAATTTATTTCAATTCATTTCAATTCAATAGTTAATAGTGCTAAAAAGCGCGGGGCCCGGGGCAATTGCCCAGTTTGCCCATTGCTTAATCCGGCCCTGCGGCAGGGAACTTGATGCGAGAAATGTTTTTCAAGCAATCGCTTTTGAAAGCCTGCTGATGTAATATCGTTACAAATTTTATGGGAGGAGGACTGGAACCCTTCTTTTTTTAAATTTCAAATATCACATGATATTTTACAACTTAAACTGTACAAGATTTTTGAAAAACTGTGATATTTGAATTTAAGATTTTAAGAATATTAACATTAAAATTTGTTTCAACTTTGTTAGATCGACCGTTGTGGCAGAGGAAAGGATACAACGGCATTGATGCTGTATGCAGACGGAACATTAAAAATATCAAAGTAAGACCTAGACAATAGATTTGTGGTTGTAAACATGGAGTACATGGATCCCTTAGGGGACCGTGTGAAAGTTTTCAGTGGATCTGCAAATGCTCATATTGCATTTTGACAAAGCCAAAACAATGGATTTCTTGATGATTTAATAAATCCTTGATTACAGTTTTTAACAATGTGTATAATAAAGTATCATTGTGATTGCCAAGCTGTGGGCTGCGACCCTAAGTGGGCCCGCGTGTGGTATGAAAAACCTTGATGGCCAAAAAACAAAAATGATCCTCATATTTATCCGTCATAGTTTGACGGCTAATCCGCATCTAAAAGACATTGATCTGCCAAAACAAATCGATGCATTGATCTGACAAAGAGCATTTGTTACGGCGTTTTCCGAACGAAATTTTAGCCGGGATCCGCAGAACTGGCAACATTTTTAAATGGCCTGTGGCTACAAAAAGTTGAGAACCACAGCTTTAAATAAAACAACAACTTGCTTCGTGTGGTTGGCTGTGCGGTGTATCAGTTCAGTGATAACATGAATACCTGTCGTGCATTGGCCTTTTATGCTGCAGCTACCAAAGAATCAATGGTAATGGCTTGGAACCGTCGTTTGAACGTTGTACGAAAGAGAGAACATGAGGGTAATAGGTCACAATGGTACATTTACAAATTTCATGCAACAAGTCAACCTTAGTGATTTCACCTTCATCCTTCGTTTTCATGCATAACTAAATCATTTGTGGACTGCACAAGATTTCCAACAGGGAGGCTTGGTAATGTTTTATGTTCCACAGTATGACAATCGAATTTCTATTCAATTATGTCCTTGAAAAGCCACTTTAACAGAAAGCGCTGCTCTCGGCAGTAGCGCTTGTGGTTGAAACTCGTTGTGCGAGCAGTGTTGGTAACTCCGAAACTGGTCTGAACACACATTGTTCCGTGTAGGACTCTGCGGAATTGCGCGCCACCTTGGTTCAACGGAAAATCTTGCTGAAGCAAAGAAAATCGGAAATTGAGAATGCCTCCATAAAAAATTGTTACATTCCCACAAATACTCCCCGGTATTTTCCCCAATTTCTCTTGTGTTATTTTAAATAGTTAGTTGCATAACTTTTAATTTACCAAATTTTTTTTTTTTCAGAATTGCGCATGCTATTGCAGGAAAGTTAATTATTTCGACATAGCTGTTTATCCGAAACAATGCAATGAGTTTGTGGAAGAAAAAAGAAGAAGTGAGACAAGTAGCCTCTAAGCATAATATAAGCTTACTAGTTTCCACTGTTTGTGAAAATGTATAGCAATTTCAATTTGAAAATATATAGCATTCAAACTCTGCCATGTACTATCATTAGCGTATTTCAAAGCAATAATATTTGCCAATTATTTGTTCGATTTTCTTCAGAGAAAATCGAAAGTAGATTTGTCATCATCTTTGTATTGATTCACCCCTAGTAAGGGTCAGATAGCTGTGAATATACGCTATTGATTACACTGGTCAACATACATTTTTGTGCTAAAAAAGGCTCTCAACGGTTTTAGAATATTTTGACGTCGCTGAATCCGAAAATGAGATTGGTTTTTCCGAATTGGCTCTAGTTTTTGAGATATCCCATATATTGTTTTCAAAAAAGTGCTAAGAATACGCAAATTTTGACATTGTGTTTTCTTTTTGCTACAACTTTGATGAGGCTGGAGTTGTTTTTTCAAGCATGTCTGTACAGTATTCTTTCTGTATTACATTTTTGATGCAATATAGTGAAAGAAGGAAACCGTTATCGCAGAAAGCCTTCTATAAGCAAATCATGTTTAATGTGAAAATCAAGCAAAAACACAGAAAACTAGGCAATATTAACACTAATCGACAAATTTTTGTAATACAAAAACAGGTGACGTCAAAGCACTAACATCACTTTTAGTAACAATTAAAGTACATCATACTAAGGATTTACATTTAGTAAACTGTCAAAGCACATGGATCAATCACGTAATAACACAACAAAATTGATCTATGTTTACAAATTTTCTTTCGTAAGACTTCCTGGAATGTGATGCTGCCAAGCAGTCACGTTGAAGACTCCAACGGTAGTCGGCCATCATATGGGCATCCCATCTGCCATGGTGCCTCTCTTCCATGACTTCAACGTCTTGGTGAAACCTTTCCCCATGCTCTTCACCTAGATCACAGAGGTTTGTAGGAAAACGATCTGAAAAGATAGTGAACCTTGATACTCATCTTTGCACCTAAATCTTTGAACTTGGAAAGCATATCTTCCACCAACCCAAGGTAATTATCAGCTTTACGACTTCCAAGGAAGTTCTGTGAAACTAAAACAAATATTTGCCAAGTAGTAGACTCCGTGTCTATCATGGAGTGCACAAAGCATGGATCTTTTGTGAGTATACGGATCTGAGGGCCATCTAAAATGCCTGATTTCAGCTTTTCGATGATCAAAGCAGGAAGTGCTCTGCGAATATAGTTGAAGCAATCCCCAGATACAGGCAAAGTTTTCACAAACTGCTTCATCAAACCAAGTTTGATATGCAGTGGTAAAATGATGATTTTCTCTCTGGCAACTAAAAGTACGTTGATGTCTTTAGCTTCACTGACCCTCGCGGAATCTCTAGAAGGCCACCTTTTTTTCACCCAGTGGTCGTCACGAGCCTGGCTGTCCCATAGGCAGATAAAACATGGATATTTTGTAAACCCGCTTTGCTGGCCGAGCAAGAAATTTACCATTTTCAACTCTACACAGATTAACCATTGCTGAGAGTCAGACTTCAGCTTCTGTAATACCGTTTTAATGTTGTTGTAGTCTTCCTTTAGTTTTGTTGAATGTCCAATAGAAAGAGATGCATACTTGTTATCGTTATGTAGCAATACACATTTCAAACTTCTTTTTAAACTGTCTATGAATAAGCGCTACTCTTGAGCTCTATATTGTGCCACACTCATTTTCAGTAGAAGCCCTTCGATATCTTTACAGTAAACAAGTTCTTCTTCGCTAAAATACGTAAGTAATTCTTTTTCTCTCGTACGTTGGAATGTTATTGAAGCCCCGGTTCTAAAGCAGTTTTTGTCTTTAAGTTGGGATGCCAAAATTTCTGACCGCTATATCATTGCGACAGCTTCTTCGTGATGAACTCATAACTTTTAAATACAGCTAAAGCAGCGTGTAGAATTCAGTATCCAAAGTTCGTATAAATCTGAGATTAAGAATAAATTACGAAAATGTGACGGGCTATTAATTCAGTCACACGGAAATATATACCTATCAGTTATTAACTCATGCATATTTTCAACTTTTCACTAACAAACCCAATTCTTGCTTGAATTGCACAACCCTCCTTACTTTCCAAACTTTAATTATTTGAGTATGAGCTCAAATTAGACTTGTGGTATTCCTTTCTCTGGCTACAGAGCCATTAAACTTTGACTACAACATCTACAAAATGAGATACTGACATTTTCTATCATGATAAAATAGCTAAAGGGAGTACAGTACATGCTGTGAATATCACAAAAAATCTGCAGCTGATCAGAATAACAAGCCTACTGTTGCTCTCCCATCACCTGGTTTACTGTTTAATAGTGTACAGTTTGCTGAAAGTTGAGGAAACCATTTGTAAGCTAAAGACATATAGTACGTACAACAACATACATGCAGCTAAATAACTTGTACTGTGAAAAATAAAGTCGGAATTGTTAAATCTCAAAGAGTGTTTTCAATTTTTTTTTTTTTTTTTTGCCATATTTATCCTCCATTCACGAGAAAGCGATGTATCGCTATGTTTTGGACGGTAAGTCCGCACTCGCTTGAAAGTTTCCATTTCTGGGTCACCTGTCTTCCACATAAAGATAGGGCGTCCCGTTAAGTGCCTTGCCTAAGGACACAACAAGCTAACTTGCCGGCTTGTTCTCCACAACCTCCCATAAATGCCGAGCGCCAAGCAGGGAAGCTATTGATACCATTTTTTAAAGTTTTTTGGTATGACTCGACAAGGGGAATGAACCCCAGGTCTACCGACTGCGAAGCGAACGTTCTAACCACTACACCATCGCGTCGGTTAAATATCTTATTACTTAACTAATGGTATGTTACATCAAAAATTAGACATATTGAAGAACCTCGTAGAAAATAGTGAATGCTTAATATGTAAGAAACATATCCAATACACATGCTATTGATACTTGTATTCACATTTAACAGACACAAAAGTTAACGATTTTTTTCTTGCCAAAAATGAAAAATACTGATATATCAAAAACTAGAGCCAATTTGGAAAAACCAATGTCGTCTTCGGTTTCAGTGACATCAAAATACCTTGAAACCGTCATGACATCTTTGGCACTCGAAAAAAAATTTTTTTGTTGACCAGTGTTATTATTTGCAACTTATTACCGTTCATCATATCATTAGGTCATGGCCGCAGGCAATTATACATTGGATTCGCCGTGTTGGGGGATTTACCTAATAAGTGAGAGGCTTTCAAAACAAAGCTTTTCTTCAAAGTAGGCCACTAGATAAAATGCTTGCAATGTTTCTTCCCTAAACACGTACCTGATTGAAAGCAGTGCCACAACCGGCCGGTACGAACAGAAACTTTCCATTCAACTTTTGGACTGGCAACTACAATACATCATGACCGACCCAAAGCGTCGAACATCCTCCATGTTTATTTCATGCTGCGCATCTGTGGTTCTTGTAGTTTATCAAGTTTTTATTTTATTTCAACAGAATTGTGCCGTACATGCCGTTCATCAATGTGCAAGCAGTACTCATTTATTTTTGACTGAAGAAATCCTGTTTTCTTTTTGTGGTTTGATACAATAAAATGCTTGATCAAGCCATCTGAACGAAATTTGTTGAGTAAAATTCACCAAGTGGACATCAAAATTGATTTATCTGGCTGGTAATAGATTCCAGCATGTCGTACAAAAGCCCAATACCTGCTCATCCGCTCTGTCAGAAGTGAAGCTACCGGTATGCAATTTGTATTGAAGCTGAATATCTGCTTTCAACCGTGACCTCTTGCCAAAAAAGAAGAGAGAAACGTTACACTCAACCTACAGACGCCAGTGGTTACCTTCTGCTAAAAGTACGAATAGAACATGAAGTCGTCATGTTGGCAATTTCATCATGTGGTGAAGTAATCTATTTTTGTAGGCATTTTAAAGGTGCATCAGAAATGTAAGCGAGCACCTCTATCGTGTTGTTCGCACCATTGTATATATTTCTGAAGTGCCTAATTCGTTGTGTTAAGTTTCTTTGCTTTAAATTGATCAAAATAAAACAGTTGTATGAAAAAAAGGAGCCAAGTCTATTTACTGGCAAAAGATTCTCACAAAAAACGCAATGTACAGGTATACGATAATTGTAGAGCTATACTTTTCGTTTTCTATCAGGGAAAATGCAAGCAGCTGCTCTCATTATAAAAATTGTTTGTAGAATTTAATATTGAGGATTTTTCGATAGCAGAGCAAGCTTACAGATTAGTTTTTCATCAAGGGTCAATTTTTTAGAGATTATCAACATTACCTCCCACGGAACGACGCCTACTTAATGGAAAAAGCAAAATCAATTTTTGCAGCCTTCTCTGTCATTAGAGTTGCCCATTTCTGATGTAGATGTTTGCGCTTTAATTCTAGCGCTGATGTCAACTTTTTAAACAGATCGTAAAGTCCCAAATCATTAAAAATCTATGGCTACTGAAGAAAAAGCCTGGTAATCAGTTCAATGTATAAAATGGGGCTTGACTTTGGCCGACATCAGGCTTAAGCAACGTACAGCCAGCGGACTGCATGACGCCCAACAAGTTCTCAACACAAGTTGACCTTCGGAAACACAAACAGTAAAAAAGGTTATTAAGTTGAAAGCAGGAAGAATAAGCTTTTCGAAAAATTGATCTTCAACAAAAGAAGTCTTTATATTTGTTTTAAAACCAAAAATTCTTAAACCTCAGCATGTGGTCCACGACAAAAATAATTGCGTAACGTGGATTTTTATTGTTTTGAGTTGATCAGACCCGTTCTACTTTACCAAGTCTACAACATTGGAATAGAATTTTCCGTAATGAGTTGTGATGGAGCAGAAATAATCGCGTGGCACACTCTGAGTGCAGAATGAATTGCTTTGACACTAAACTGTAGTGTACTTGGTTGATATTTTAATCTGAAAATGACTAGCCATTTTTACATCTCCTGTTTGAAATACTAGACTATGAACGCGTTTAAAAGGCCTCAACTTTAAATATTAAACCGGCTTACATGTCATCGATATCATCTTTTATTATTGGTTTAAAATTTTTCTTTATCATTGTCTTGTTTAATCATAAATCTTAGCTTAAGTGGTAGCATTTATTTCGATTATTGGTTTGCGGTTTGATTTAAAAAATTGCCAAAATCATTCTTTTTTGTGTTTTTTTTATCGAAAACTGTTTGAGGAACTAAAAACAGCTTTGTGAGGAACTAAAACAGCTTGTAAAAAAACTAAAACATCTTTTTTCAAAGCTATGTTAAAATTCTGTACCACCAGCAAAAAGAAATTTGCTTTGAAAACGAGGAAATAACTGCCTGAAGTGAAGGAAATGGAAAAATTTTGTGTGGAAGCTCTCCAGCAGACATGCACCAAACATCGCTTTTCACCAGGGTGCATAGTTGTAATCACTCGAGTCCAGTTTTCAGAGAACTGGAGTCGAATCGAGTTTACTTGTAAAATTTTACAAGGACTCGAATCCTTACTGCAAAGACCTCGCACTCGAGTGCTTCAATTGCTGGACTCGTCACAACTCTACGATAAGTCTAACTATGATACAATCAAAACAATGCATGTTTTTTAAATGGCATTGTAACTATTATCTGTCATTGAATCAATCTAAAAAACTAAACTATCGCTAAAGTTTTGTTTTTGTTGTCCTGGATTTATGAGCGCGTGTTAGAAAATTAATTCAACACTCGGAGGAAGATTATTCAGTCGTTGCTTCATCAACAAGGAAACAACTGGATATAAATGCTATGTGTGTGCCTGATTACTTTATTGAAGTAGTTTGAAATATATCATTAGGAAATAATGTCAAAGTAAGCACCTTTAACCAGATTTATATTCATGCTATTTCTCTTATCCTAGAATGGTGCTTGTTATTGACTGATGCTCTCGTGCATTAGCTTTTATTTAAATATAAGTAAGTTTAATTACAGGATCATTGCATTTCAAAACTAAAATCACCTTGTCGAGTTGCTTTTTGATTATTTGAGGTTGTGGTTCCCACTATGTGAAAACCGGTGCTGCATCTTGGTTAGGATAATTAAAGCTGCCCACCCAGCCAATTGTAAAAAGCGGCTAGTTGGTAGCCAGAAACGTGAGGATGGTATTGGGCTGACGCTGTGGACCATGATTGCGAAGTCATGCGTTGTGGGCTTGACGGTAATGTTCGAGGGTTCACATCACATGGAAAAGTGAATTTCCGTGCCACTGCGATAGTCGGTACGTGGGTCGTACGTCTCAAAGGCTACAACAGCGGATTAAGCAGCACGTGCCGAAAACCATTCTTTAGAAGCATATTTCTCAGGACCGAAGCGCATTGGCCCGCTCTTGCAAACCAATCAGAAGCCTTAAAATTGAAACTTCCTTTTCTGCCATAGGACAACATCTTTTACAAAACCCTACATGCGCACACGAATATAATGACAACAAATTTTCTATTCTTGCCCGTGGCCGTACTTCTTTTCACCTCTCCGCCCTTGAAGCCACATACATCAAAACATCCAAACCAAATTTATGCAAACAAAAGGAATTCGTTTATGGTCTAAAAATCACACATTAGTTTCCGCTCCTTCTATTGGTCGCTTCTTTTACCAATCATGATAGAGCCTTTTTTCTCTTTTTTCTTTTTCGTCAACTGTGTCTCTATATAAGCGACTCACTTCACCTTTTCACTCTATGTCTGACGGATTCTCTTGAAAAGTGTCAGACAAAAAGCTTCGAGAATGAATACTCTTCTTTCTACAATTTTCAAATTCTGTACCACCAATCAATTTGAATTTTGTTTACCCGACATCACTGCCCATACAAAAAAATAAACAGTATGAGACAAATATAGACATTGAAAAAGTCAAACTCCAAGAAAAGCTCCTCCCATTCAAATTAGATAAAAACGCAAAAATTTAGGTTTTGAAATGGGCGATCCTCAAAAAAACTCTTCGCCTTCAAATTGGATGGAAAATTCACGAAGTGGGCCACAAAATGTTTTTTAGATCAAAAATGCGCCACCAATATAACAAGGCCAAGAACTCCTGAACTAAGATACAAAATACTGTCTTCTTATGTCTACAAGCTGTAGAGTGTTACCATATTTAGCAGCTAAATCTTTTTCTATCTATAAGGCAAGGTTAATGGTGCTGATTTAGTTCCTTCGTGGTGCAAAGCGATGCGGTCAAATTTCTTGTAAATTTTCTTTATCAAAGATCGACATCATGTTCGCAATTTGATGCAAATGTTGAACCGCACGTTCTTCTAAACTTTTTTTTCGCTTTCTCGCTGTAAAACACTAATGTTTTCTTTTGACGCAAAGACTAAATGAGGAAGCAGGAAGCCAAGTTCAAAAAATAACCTGCGGTTAATAAAGCAACCGCGATGAGGAACATTTGACTATTGTTTTCTTCCTGGAAACATTTTAACCACACAGTCAAGCAGGTCAAAGTCGCAGTTCAACCACACAAATTCTTTTGATGGTGATTTATTTGATTCGATGGTGAGCAAAGTTTTCAGCGTAAGGTCCGCATTGGAAAATTTATCATTTTGACGGCCACATGCATAAAGTAAAATAAATATTTAATGCAAATATGGTGCAGAAAAAAATTTGTTATTACCTCTGCTCCAGAAAGTATAAAAAAAGGGATAGTTAAGAAAACATATTTTGTGTAATTGTTTTTTTCTTCTTCTTACACTACAGAAAATATACGCAACATTAAAGAGGCAAAATATGAAAACAAAAAATTTAATATATATTTCTTTTAGTGCATAAAATTTGCGTAGAGATCAAGACAACATTATATTTGCCTTATTTTTTACCTCTATACCACACCGTAAAAAAATAAACATCTACACTCTTTTTTTGCAATTCAGTTTTTTTAATTTCTTGAATCAACTCAGATATAAAAGCGATTTCACACTTGCAAGAACACAATAACGCATAATCCAAACAATAAGTTGATAGATCATCAATTAATATTTTTTCAAGTTTTAGTTTATTTATTTTCAAGTTTACAAAATTTGTTTCAGAGCAATCGTTTATTCCAGGAAGAAAGTTGCTACAAAACGAAAGAGCGTTAAGTTTATAGTACATTTTTAGCTTTTGTACAATTCATAATTTTGCCAAAAAAATCTTTAACTTGTGGCAGAACGTTTCGCGGCCCACCTGAAGGATCTTCGCGGCCCATCGGTTGAAGAGCTGCCATAAAGCACTCTAAGCTCCTGCTATGTACATACCTTTAATAATAATCAATAACAAGAAAACTACGGATGCTATACTTTACAGTGTTGCCATAAATAAATATATGTACAAACTAAGATATGTCACACTGATCCACTGTGTTCTTACCACAAGCAGTTCAACTAAGTAGGACAAATTGCCGTAATATGTGATTCCTGAGACCACTGCAAAGTAACCCCTGCTAGATTTAAACTTGCAATCCAACGCTTTAACTCTCTGATGTACATTTCCAACATCATCTGAGATTCAATAATCGGTTAAAGGTGTTTGGTACCAAACCCATTAAAACTTTGTATCCCCTCCTACTTTTTTTCTTTCGGATGAATTTTTTTTGCTCTAACAGCAATACCGTGCAGTTAAAACAGCATTACCTTATTAGGTCAACATAAACCCAATTACGAGAAGTTTCTCCTTCTGCGTTAAAAAATTAAATTATTGCTTTTTGCTTTTTACGAGGCTGTCGTTTAGGCAGTCAGCTCAGCCGAACATATGTTCTTTAAATATCCGAATAAAACATAATTAAACACTTGAGTTTCAAGAAGACATCTATCACAACATTCATACAAAGTTTCAACAAGTTTTATGAAAAAATGCGTCTCCGGTTATAGAAATTGCGTTATTTTTTGACTAAACCTTGTACAAACCAAATTATCTGCCTACACAATGCGGGGGTTATTTTGTACGATAGCTTTATGATATTTAAGTCGAAAATCAGGAACTATCATTCTGTAAATAAACATTATAGATATCATAATACAAATCTGAGTCACACAGTTGAAAAAATCCTTTTCTTCTCTCCTTAAAGTCATGGTTAATTGTAAACTACAGGTGATCACGTGGTGAAAGAAGAAAGGTTAAATAAATCCTCATTGGACGTAAAAGTAAAATTCCTCTCAGCAACAAACTTTTTCTCAAAGCTGTCGGCCTGCACAGCATATAAGTAAAGCGAACTACATTTTTTATTTATCAATTGTTGTAGGCAAGACTTTATAAGTAATTTAGTGAAACTGTTATTGTGTACCAGACAAGCTGGAAATGCCAAAATTCATGAAAAGTCTGTGTGCAATCGTTTTCGTAGTAGCCGTTGTGTCAGCTCAAAAGATCGGTAGGTTTCAGTACAACTATGATTTATTGCTTCTAGATAGCAAGATCACATCGTTAAATTTTATTACACTTTTGAAATGCAATAGTCCTGTGATTATGATTGCTAAGGATTGATTTAACTTTATGATACCTAATATGCATCGGTTGAGCTCAACGCTTTTTCTGAGAGAGAACTTGACTTTGATAGACTCAATTTATGTCATATAATTATATTAATGAAGTAGCATGAAGGTTTAATTATTTAGCCTGTGCATGGATTCGGGACTTGTGGCTTTCAACTTCGCAAGTTTTCAGCGGTAGAACAATCATTGATTTCGACCGAGCGAATTCGGTTTCGTGTTTCATTCTTCACATTACTTTCTATTGCTGAACGTAATGCAAGAGTTCTGTGAACACCATTTTAAAACCGTTGGTATACATGAAAGTCCACTCGGGAATCACAACCAAATCTCTACCGACAGCGAATCGGACAATTAAACCTCTACACTACTACGCCACTAATTTATATTTATTTGAATCACTGTTTGCCAACTCTAATCTACAACACGGTTATCACGTGAAATGCAAAACTCTCAAAAACATGCCAACTTTGAGCTTCAGTATGTTTCGTTACAAACATTCACAGGTATAGTCTAGAACAGATAGACCTCATTTGTGGGCATACAGTTGAGTAGGAATATACTTCTGATGAAATGTTTAGAAATCTGATCTGAAAACAAACTCGAAATAATACAATCATTTGTGTTGCACGCAGGGGACTTGATGAGAGAAATGTTTTCCAAGCAATCGCTTTTGAAAGCCTGCTGATGTAATATTGTTACAAATTCTATGGGAGGAGGACTGGAACCCTTCTTTTGTTAAATTTCAAATGTCACATGATATTTTACAACTTAAACTGCACAAGATTTTTGTAAAACTGTCACATATAAATTTTAGGTTTTATGAATGTTGAGATTAAAATTTGTTTCAACTTTGTTAGATCGACCGTTGTGGCAGAGGAAAGGATACAACGGCATTGATGCTGTATGCAGACGGAACATTAAAAATATCAAAGTAAGACCTAGACAATAGATTTGTGGTTGTAAACATGGAGTACATGGATCCCTTAGGGGACCGTGTGAAAGTTTTCAGTGGATCTGCAAATGCTCATATTGCATTTTGACAAAGCCAAAACAATGGATTTCTTGATGATTTAATAAATCCTTGATTACAGTTTTTAACAAAGTGTATAATAAAAGTATCATCTTGATTGCCAAGCTGTGGGCTGCGACCCTAAGTGGACCCTCATGTGGTATGAAAAACCTTGATGGCCAAAAAACAAAAATGATCCTCATATTTATTCGTCATAGTTTAATGGCTAATCCGCATCTGAAAGACATTGATCTGCCAAAACAAATCGATGCATTGATCTGACAAAGAGCATTTGTTACGGCGTTTTCCGAACGAAATTTTAGCCGGGATCCGCAGAACTGGCAACATTTTTAAATGGCCTGTGGCTACAAAAAGTTGAGAACCACAGCTTTAAATAAAACAACAACTTGCTTCGTGTGGTTGGCTGTGCAATATATCAGTTCAGTGATAACATGAATACCTGTCGTGCATTGGCCGTGTACACTGCAGCTACCAAAGAATCAATGGTAATGGCTTGGAACCGTCGTTTGAACGTTGTACGAAAGAGAGAACATGAGGGTAATAGGTCACAATGGTACATTTACAAATTTCATACAATAAGTCAACCTTGGTGATCTTACCTTCATTCTTCGTTTTCATTCATAACCACTTTGTCGTCGCCATTTGTGGACTGCACAAGATTTCCAGCAGGGAGGCTTGGTAATGTTTTATGTTCCACAGTGTGACAATCGAATTTCTATTCAATTATATTCTTGACAAAGCCACTTTAACAGAAAGCGCTGCTCTCGGCAGTAGCGCTTGTAGCTGAAACGCGTTGTGCGAGCAGTGTTGGTAACTCCGAAGCTGGTCTGAACACACGTTGTTCCGTGTAGGACTCTGCGGAATTGCACGCCACCTTGGTTCAAAGGAAAATATTGCTGAAACAGAGAAAAAAATTTGTTACACATTCCCGCAATTGATTTCCCGTGTTTTCTTAAGTATTTTTTTAGTGTTTTTTTTAATCCTGAACCGCATAACTTTTAATTTACCAAATTGTTTTTTTCAGAATTGCGCATGCTATTGCAAGAAAGTTATTTATTTCGACATATATGTTTATCCGAAACAATGCTATGAGTTTGTGGAAGAAAAAAGAAGAAGTGAGATTATTAAGTATAGCCTGTAGGCAAAACGAGCTTGCTAGCTTGGATTGTATGTGAAAATACACGTAATCCAAGCTAACTTCAAAAGTTATATTGTAGTTGGGTATCGGTATAACTAGGGAACATTATTACAAACCAATGTAGACGTTGATTTTAGAGGGAAGAGAAGGGGGATGGTGGTTGATGGAAAAAACTTAATTAATAATTCACCTAGTTCTCAATCGGGCATTACAAGAGACAGGGGCGATCATGGGAGTGGCGAGAAGAAAATTATCCGACACTGTTGTCAAGTCTTCATTAATTAAGTTAGACGAACCCTCCTTTTTTTATCAAATTTTTGATTGATCTCCTGCAGGACCTGCAAAACGATTATTCAGAATTTTCCAGAAAGTTTGGTTACGCTTACACTTAACAGCGGCACTTTTGATTATTACCTTAAAATTTCGTGAAAGCTCAACAAATGTTTATTTCTTGCTATGTAACAGTTTACCGCTTCTCAAACAATCATTTTTGGCTGACAAGATTTCTAGAAAAAATGGTTGATGATTTAACCTCCTCCCGGCAAAATAATAAAAAAATTAGTTCGCCACAAATTATGCGAAATCAATGCTCATTCAAAAGAACCATTTCCGCTTTTTCAAGCTTTGTCATTTACTATGATTAACGTATTTGTAAGCAATAACGTGTTTCCCGGTTATTTGTTCGATTTACTTCAGAGGAAATTAAAAGTAGGCTTACCGTCATGTTAGTGTTGGTTCCTTCTAACAAATGTCAGATAGTTGTGGATATACGCTATTGATTATTATTTAGAACGTATAATCATATAATTAAGTCGTGGCCGTAGGCAATTATACATTGGATTCGTGTTGGGGGATCCACCTAATATGTGAGAGACTTTCAAAACAAAGCCTTTGTTCAATGTAGGCCATTGGATGGTTTGCCAGCAATGTTTCGTCCCTAAACACGTGCCTGGTTGAAAGCAGTGCCACAACCGGCCGGTACGAACAGAAACTTTCCATTCAACTTTTGGACTGGCAACTGCAATACATCATGACCGACTCTAAGCGTCGAACATCCTCCATGTTTATTTCATGCTGCGCATCTGTGGTTCTTGTAGTTTATCAAGTTTTTTTTTATTTCAACAGAATTGTGCCGTACATGCCGTTCATCAGTGTGCAAGCACAACTCAGTTATTTTTGGCTGAAGAAATCCTGTTTTCTTTTTGTGGTTTGATACAATAAAATGCTTGATCAAGCCATCTGAACGAAATTTACAGAGTAAAATTTATCAAGTGGACATCAAAATTGATTTATCTGGCTGGTAATAGATTCTAGCATGTCGTATGAGAGCCCAATACCTGCTCATCCGCTCTGTTAGAAGTGAAGCTGCCGGTATGCAATTTGTATTGAAGCTGAATATCTGCTTTCAACCGTGACCTCTTGTCCAGAAAAGAGAGAGGAGAACAACAACAAAATAACAAAGTTTTCTAAGGTTGGTCGTACAGTAACGACAACTAAAACCAAAGTGTTTTTAAACCACCATTACGTGACTTGGCCTGCAGATGTCTTTCACGAAAGGTACGAAAAGAAGATGAATTCATTAGGATTGCATTTTAGTTTTGTGGTCAAGTATTACCGGTATATCAAAAATCTACGCGGGCACTGCATGCCAGTATCGTTTTGTTTGCACAATTATTTTTATTTTTGAACTGCTAGTGTTTGTTTGTTGTGTTGAGTTTCTATGCATTAAAATGATCAAAACAAAACTGTTTTTTGAAAATCAGCCAAGTCTATTAGCAGGCAAGAAGTTCTTGTACAAAACACAATGTACGTTTCAATTAACGAGCTATACTTTCGTTTTGTGTCAGAAAAAATGCAAGCAGCCACCGACAACAAAAAAAAAGCAAATGCAAATAAAAATCTTTCATGGAACTTACTAATCTGAATGTTTTCCACAGCACAGCCAGCTTACAGAATAGTTTTTCAACAAGGGTCAATTTATAGAGATTGCAAAGTAAACTAGATAATACCTCTCAAGGGATGATGCCAGCTTGGGCGGATTTATGAAAATTTATATCAAACATGCAGACAGTGACACTGTTTCGACCTATGAGATCTCTTCAGTGCAGTTGGTGACTAACAAGAAGCTAGAGACTTTTAACAGAGCATAGCTTAGACCATCATACTTGTGGGACCTATACCAAATCAACTGTAGTAAACGGTCTGTCAGTACTCTGCGAAGCCGTATCACTCATAAATGAGTGGCGGTTGTCGCAGGTGCACTAAGTCTAACAACTGCTAGATCAATAGTGCTGTCACAGCCCAGTGGTCACAAGCTCTTATAGTAATGCAAGAAGCTAGCGATGCACTTAGCAAACTGCAGACAGTGACACTAGTTTGACCTATCTGGTCTCTTCAGTGCAGTTGGTGACCAATAAGATGCTTGGGGCTTTTAAAAAAGCATAGCTCAGACCAATACACTTGTAAGGCCTATATTAGGTCCAGTGTAGGGAATGGTATGTTGGACTTAGTGCACCTGCGACCAGTGGCGGCTCGTGCCTATGGGCTGCCGCCCCCCCCCACGCGTTTTTACGATCTATTTTTTTTCAAATTTTTTATAATGTTAATATTATTTGTGATGTCATAGTTCATTCCCTTTTTCCAATGCACCAGTTTATGTCGTTGAAAAGACGAATTTTCCTATATTGCTTGCACTGAACTAAGTGAACGTACGACACAGGGATTCTATGTGACCACATCATAATGGTACGTAGGACAGGCTGCAGCTGCAGCGCCCGAAACTGTAATTTTGTAAAGCGATTTAGTTGCTTCATAAATGTCTCAAGCTTTAGTTTCATAGCAAAATGTTTTACCGCTGCAAATATTGTCAACATAACTAAGCCAAATTTTGTTGTATAATTGAATATCTCTAACTTTTGAACGCCGTTCGTTAAGCTGCAAAAGATAGCAGCAGGAAGGGCA
Organism: Trididemnum clinides; assembly: GCA_963675345.1. Taxonomy (NCBI): domain Eukaryota; kingdom Metazoa; phylum Chordata; class Ascidiacea; order Aplousobranchia; family Didemnidae; genus Trididemnum; species Trididemnum clinides. Next base: position 32,770,619 of record OY776290.1, on the reverse strand, counting down.
AAATCAGTAACGCCCAGACGCATGACGTACATGCGTTGCTTTCACGGTCGCTTGATTCTTGTCACTTTTCATGTGGCGTAACAATTCCAGCTAAGCTTGCTGATGTTGTGGCTTTTAAACAGGGATGTGGAAGCGGTCCTTTTTGTGTGGAAGCGGAAGCGCGAAAAATCCACCGCTTCCGCTTCCGCATCGGTCTTTCGAGCTGCTCTTTCACGCATGCCGGGACATGCTATCACGTAATCACGTACTGCTATGAATGCTTTAAAACACCGCATTTAGTTTATAATCATTGGAAAGTTTTTCTATGTCTAATTACCTTTTGTGTGATCAATTTCATGGAAGAATATTAGTTTTACCGTAGTTCATACCTGCACGGTTAGCACTAACGTCCAAGGGAATCCTGTTTCAAAAGTAAACGGTACGTCAGTCTTGTGCTTTGTGTTGGATTGTTTGGGTTTGTTTCGTATACAGTCCTATGTAGCATATAGGGCTAGCCAGGAGCCACGTAAAGTATCTTACACTTGGCATGAGTCCTAGTGATGATAATGCGTCTTTATTACCGGTATTTGAGGGATGGTCCCGCCTATTTTGCTATACTAACGTTGTTCGGATCGTGACTCTTTGTAAAAACTAAAAAAAAAAATATGTATATATTGCTAGCATCATGTGGTTGCGATCGATAGAGAATGTCTTATAAGCGAGAAGCGAAACATCAAAGCAACGTTAGTATGGCAAAATAGGCAGGGTCATACCTAAGGTACTGGTAGTTGAAACCCAGCGTCATCATTAGGTTACTGATGTCCAGAAAGGCTGAAAGAAATTTTGCAAGTTATCTATTTAACGGTTAGAAGTTCAAATGCGAAAAATTTGTTCGTCTTGCACTTGTCTGTATGCTTCACTCGTCAAGCTAGTCCTTAGCTTGGTGATATGAGCAAGACGTTTTATTGGTTCTATTTTCTTCGTAGACCTCGAAACCCTTCGTAGACCTTCGTAGACTTCGTAGACCTCGAAATATTTTAACAAATTAAAATTACTACACTGCACACTAAATTAACCCACCTCAATCCGTTATATTTAGCCAAAGCAAAGCCTGGTTGAATACAACTAATACAGCGCAGAGTTTCGGAAAATTTGCACGTTTATAGCTAAACAACGGCAAATAAACTGCCTACAATTGCCTACAAAAAAAATTAGAAAATGTCTTGCAGCCCCGCCAGCAAATTCAACCACGAGCCAACATTGCTTGCAACAACCGCCATTCATTCACGACTGATACGGCTTCGCAGAGTACTGACAGACCACCTACTACACTGGACCTGGTATAGACCCCACAAGTGTGTTGGTCTAAGGCTCAAAGCTATGCTTTATTAAAAGCCTCTAGCTTCTTGTTGGTCACCTACTGCACTAAAGAGACCTGATACGTCAAAACAGTGTCACTGTCTGCAGTTTGCTAAGTGCATCGTTAGCCTCTTGCATTACTATATCTCTTAGCACAGGGGAGTCAAACTGGCGGCCCGCGGGCCAAATGTGACCCGCGACGGAATATTTTGTGGCCCGCGTAAGGATTTTGAGGCGCAATGCCTGGCCTCCGAATTTGGCCTTAAAAAAATCGTTCTCCAAAAGAAAAAAATCTTTGAAGTTGAAATTACGTGAAAATAACCATTATCGCCGTGATGAGATTTATTTACAAAAAGTTCAAGTAGCTATCGAGTGAAAAACGAGAAAAAATCCCTATTGAAAGCATCAGTCTCCAAAAAAGAAATATATTCAGCAATGTTTCTCAAACTGTATGCCGCGGAGATTTGCAAGTGTGCTGCGAGTCTTTTTAAAGTGCTTAAGCTGATACAAAATTTCTGCCAAAATTGAGAAAATACTGTCATGAAGAAATGGTCGACAACTGCTGTAAGTCGCGGGTGGCATTATACTTACAGATTACGGCGAAAGAAAATGACCTTTTATTTATTTTTTTGCAGATCAGCACCATTTCGGACTACATCACACTATTTCCGGAAATCGTTGCCCGGAGAAGTGGCAATCTCCAAATAATGCCACTGGCTATCAATAGGAATAGATTTGCGTAACTGGTGTGCTGCGAAATTTGATCAACAGGTTTCGTGTGCCGGCAGACAAAAAAGTTTGGGGACCACAAATATATAGTCTTGCCTGCTGAATTTTTTTTCAATATAGTCTAGCCCGTATAAAATCCACGATGTAAATGTGGCCCACAGCACTGAATGAGTTTGACATCCCTGTCTTAGCACTTTCAAAGGCTTCATATGTTGTTCTAACGTCAACTTTTCAAACAGATCGTAAAATCCCAAATTGTTAAGTCTATGACTTTACTGTATAAAAATCTTGGTAATTTTTTCGCTGTACAAAATGGGGCTTGATTTTGGCCGACATCAGGCCTGAGCAACGTACAGCCAGCGGGCTGCATGAAGCCCAACAGGCTCTCAACACAAGTTGACCTTCAAAAACACAAAAGAAAATAAAAGATTACCAAGAATAAAATAGGCACAAAAAGCTTTTTGGCAAAGTCGATCAACAAAAGAAGTCTTCAAATTTGTTTCCAAACCAAAAGGCAGAGAATCTCAGCGTGTGGCCCACGAAGGAAATATTTGCTTAATGTGGCCCTTTTGCTGTCTTGAGTTGCACACCTGTTCTACTTTATAAAGTGTAGATTACTAAAAAAGAACTTTTCTTGATGGGTTGTGATGGAGTAGAAATAAATGCGTTGCACACCCCGAGTGCAGAGTGCATTGCTTTGACTACAGTATTATTGGTTGGTATCTTAAGCTGAAAATGACCAGCATCTCCTGCTTGAAATACTTGAATGTGTATGCGAACTATGCGCCACAACTGTCAGCACTAAACAGGATTACATGTCATCGATATCACTTTCGAGAATTGGTTTAAAATTTTTGTTTATAATTGTCTTCATTGATTATAGATCTTAACTTAAGTGGTAGCCCATAGTTTGATTATTGGTTTGTGGTTTCATTTTGGTTGACAGGAGATTGAATGATGAAAAGCCGTGCCGTTGCTAAACAACGTTGTGTAAATAAATCGTAACCAGTTTTGTACGCATTAACAAGTTAATTTGACGCCGTCAGCGTTAGCACGAACTGCTCAAAAAGTTTTCACTGTCATCAGTGGCGCTAACAACAAGAAGTGCGCCGTTAGCGTTGATGTTAAGTAGCGGAATTTACTTGTAGGTTAAAAAGGTTGTCATCGTCGTATTGCTTGAGCTTGATTTTATTAATAAATGCTCTTTTTGCTAATCTTTAGTGAGACTGGGCCACTACGACGGGTAGACTGCACGACTCCACCACCTGTCTACAACTTAATAATGGAGAAATCCCGTTAAGTTTCTTTCCCAAGGGCACAACAAGCAAATTACCTTGGCAGCTTGCATTCCACACTGTCCCTTTTATTGCTCAGCGTCAAGCAGGGAAGCCATGTATTCCGATCGTTAAGTCTTTGGCTTGCCCAGACTCGGGAACAAACTGAAGTCGAAACAATCACATACCGTGCTGGGATTCAGAGTGTGAGAGCTTCTACCGGGTGATCCCGAGATCCGTCGGAAACAACTTTATCAGAGCTGCCACAGCTCTGCTCACCAGGCTTAACAGGAAACGGAGGGATTGATGGTCTGAAGCAGTTAAGAGAATCGACTTTTCACACTCCAGTCGAAAAGCATGGAGTATCTTGAATAACCTTACTGGCAGGTCACGACACTTCTCTCGTCACCGCCCCGTCTCAGCTGACGCCATCGCATCTCAGCTGATTAGAAACGGGAGACATGAGGATGTTAATCGCTCATCTCAAGAGGTGTCTGACCCTTGGAAGGTCAACATTAAGTCCAGTGAATATCTCTGGAAATTTTACATCAAGAGAATTCACTGTCGCCTTTCAATACCTAAAGCCAGGTAAAGCTCCTGGTCCTGACTCTATTTGTCCGGAGCTTATACTCCATGCTAGAGCTGTTCTAAAGTCTTGGTTATGTGGCTTTCTTTCTTCCTGTTTGCGCCAACTCAAAATTCCCAAAATCTGGAGAATAGGGATGGTAGTCGCGATCCCAAAACCTAAGAAGCCTAAGGAGGACCCTAGGAACTATCGTCCGATATCTCTGCTCTGTGTCTCCTACAAAATCCTCGAGATACTTATCCATACCTTTGTGGAACCAATTACCAATCCACAGCTCCCTAGGGAGCAGGCTGGATTTTGACACAGCAGATCAACCGTGGACCAAACCGTTTTGCTCACGTAAAATATCTTGGACTCTTTTGAGGCTAAGAAGAAGGCCGGTGCCGTGTTTGTCGACCTGACAGCGGCTTATGACATTGTCTGGCACCGCGGCCTTACCCGCAAACTGCTAAGACTTCTGCCAGACAAGCACATGGTTCGGATGATCTTGGGGGCTTATCCGAAATAGAAGCGTCACCCTCACCACCGGTGATAGCAAACGAAGCAAGCTTCGACGTCTGAAAAACGGCTTTTCCCAGGAATCGGTCTTGGCCCTCCTCGTTTTTAATATCTAAATATGCGATCTTTTCTTCACAATCTCCAGAAAATATGCTTATGCCGATGATCTGGCTTTGCTGGACTGGAAGGAGTTGGAGGAAAACCTTTAGCCAAGACATGGCTACACTCTCAGCGTATCTCAAGTCTTGGAGGCTGAAACTCAGCCACTCTAAAGCGGTGACGGCGGCCTTTTATTTACACAATCGAGAGGCCAAGCTTTAGCTCAAAGTCTACGCTAATGGTAAACTCTTGCCATTTTGCCCAGTTTCAACCTACCTTGAGGAAAACTAAACAGATCATTCACGTTCTGACACCATCTCGAGACATAGCGCAAAAACTAGCTACCCGCGTCACGCTTCTGAGGCGACTTGCGGGCTCGGGATGGGGCGCTGGCGCTAAAACACTGCGTACAGCTGCTCTATCCTTGATTTATTCTACAGCTGAGTACTGCGCACCAGTTTGGTGTCGCAGTGCACACACCCGTCTCATCGATAGTGTTTTGAATGACGCCTTGCGCATTGTCACTGAATCCCAGCGTCCTACGCCAACGGTCCACCTGCCAATCCTTTCAGGCATCCAGCCAACTGAGCTTCGCCGCTGGGGAGCGACACTCTCCTTGGCCAAGCGTGGCACCCTGGACCCAGACCATGTTTTACAGCATAAACTAGCTGGGTTACCGGATGTGCCCAGGGAGAGGCCTAGACGCTCATTTATGCCTGCTGCGCTGAAACTATTAAATGACCCATCTAAACTGGGCATCCACGCGTCTCAGTGAACAAATTATTATTGATGGAGCGCAGAGTATTCTAAACGCACATTCGTACTCCATGCTTTCATTCCCAGGGCCAGTTCTAGGCCCCTTAAAATGGGCTTGCCCAGAACATCTTGGGTTAAGCTCAAACGCCTGCGGACTGGTGTTGGGCGTTTTTACTCGTCCATGTACAAATGGGGTCTCGCTCCCTGGCCGAATTTCTAATGTGGTGCCACCGATCAAACTGCATACCACGTTATCTCAACGTATCCATATGTCGGGAAACTCGAAGGTTGGCTGGTTTGACGGTTTTGGATGACGATACTCGATGCTGGCTTAATACCACCACAGCCAGCTTCTGATCCCATCGGTTTTTCCCCTCATACGAAGAAGAAGAGACCTTTTTCCAATCCGAAGATCATGCACTCAATCAGTGGATTGCAACAAACCTAGCAATTGGTTTGTGCTTTTGATCGGAGACAGTGAAAGATCTAGTAGGTAGCAAAAGTCTCATGTAGGCTTTTTCTTGGCCTTGCAGCATGTCCTTCCCGGCAGCAATGGGACCCATCAACATCTTTATATTCCACCGGGAAAGTTAAGTAATCTAAAATGTAAACTACATTCCAATGACTGATGTATACAAAAAGGCGAGTAATACCGTATGTGAAGTAATAGAAGCTCATCATTTCAAGTTTTTTTTAAGTAAAACCGGCCGCTTTTTAACACAGAAAGCAAAATTTCAAAACATGATCGGTAACTTCGTAGAAATATAAAGATGGAATCTGACATTGTGTTCAACAGCATAAATCTGTGGTCACATAAGCAGGATAAGACACTAGAAGTGAATCAACGAATTTCAAGTTTCAGGCATGCGTGGTGAAAACCGCTTTTGTACTGATCGTATGTTCTTGACAAGTTCACGACAGCGTCGTATACGGAATTTCATCTTGTACCGTTCACTACTGCCAGAAGTCTTCCAACGCGCTGGTGGATGATGTCCGCTGCTCGAGAGCTGCTGAAACCAAATTTTTGTCAAGCCGAATGTTTGAATACTATATAAACTTTCTGACAACTATCGTCGGCAGCATGGCCGAGCGGGTTGAAGCTCGTTTTAAAGACGACTGTGCGCAATCGGTTCGACTCCCACACAGGTCATCGCGTTATTGTGCCTTTGCATGAGTTGTTGTGCTTTTGCATGAGGCGCAAAAACGCGGTGTTTACGGCACTGTCTCTGCTTGGTAGCCTTGAAAAAACAGTGAATTTAACGAAAGACAAGATGACAAGTCAAAGAGGCACCTCGGGAATGGCAACTTTCAAGCGAGTGCCGACATGCCGTCCAGAGGATAGCAATACAATTCGTTATCTCGTGAATGGAGAATAGACATTTACAGCTGTCAATGATAAGAGATCCAGCCTTTGTTTTGCACATGACAGTAGTTGAATCTGCAGCCTGGTGCTCATATGTGTCCGTGGTAAAAGAGTTCTAGAGAAAAACGAAGGCAGACTGTTACCAGGACATAGTGAAACAGATGCTGACAAACTTTCAAGCTCTTGGGGCCAGAATGAGCATAAAAATTCATTACTTATTCAGCCACCTCGGCCGATTCCCAGAAAACCTTGGTGAAGTAAGCGAAGAACAGGGTAAAAGGTTTCATCAGGCCATTAAGAATATGGAAATGAGGTACCAAGGTCGATGGGACTCTCGTATGATGTCAGGCTATTGCTAGAGCCTTATGCGGGATAGTACGCAGCAAAATTACAAGCAGAAATCATATAAACGTGTCTTTCAACAAATGGATTGACCTAACATGGACTGTTGAGGGTAAACCTTGTTTTCTTTACGCTGACATAAAATTTTAGTGCCATTAGTTATTGAATTTTAATAGACTGTCTCTTCTGTTAAAGTTAACGGTCATCTACTGTGTGTACACATTTCATAAGCGTTACCTTGAACAGTTACAGTGCCGTTCATGTCTAATGCATGGCTTGTTTGGAATGTAACTTTAAAGTAAAACCAACTTTATTGTTTATTCTGTCAATAATATCTACTTAAGTAGCTTATGTGCGCTCAAAATTACGATCGGCAGTATCTAATGCAATCTACAGTAATCTGTAATGCAATACGCAGTTTATTAGTAAGCGCTAATGCGAAAAAAATAATTTCGCTATATCTCAAAAACTAGAGCCAATTCGAAAAAACTAAGAGCATATTTGGGTTCAGCGACCTTGATTTATCCTAAAATCATTTTCACATTCAGTGACTTTTGAAAAAAAAATTTTTTTGTTGACCAGTGGCCGTCAAATCAAATCAAATCAAAAATCAATTACTCCAAAACTAGCCGGTTCTGCCGGCGTCGCCCGTAGGGATCCCATCAGTAATGACGAGGTTAACAATATTGGTTCAACAGACTGAGCCTGCTTTACTCAATAAATAGTTGTGAAAACAGCAGCGAAAAGTTTGTTTCTTCGCATAACCAAATCTCGTTCCGTAACAAAACTATCGTTTTTTGATGCGCAATCGATTAAAAAAGAACCATGAGAAGTTCCGCATACTCATTACATGTCTCTCAAGTTTATTAAGTCCGTGGCCTTATTTGTCCTGTTTTCACCATAGGCGTCTTTAAACACTTTAGCTCCCGCGCGCCATTTGCGAACACTGGCGCGCATGTAAACAGAGCTTCCATCAGAAATTTTTTTGCCGGTATATTTACCGTCGCGGGAGCGAAGCAACGTTTATCCGTTAAATTCAGCAAGTGCTTGAAAGTATATCAGAGTTGTGGAAGAGTGCAAGTGATTGATACCGTGCATGTATTTTCAAGACTAAGCAATTAAATATTAGGATTACTACTTACGACCTATTTGTAACTGTAGGCGTATTTGTGTGAGATAACGCCTCTGGCGGCGCGCATTTGCTTTGTCCGGGCGTAAACGCAGCTGGGCAAAGAGAAAATTTAACCGAAACTAACCTGAAGAACTTTTCTTTTCTTGAACAATTCTTTATTCCCATTTTTTGCAGGGGGATCACCAATGTTTTGCTTGGAGTAGGCTAATTTTTGAAATGTTTAGAGACTTGATGTTTAAATGAATCTTGATCTTTAAATGAAAATTTTGATAGATAATGCCAAAAATAAATGCTTTTGAAAAATAAAAGACAAAATGTACCAAAGGACTTAGTTTTTCTACCAATTGCAATTTTGTGAAAGTTTTTTTTAAAAAAGCTTATTGTGTTACTGACCGGTAGGATACTTTTAAAAATATTAAAGACTTGATTTTTTGATGAATCTTTTTGCAAATTTAGATAAGTTGTGTCAAAGAACTATGCCTGTGAGAATGATAGTCGAATGGGGCATGTTGTCACATACCTTTGGGCATGCTTTCGCCCACTTTTGGTATCTCTGTGCACAACGAAAAGCAAACTTTACGTTACATAATGTGAAGAATTTAGACAAACAAAACCGAAATGCCCACATTCCACAGAGTTCTTAATATTTTGTGGTCGGAAGTACTCGGTGCTGATTTAATGTTGGGCAACAGGGTACAGTTAAGGGCGTTCGCAATTGAATCAAAAGTGGTTAGCACTTACTGTACTTTCGCATTCTATTGAAAGCAAGATGAACACAACAGTGAGAAGTTGCAGCCTTACTCCATCTGTTGCAAAGTCCTCAAGTTACTTGTCAGAGCTGATTACGTTCCTGTCTACCGTATAGACTCCGGCTTTACTGAAGCTGGATGAGATATTTGCAAACGTAAAAGCAAATGAATGTGCATAAGCAATAATAGCTGAAAAAGAGTTAACTGATGGGCCTGTGGACCAAACAGGAATTTCGCGCATCCACAAGTGTATCCCTTGATTACGGATTGCTTTGAAAGAACCAAACACTGAAATGTCCAGAGGCGGCAACCATGGAAATGGCAAAGCGGAAAGCTAATTATTGTGATATGATTTTGTTTAGAAAAATCAACGATAGATTCATCAATGTGAGAAGAGCAATCAGCTGAACAGTAATAGAAAAAAAAGGCTAGAATTTTCTCAGATAAACTAACATGGCTCAAAAAAGGCTTCAACCACATCGAAAAGGTTTCACTAATCTTCCTCCCCAACCTCATGGGCAGTTATCCGACTCCCTGGGTTAAAAAAAGAGTGAAATTCAATTTTCCAGATCATCAACCCAATAATATGTAACAAGCTGATGCCGTTTTTGCAACAGTGCTAATTCTAATTGTTTGGAAGCTTTCTGTGTCCTGTCACCTTTTGTAAGTTCAGTTTTATCTACATTCTAGATTCAAGTTGGCAGGTATTCCTGTCTGCTCACGACTTCACATGAATGATCCATAAAAATGATGATAATGTGTAGATTAAAATGTGCTAGCCTCTAAATGAATGCGTTTCTTGACATACGAAGGGTTTAAGTTCTCATGCCTGTCATGAATACTTGTACCCAGTCAACACCTTCCAGAAAATACAAACACTGATAACCTCAGCCAGTTTGGAAGCCAGAATACTCAGATCAACATATGCGATCCAAAAAATAATTAAAACAATTTTTTGGCTGGCATATGCAAGAATTCTTAATGTGTGTGGGAAGAGTTTTCCCAGATAAGGAATAACCAGATTTACGGGTTCCTCTTTGATAAGTAGCGACATATTGCCAAAGAAAAGTGATCCCAGTGAGCTTTTTTGGATTTCCCAAGAATTGACCTTGAAAAATCCCAAGATAAGGGAAAAATTCCCAAGCTAATTAAATGAAGACAAAAAATTATTGTATGCACATAATATGTGAATCAATTTTACAATGGGAACATTAGGGTTTGGCAATTTTTCCTTCGGCGAGACGATGATCTCCAAAAAAAGAAGGTCACCATTTCCTAGCCGGTGACAAATTAATCTCGTGTTTCCAAATTAATGCGCTTTATTGCCAGTTGAACCTGTTTTCGAGCAGTATTTTTCAAGTTTATAATAGTATTTACTATAATTTCTTTCCAAATTATCGTCATAAAGTCGATCTAGTGGGTTTGTGATAGTTATACTAACAATTAAAGTTGTTATTTATACCTGATTTTACTTAAAAATTCCAAGATTACTTCCCGAGACCCCAAGGCTTCTACCGAAATCCCAAGATCTTAGGAGAAATCTCAAGCACTGTGATCCCTGCCGAAGAGTACGATAAATAGATTGGATGATAAATTTTTTCTTTGCTTTTTTCAAGCTGTTTCTTTAAATATATTTTGAAAAGCAGAATTATTTGGTAGTTAACATAAAGATCCCTATTTGATTTGCGTTTGTAGGAACGCCTAGCTACATGTTTGCATTGTTTTTACTTACATACTAGCTAAATCCACTGAATACAAAGTGAAAAAGTGAGTCCGCAGCTGGGAAGCATTGTCATAATTGAGACGACACGCCTCGTTGAAGCGTTTTCACTTTATTTCCAAATGGCGGTGACGCGAATGTTCTGCGATCAAGAGACTGCTGTTCTACGCACAAATTTAGCATCAACAATGCTTGGTGTGCTGAATAAAACAAGCTTTCTCACTCTCCCCAGCCTGCAATGAAGCCTGGAAGTTTTTCACTACATGATTGTTAGCCTTGGCCTACCTGGTAACGTGTGAGCAACATTGAACCGACAAAGAACTAACGTTGGTCGATTTAATGCAAGTGTGTTCCGCTTTGACATAAAACATTGCCACCACGCAAGTGCTACGTGAGACTGAAGCACAAACAACACAACATATAGGCCCATCGTCAGGTGCAATTATTCTTTGTCCACCCAAAAGGCCTGAGCTGTGGTGGGCGAAGTGATGCCCGCGGGTCATGTGAGATCTGCAAGGCGAAGTTGCTCTACTCGCAGGAGGTGTGACAAGTGGCCAGTGGTGGGCAGTAACTAGTTACTTTTTTACAGAGGTGGGCACTTCCGCAAATCGGTCCGCAAATCCGCAAATTGCGGACTCAAGTTTCTATTTGCGGATTTGCGAACCTAATTTCCTACCGCAAATATTTGCGGATTTGCGGTGAAAAATTGAAATTTACCGCAAATCCGCAAACCAATAGACAGTGTTGCCTGATCCGAGGTAAAACCGCTCGGAAAAAGTGGACGCTCTATCTTCTGGGTTGGAGGTTAACGACCGGGAGTTGATGACCTTTTTTTTTTTTTTGGATGTCAACGTCTGGTCGATGGCAAAATTTGACCTTCAGAAATAAAAAAGGTCATCACGAAGACAAAATAACAGTAAATATTGCGGTCTAAGTTTGCGGAAGTGCTATGTGCATTTGCGGTTGCGGAAGTGCAAAAAGTCACTGCAAACCTATCACAAACTTGCGGATTTGCGGTTGCGGAACACCTCTTGCAGTTTTGCGGAATTGAGTTTAAATTTGCGGTGCCCAGCTCTGCTTTTTTAGTTACAGTAACTGTAACTTCGTTATTTTTTTGCAGAAGTAACGAAATTTATAACGAGTTATCAATTAGACACAGTAAAAGTTACTAGTTACAGTTACTTCCTGTTTTCTGCTTTTGCAACAAAAAGAATGGATATTTCATTAATTTGTCATGAAATGATGAAAAACTAGTTAACATTTTTAGTCAAAAAATTTTATTTCATTGGAGCCCTTCGACAAATTAGAAACTTTGGGCCTTTTGATCTTGACCAATTAACTTGAAATTGTCAAAGATTAGGTACGAAAAGAAATAATATTCAAAGTCAGGAAATATGAACGTGAAATCTTTAGTCGTTTTAGAGTAATTTTATAATGACTGACAGGGATTAAACATATTTTTTAACCCCACGCGATTTTAGTGCTTTCTGAAACCACTTTTAAGGTACTTTTGTTTGAAAATTGCTAGCTTTTTTCACTGCTACATCTAAGAAATTATTAACTGCTGGCCTTTTTACGCGTAGGCTACAACGGATCCGCTGCAGCAGTGCAACAAGGTTTTCAAAGAGCTCATCAATTAAATTTTATCACCAAAAAAATGCTACTTGTACCGCAATTCATTTTGTTTCACCCCGTATTATTACCACATTGCCTTGTAGGCTATCTCATATAACTTAGTACACAAATAATTTCTCGGATAGAATTGAATAAAGTTTTATTTTTATCAGTCAACGCTAGTTGATTTATCAAAAAGAATTAGGCTACGAATAACATGAAACAAAGTACAAATAGTGCTAGTTGCTAAGCCAGCAATTTTCAGGCGATTTCCTACAGGGTGTTCCAAAAGTCTTGGGCACATTTTGACGTTGAATATGTCAAAAACTATTAAGGAAATAACAATGCATCTGATATATTCTAAAAGCTTGCAGTCTCAAGTTTTTCATAGAATGTTCAAAGATGTTCAATGTGAACACCGTTAGTCACGCGCCACACATCAAGCCGATAGTCAAATACCTGCTAAAACGCGTTCCAGCATTGTGTTGTCTATGGTTGCAAGTTGCAACAACTTCCGTTATTCGGCCTTGAGATCAACTACATCTTTTGGAAGGGGGAGGCGCATAGACCAGTGCTTTTATGAAACCCACAAAAATAAGTGGCAGGGTGTGACATCTGGAGACCTAGGATATTAGGGCAAGAGAACGCGATCATCAAGTGTCGCTGAATCAGTTTTTGAAAGTTCAAGGACACAAAACGCTTTTTCTGGTTGAGTGAAAGCCATTGGTGGATCTAGGTTATCTTAGTTATTTAAGCTACATAAAAATATATGAAAAAATTATCATCATGACAAAAAAACTCAATGAATTTAGCATTTAAATGACAACAGTTTCATTCAACTACCATTTATAGATCAGCAGAAATGAGGACTTGAAATGTGCCCAAGACTTTTGGAACACCCTGTATTTTACTTCACAGGATCTGCCATCAGCATCACTCTAAAAAATTAACTATACAGTTACCGTACTTTTTGAAATTTGTAGCTGAAACTGCAATTAACCTACTTATTTGCTAGGTCACATGTGTCAAACTCAGGCCTGCGGGCCAAATTTGGCCCGCAGTGTAATTTAAATTGGCCCGCGAGATCATATCAAATGTGCATTCGAGCTGGCCCGCCGCATGTACCGCTAATACTACAAATCCCACAATGCTTTGCTAGTATTTTGGCGCGCAGTTGAAACCGGCGCTCCTTTTTTCTGTTGACAGTCATTAACTAGCTACAGTCTCAACGGCCAAATTAATTTCACCCTCCACAAAAATGGCCAAACGAAAGTTGGACAACAGGAGCTTTCAAGACAGGTGGGAGGCAGATTATCTGTTCACGAACCTGTTTGTCTTGTGTGCGGAGCTAACGTGGCTGTAACGAAAGAATATAACGTAAGAAGACATTATGAAACAAAACATTACGAGAAGTACAAGGACCTGGACGTAAAGCAGAAGCTGCAAAAGGTGCAGGAGATGAAAAGAAGTCTGGTTTCCCAGCAAACTATGTTCTTGAAAACAAAATCAAAAAGTGAAGCTGCTGTAAAGGCCAGCTTTATTGTGGCAGCAGAGATAGAAAAATCAGCCCGACCCTTTAATGAGGGAGAGTTTGTCAAAAAGTGCATGGTCAAAGTTTGCGACACGGTGTGCCCAGATAAAAAGCAAGATTTTTTTAATGTGAGCCTAAGCCGAAACACCGTAGCTGAGCGCGTGTGTGAGCTTTCCATTAATCTACATAAACAACTAATAAAAAAAGGGAAAGCTTTTATTGCATATTCCCTTGCTGTGGATGAGAGCAGCGACACGTCTGATACTCCCCAGCTGTCAATCTTCATCCGTGGAGTAGACTCGAGCCTGTGCGTCACAGAGGAACTTTTAGGATTAAAATCAATGCATGGCACAACCACAGGAAAAGATATCTTTGAAAAGGTATCCAAATGTATAACTGAAATAGGCCCTCCTTGGGATAAACTTGTGGGACTGACGACAGATGGTGCGCCCGCGATGTGCCGTCAAAAGAGTGGATTGGCCGGCAGGGTTCAGGAGAAGATGCGGGAGGAAGATGCAGGTAAGCTTACAGTTTATCACTGTATCATCCATCAGGAAGTGCTGTGTGGCAAAGCTCTGCAAATGAAACATGTTATGAGCTCCATAACACGAGTAGTCAACTTCATTAGAGGCAAAGGTTTGAATCACCGGCAGTTCAAGTCTTTTCTGGAGGAGCTTGATTCGGAATACAGAGATGTGCCCTATCACACAGAGGTGAGATGGTTAAGCAGAGGTAAAGCATTGAACAGATGTTTTGAGCTACGTGAGGAAATTTGTCAGTTTATGGAAAACAGAGGGAAAGACACAAATGAGCTGAAGGATAAAACGTTTCTGTATGAGCTAGCATTTCTGTCTGACATTGTGAGCCATCTCGATGTGCTTAACCTGCAGCTTCAGGGGCGGGGCCACATCATCACAGACATGTACGCAGCAGTGAAAGCCTTTAAAACTAAGTTATGTCTGTGGAAGACTCAGATGCTGCAAAGAAACTTGGGTCATTTTCCGTGCTGCCAAATCATGGCAGAGCAAATTTTTCCTGCCGTGCTGCCTAGCGCACAGTTTGCTGAAAAAATCAACGCGCTCAGCGCCGAGTTTTCCCGGCGATTTGCCGACTTTGAGGCTCAGAAAGGGAGATTTGCACTGCTCAGTAACCCGTTTGCGATCGACGTGGAAAGCGCACCAACCAGCCTCCAAATGGAACTAATTGAATTCCAATGTAATGACATGCTCACATCAAGATATGACTCTGTTGGTGCTGCACAGTTTCCATGTTTCCTCCCTGACACAATGCCACAATTACGCACCCAAGCTGCTCAAATGCTTTCGATGTTTGGCAGCACATATCTATGTAAGCAACTTTTTTCTACGATGAAGGTGAACAAAACACCTCACAGAAGTCGACTCACTGGCGAACACCTTCACTCCGTCCTGAGGATTTCCTCAGCTCAGAGCCTGACCCCAGACATTGATGAACTTGCATCCAAGAAAAGATGCCAGGTATCTGGCTTATACCAATGTGCAGAGTAAATTAGAGTGTGGCAAACGGACCTTGAATATATATTTCATATGCACTTTTTCTACTGCAAGGCATGGTCTGTTAATAGTTAAAATGTTGGATGTTTATTGAATGAAAATTATTATTTTTAGTTTTTTTATTGCTGGCTTTGAAAAAGATTGACTTTAAAAAGGAACTTGAAAGGATACAGGGAGAGACATACTTTATTAAAATAAGAAATGAATACCACTGATGTGTCTTTTACTTCAAATTTAATTTCTCATGTATTTGTAAGATCAAGCTTCGGTTGTTTCAGATTCTTTGTTTAAGCAAAATTGAAGTGCGTTTTCGTATTAAAAGTTTAAACATTACATATCAGTTGCAGTTAATTTTTCAATAAATATTGAGTTTGGCCCGTGACTTCACTTTACTGCTTAATTCTGGCCCACGGTGAATTTGAGTTTGATACCCCTGTGCTAGGTAACTATAACTGCAACCCAGTTACCATAAAAAAGTAACTTGTCCACTGCTACTGCTCACACAATGATCAACCAAAGTAAAAAAGTATGGGACCTATCGGAAACGGGGACCAATCGGACGGCAGCAGATTTCCGCCAACCCGTGGTTGTATTTCTCTCGTATTTCTGACTCCAGACTAAAATTTCATTCTTTACCAGAGGCCATGTTTTTATCAGGATTGAGCACCAAGTGTAATTGTTGTGATAAAAAAGTGTTTTTCTTGGTTCAAAGTAGTAAACGTCAAACAGAAATTTTATGAGTTTGAGATAGCTCACATTTACTTTCTTAAATCTTTTTATAGCGATGTATTTGTGGTGTATCAAGCTCAATAAAGGCATAGAGTTTAAATCTAAATAGCGCTATAACATAGGAAAGTTTTGCAATTATATTTAAAATGGCGATCAGGGGACCATTCGGATATGCTATTAAGACAGTGTCCGAAAGGTTTCCACTTTTGTGAGATATTTTATGTAGGCATAGATTGGAGCTATATTTGGGTTGTAGAGATGCCTACGTTTGAAAAACCAAAAGAAAATTAAAGCTTGTCTACCGAAGCTCAACTTCAGCTAGCCTTGAAAAGCACGCTCGAAGACAAAACCAGCATCAGAGCAGCGGCGATAGAATTTGGTGTTCCTAAGTCAACCCTATCAGATTATGTCAAACGTTTGAAGATGAGTTAGTTTTACTTATTTGATTAGCTTGGGAATTTTTCCACTTTTTTGGGATTTTTCATGGCCAATTCTTGGGAAATTCGAAAAATCTTACTGGGATCCCTGATCCAAACGGTATTTGACAAACTTCAACGACAAACACTCCTTCTCATACTGTTATGCCTTAAATAAATATATCACCCAGTCCAGTTAAGGATTCATACTTCAACATTCAAGATGATATGACTACGTCATTCTTAGACTCACTTCATTGCTTTGTTTACAGGTTTTCAACGCGGATGACAAAAAGGCTTTACAACACTACATTCTTTAAGTTTCAAAAATGTTTTGTGGTCTGATAAAACTGAAAACAGGGCAATTGGCTTTAGATTTTTCAAGACCAAAAATATCTCCATGCCTAACAACTGGAGAGAGAATGAAGCTGCAGGGAAAGACTGGCTTTGTGGATTTCGCAAAAGATCAGGAAATCTATCTCTTCGTAATCCACAGTCGACGAGTCTGGCTCGATCAATTGGATTTAATCGCCCTGCTGTCAATGCCTTCTTTGGCAACTTAAAAGACGTTCCTATTGCAGATGGCAATATATCTCCCAAAAACATCTGGAACTTGGACGAGACTGGGGTATGTACTGTTGTAAAACCAGAAAAAGTCTTGGGTGAGAAGGGGGTAAAACAAATAGGGCAAATATCTTAAGCTGAACGAGGAGAAACGATAACAATGTGCTGTTGCATTAACGCCATTGGTAACCGTCGGTTTTCTTCGAATACACTTCGAAAGTTACATGCTAAAAGGTGCTACTTAGAAAGCTTAGGTCTGGCATATCCATCCGGTTGGATGACTAGCGATCTTTTTGCCAAGCAATAAACCATTTTATTAAATTCATGAAGGTAAGCAAGAGCAATCTTGGTGTGTTGCTGGTGGATAATCATATCAAACACCTCGTCATTGACGCTATTGATATGGCCAAAGAAAATGGCTTACGTTTGCTTACTTTTCCCCCACATTGCAGCCACAAGCTGTAACCACTTAACGTAGAAGTGTATGGCCCATTCAAACGCTATTACTCTTGCATTTGCGATTTGTGGATGTCATCAAATCCAGGAAAACCTCTTGCAATTTATGACGTTGTAGAATTGTCTGGCCAGGCATTTCAAAGGTTGTTTCTAACGAAGATATAACTTCTGCTTTCAAGTCAAGCGGAATCCATTCTTAAAATCCAGATATTTTCACAGACTATGTGTTTCATCCAGCTCTTATTACAGATATTCCCCTTCAACGTGATGAGGATCCTTCCGGCGTTTCATCAAAGAGTCTTTTGCCTGAAAGTGCTACGAGCGCAGCTACTTCTCAACAATTGAACGACGAAGCACTTTTTGCAACAATCACTCCTTATTCCAAAGTTAATTTCGCAAAAAACGCCCCAATAAAAACAGATTTAAAAGTACAATAATTATAGATACTTCTGAAAAAGAAAAGATTCTCTCTTGCCGCAAAAAGCTATCTAAAAAACGAATAAAAAGAACTGTTTCTTCCAGCAGCCATAGTGATATATTCGTACATTTAGCATCCGATGATAGTGTAAGTGACCATGAGTCATTTATACATGGAATCAGCGAAATTCTTGGTACCCCAGCTCAAATAGGACACCAGCTGAACATTGGGAACTTTTCTGTCATTAAAGTTTTTTCAGCGGAAGGAAAACATAAAAATTTTATTGGAAAAATATGTGTGGGGCCTGACGAAGATGGTGACTGCGAGGTTGATTTTATGAGGCGATCAGAGAAGATTAGAGACCGTTTTCAGTTCCCTGAAGAAGTCGATGCAGCATCTATTGAGCTGGATGATATTGTAGCGCTTCCTATGGGCTGCGTGCTGTCGTTCTCGTACCACGTGGTCTGCTTTCTGGTTTATTGCTGGACAATAGTTCTCATACACTACAGCAACAAGCTCATACGAGAGTCACGTAGCGATAAAAGAGAACAAAACGTGGCGGCGAGGCGGTTATATACGGCTTAGATTTGATGTAACAATGACTGCTACAATATAATGAAATGTTGCCGAAACCATCTTCAGTAGCAGCAACGAAGCGACTATGTGAAGTCTTAATGTTTGGGGCTGATCTTGCTTCTTATGGACGGTAATTTCGTCTGGGATCCGGAGACGTTTGTTGATACTTATTAACAATCTTTGTAACTTCCATAATTGTTGTGTCACAGTAAAAATGCCTTTTTCTCTTCAACTTCTTAAATTTTTTATATCTGGCAGTCACATTTTCAAACCTCCAGAAGGTCCCCACCTTTTGGACGAAAGGTTCCTATGGATGGGTACCATTCGGACGTTTTGGTGACATTTTTGTAATGTAAATAAAGTTACTTTTAATTACCCGAATCTTATATCAAGTGGCAATATAAGTTCCCCATAAACAAAAATATAAATAATACTTGAGAGCATTCGATATCGTCCAACTAGTTTGGCGAAAAAAAGAGCCATGTAAATTTTGTTCTATGGGTTCCTTTCTTCCCCTATTCAGTTAAAAACTACAGTCTTTTGAGCTTGATATAAAAAAATAGGGCTTTTAATTTAAAACCTCCAGCCGTTTGAGGTTGATAGTAGGAACAAAAAGTAGGTCTTAGAAAGGATAAGTGCCTAGCTAGCCCTATCATCACAGGCACAAGTTTTTTCATGACATTACTCAACAAACAACTCAGTTAACTTTCAACACGTTTTGTTGACAATATTTTATGTGTCTTCGAAATCGTAAGCCACATCAACTTTTCTTACACTCTCCAATCTCTGGATACAATCGCAGTTTATCATCATACATTTTGAAGTCATTTACTATACTCCCAGTGGAGAGCACAAATAAAAAAACAGACGACACGCCTTTTTTCCTAGCTTTCCTGATAAGGTAATTTAATATTGCGGTACCACCCGGTTAAGTAAAATTGGCCTGTGTGCAAAAAAAGTTTGCGCACCCTGGCTTACAGGATCTTAACAAGCGAGGTGAATGAAGCAAGAAGTGGTTGGCAAAAAGATTGGCCAGGTGCGATGGCCATGCCATTATCTTCACATTTAATCTAAATTCTATTCATGTGCATGTATTAACGTATATCGTTTTGCCATCGTCTCCTTTTTTTGTCCACTGCTGTGTAATTTATTTCTATGTATGCTGATTTGGACAAAAAATAAAAAATAAAATTGATTGATTGATTGAAGATTGGAAGGCACAATAATGGCTGCTCCTATGAAAAAAGAAGTCTTCATGCAGTGAAAAAATTTTTTTGTTCTAGAACGGATCGCTGGAACTTGTTCATTTGCAAACCGGCTGGTTCAAGGCTGTAAGCTCCTATTTTCATTTTTTCTTTTTTCATTTTTTATTGTGGGCAATGCTCATCTCAGAGATGCAGTTGTTGATAGGTTGCGTTGCCTGTGGTAGTAGGAATGGATGTGACACCTACTTGTAACTCCAAAGCGAGTCTCAACTCAAAGTAGTATTAGGTATAACTGAAGAAGCTTTTCCTGTGACCGAGGATACAAAAATTATAAAATATCTTGTAGAATTTGTTTGGAGCAAAAATGTCAAAGAAAATGATTTTCCTGAAGAAAAGTTAAGTAGGCCTTGTTTTAGCTGGGCTAAAGAGATGCAGCATAAATCTAGTTGGTTTGCGACATATTTAAGTTTAACACAAGGGTATCAGAGTAGAGTGCTATAAGTGATGAGTTAGCTAAGTTATTTGTTGAGTTTGCTTGCTTTTTATTGTCAGATGTTTTAGTTGTCCACATGCATGATTCTAACAAATTGCCAAAAATTAAATATTATTTCAGCATCTGTATTGTTTTCTATAAAAATATTTTTTAATATGGGTTAAATCACTCTTGATGAAAATCATGTTGTGGATCATTGCTTTTTCATTGGGTAAGTATGTTTTGATTTTGTTCAACTCACTGCCAGTCACTTGGTGTCTTCACCAAGAGGAGACTTCATAGGGTCTGCGGTCTCAAAAATCTTTTCTTGTCTGGAAAGGGGTGGTTAATTAGGCTAAGTTATCATCTCTGCCATATTACAAGAAGGCAGTGGCTATTTTGCCGTCGACGGCAATTTGCCCTTGGAATCTATTTTGCCGTAGTCATTCACGTGTGTTTATGTAGCCGTATTTGCTACAATTACACCAGTGACACTGTGGTGTAGTGGATAGTGCGCTGGTCTTGAGATACCATGGTTGCGGGTTCAAATCTCAGCTGGCAGGGCATTAAAAGAAGGCAGTGGCTATTTTGCCGTCGACGGCAAATTTACAAATTTACCCTTGGACGACCAAAAGTCACATGTTTAGTACGTCATTAAAATTGACCAATTACAAATAACTCAAGGCAAAATAGTCTCTGAGGGTAAATTGCCGTTGACGGCAAAATAGCCACTGCCTTACAAGAATGTTAAAAAATGATACACATGTTTATAAAAGTAGCAACTTCAATGAAAATATTTAAACTTTTACTTCTGAACATTTAATGATCTTGTCATCAACAAGTTAAACCTGAAATCCGTAAGAGTTAAGCTTCCTTCTCCTCACGATTGCAGTTAGGTGTGGCATGGGCAAATGGAACCATAACTTGGTTTTAAGCTTTAAGTTAACCCTAACTAATCTGAACGTATTCCCAACCCTAAAACTGGTCCATAGTTCTGAGGAATTTCCCCATTTTATTGTTGTCCAATTCTTTAAAATACTTTTCATGGAATTCCATGTTTCAGTACACTGGCCAACGAGACTAAAATACAGAAATTTACAGAGTTAAGAAAGGCAGTGGCTATTTTGCCTTCAGAGGCTAATTTGCCATCAGACATTTGTGATTGGTCCATTTCAATAATGTATTAAGCATATGACTTTTGAACATTTAAGGTCATTTCAATTAGGAAGTAGCTATTTTAATGTCGATGGCATTTTACCCACAGAGGCTGTGGCTTGTGGATAGTGCACTGGTCTTGAAATACAATAGTTGCAGGTTGGAATTTTGGCTGGGAGGGCACTGATAGAAAGACAGAATACACAGGAGGGGGAGGCCCAGTATGTGAATGTGCAGGGTAGTGCACATTGGAAGGGAGTGGACACTGGGAGTGTAAAATTTTTTTAATCAGTTATTAAGATTGACCTATCAGAAACGAACAAAAGTCACATGCTTAATACGTCATTAAGGATTGACCTATCACAAATAACCTGCAACAAAAAGTCTCTAAGGGTAAAATGCCATCGACTGCAAAATAACCACTGCCTTTCAATTATGAATTAAAAAATTTGCCCCACTAGTGTGCACTTTTCCACACTGTACTCTCCCAGTGTACATTATCCCATACCTTCAGATACCTTCCCTCCAAGGTACCCTGCCTTTGTCTAAGTACCATGCCAGTAAAGATTCTGACCAGTGTCCACTGCATTTCCAGGCAGTTGCACTATCCACTACACCACAGCATCACTACCAGAGTAGTAGCAAATATGGCTATTTAAACACACATCAATGGTCATGACAAAATAGCCTCTAAAGGTAAAATGCCACTGATGGAAAAATAGCCACTTCCTTACAGAAATATGGTAATTCATATTGCATTAGGTAATTTCTCTAACAGAAATTCATATTAAACATAAAAAATGATGGAAATTCATTGTAAAAGAAGATTCACTGACTTGTGGAAATATTGAACATTACTAACTACAGAAGAATGGAAATTGCAGAAATAAGGAAAATTTGTGAAAGGCAATAAAAACTGGAAGTATACAGGCTAATCTTGAGTAAAATTATATCCTTGAGTTAAACTAAATATGTCTGTAAATTTTTGTATTTCTGTGATTTTCATAATTTCATAAATGCTTTTCCAGTAGTTCTGTAAGAATTCCTCCATTTCCTTTATTTTGTAATTTCTGTAGTTTGGTGTTGTCCTATGATTGACCACATTGCAGAGTGACCTCTATTGATACTGTAGCAACATAAGTAGATTTTGCATTTTTCTGTACTTTTTGTCCATCTTGTATTCAATAATTTTAACAAGTTTTTATTTATTCTTTTGAGCTAAGGTAATTTGTAATCTAAACCAGTTAATTCATTAGTTTAAAACTAACCTAAAGCTATCGTTCACTCGAGAAAAAGTCAATGAAAGCTAAAATTATTAATTAAGTTGATCACAAACTTAGATATATACCTATACTTATTTTTATTCAGTTCTGTTGTCAGCAAGTTATTTATTTTATGTGCTGATAAATATATTGTTTAGTTTTGGCCAGCTTTGCACTAACTAGCCAAGCAGAATGCCCACTGTGTAGCAATGACTGTGGAGAGGTTGGGTTTCTGAACTGTGATGGATGTCAGTGTTCACCAACTTGTGATGTAAGTCCTTGCTTTTATATGTAATAGGGTTGAACCTTCTATTAAGCATAATATGACTTCTTCTGCTTCCATCTACTTCGGTGATTCTTGTATTTATTGAGACGTCAGAAAAGCTCAGCAAAAATCAATTTAGTAAAAGGGATTGTAATGACTTTGTCTAGTATGATATCATAGCAGCTACATACCCAACTGTACGAAATTTGAAACTGAATTGTGTGGTGCACATAAAGTTAAAACAAACCAAAAGACTGTAAAACGCAATGTAGTGCTTTGCACAAAATTTAATTTAGTAAAAAGCTTTATTTGCGACAGTTATTTCATAGCATTTGTTGAAAGATTTAATGTCTTCTGTGACCTTCAAAAAACTACCCTAGAAAAATCACTGATCGTCACCAGTATAGAAGTGCTATAGTATGTCATTCTTTATAAACTGCTTGTACAATCTACTAACTGTTACACAGTGTTGGTTACGAATGGTACATATAGATTTCTATCTATTTTTTGCCTACACGTAAATTTGATATAGTGATATATTTGTAGAGCCGAGTTCAAGTAAAGTAAGCCTTCAAAAAATACTTAAGTGATGAATAATTTTCAAAAACATACCTAAGTATTTCAAGTAATTTTTAAAATACAGTTTGGTATGCAACCTGCGGCCCAAAACCCAATTAATTTTTTGATAATTTTTTGGTCAACCCATATGAAGAATTTATTGTAAAGTATTTCATCGAATTTTGTGAGCTCTTTTGAAAATATTAAATCCTGCGTCTGTAAATTACTGCTTGAAAAATTATGCTTCAGATAAATATTTTGTTAAAAATGCCACAATTTGTAGTTTAGTGTTGTCCTATGATCACAGTATTTGTATCAACAGCAGATATATATATGATATAATACCTATGTCAACAGTTACTCTCGTTAGACTTATAACAAAAGGCGCGAACATGATAACAAAGAAATACAGGGTTGTCATACAAACAATCTAATCACATATATTACATTTTAAATGATAAAATTTTGTCAAGGTTTATTGCATGAGAAGATTACTTGAAATTGCTTAAGTTGGCCAAAATATACTTAACCCTTTCAATGCCGATTTGTGATAACGCATGTGAAAGTTTAGTTTTTATTGAAAACAACGCAAATTGAGTTTATATTTATGCTTGATATGGATTTAAGCTGTTCCGCATTATATTTTTGTTTTTTCTATTTTGGGACATATGTGCTCCAACGGTATTTATTGTTGGGATTAAATTGTTCCTGTGGGATTGAGCAACAGAAATGCATATAGTGTGAAATTGAAGAACAAGTGACAATTGGTGTCCTAAAATTCCAAAATATTGAACAATTTCCCGCCAGCTAAGCATTCTGCCCATATGTTCCTACTATGAGCCATCTAAAATAACTGCAGTGGCAGACATGCTGGCGGATGAATATATAAGCTAGCTATGGTGGTGGAATACCGCCTTATCCCATCCCAATGCCATTTCAGCGCGAATATTTAGGCTTGGTACTAAGAAGCAATACTTTGGGACGTATATGTCCCGACGGGATTGAAAGGGTTAAGTAAATAATTAGTAAAATTTTTGCTTAAGTAATTAAGTGATTACTTACTTGAACCCAGCTCTATATATTTGCCTCTACTTTTCCGTATCTTGTTTCAGTACCTTGTTTTTAGTTTATTTAAAAATTTTTGCTGTTCTGATTCAAGCTAGATGTTACATGTTATCAGTGTTGCTATCGTTATTCATATTTTGAATTCTCTGATGTTCCCCTAACGTATTATCTGATTAAAATTTTAAAGGAATTTTGGTGTAAAAAAAATTGCATACAAAGTTTTCGTTGTTTTGTTTCACTATGTTGCTTGCTGTTTCGCAACTGTAAGTATGTCTATAGTCTACTCGTGGTGCTGTATTATCGCATGACAAATTACACAAAGTTTTACTGAAAAGAGCTGATTTTTAAGAGTTTCGAGATACTAACACAGTGAATTATGCAATTTACACAAATTCGGTAGCATCAAGTGGTTGTGCTTTTAAAGATCTAATTGCAATTGATTGAATTGCTCCATGTTTACAACTGTCATGTAAATATGATATTTTGCTGCCCTTGACGCTATCACAGTTTTTTTTGGCAAAGAAATTCTAAAGCTGACTTTCTCAGCTTATTTAATTTTTGCTTCATTGAATTTAAATTCATTATTTTTTTGATTTTAAAATAAACCTTTTGAATCTGTTTTGTGTTTATTATATAAACATTATGATTCAAGAATTAACTTCATGTTTTCAAGGCAGGCATATTTATCAGAATCGTTTTCATAATCTGCTTGGTGAAAAAGCAATTGATTGGATGACAGTTGCGTTGCTCCGAACCATCATAAAATCCTGTAAAGTTTATCCTTGCAATGTAAACACATTACAGCAGCATCGTTTTAATTTAGTTTGCAACAATACTCCCACGATCCTGCTGCTTTGCTTTATTAATTTTTACAAAGAATTGTGCCTCTGTCGTTGAGGAATAGGTTTCATAATTGAAGATTTTCTGCCGAACACCAAAACAACTTTGCAGCAATTTGTGATATTTTTTTGCTATTATTTTAATTTTTCGTAGCTTGATATTGTGATGTTTGTAATGCTGCAATTATGTTAATGTGTATCGAATCAGCGTTACTAGGTTTGTATACAATTCTTTCAATTTAAAATGCAACTTTGGGTTATTGCTGAGATAATATGATAGCCTGGGGCAAAGCTAGTTTAATTTTGTGCAATTTTTTGTAACAGAACTGGCAAATTATCATCATTATGTTATTAATGAGTGTCAAATACTCCCAGAGAAACTATTTATTATGGAGTGTGGTTTCCAATCATTGTAATTTCGATGCTATCTGCTGAACAGTCGACTTTGCAATGTAATCGTAGTAACTACGTGGCAAATGCAAAACACATTAAGTTTTTTTCACAATAATGTCATTTGTGTGCGATGCAAAGCCAGCTGTTGCTGGATTTTTACCCAACCGCACAAAGGAGTAGAATGGGCAACTTCCTTAAATTCTTTTTTGTAAGCAAATTACCTTCAATGCATATTTTTAGTCGTTGTGGTTTGTTTTTTTTCATGATTCAGCGAGGCCGTGGAAATAGTGATTTCACATAAGTATTATTAGCGGTCATTTAAAATTTATTTATTTTCTATAAAAATGTTAACTTTGAAAGGTTAACAAATAGAAACAACTTTATAGTGGTAACAAGTTTATTTGTCAACAAAGTAGCCAATGAGGACATTTGCTGACGTGCTAATTTTTTTACTTCTGTGTAATAGTCACTAGACTTTAATTGTGTTTTAAAATTGGTTAGATCACGAATAGCATTACTTGATTGTAATACAAAAAGAAAAAAAAACTTGACGACAAGGTTACTTTATGCCTGAACGAGGTAGTGGTACGTGATCAGTTCCTAGAAGAGATCTAATGCGGCCAATCGTGGCTACTTTGGACAACCTTAAAGAAGTTTGTTTAACTGCTCTGCTATTGTTTGTTTTTACAGCGATTTTTTTCTGCTAAAATTATCATCAGTAAGCTCTTCTCTGTATCCAATAAGGTGCGTTCTGATTAGCTGCTACTATTAGAGAACTTTTTTTAGTTTGTTGATGTCCAAAGTTACCCCATGTTCGGGAAAATTTTGAACAGTTGTAAGTATCATTGCCAATGGTTTAGAAAGGCAGATAGTCCAAAAATACGGCTTTTAAAAAGGGGTTAAAAAGAAATAATACAGTATTGGGGCATGGCAGTTTTTTGGTTTTCCAATCAGAATCAAAAATGACAAGCCAGTGAAAAGTATATTTTGTATCAAAAACAAGTTAAGCAACATTGTATTCATTCAGTATATTTGTAGTTCAAAAGTGTATTTACTACTATATTCTCTTTGCTGCTTTAAAGTCTCATTTTTTTAAACACAAAAATTCACTCCACATGTCCTTGCATAAAGTAGATAAGCCAATCTTCGCCTGGCATATTGTTGGTAAATCTCAGTTCCTGTGTTCTCTCCATTTCCAATGTTCATTTTACTACCATTTGTACTTCAAGAGGGTTTAGAGGTTGGCCGCACTGACTACAGACATGAGGTAGTCCATTATTTCTGCTTTTTTCTCATCAAAAACTATTTTTGATCTGCTTGGCGGAAGCATGTGCGCTTTTCTTACTTTGTAATTCAAGGTAAATATTGGAATCTCATATTGCTTTTCTGCTTGTCTCTGTGTTAGATTTGTCCTCAATACTTTCTGTATTGCTTCAGTTAGGTCTTCTTTGATATAGTCTCAATACCTTCTACTTCCTGCTTTGTATGCTTTGGGAATATTTTTAAGCCTCCATCATTCACATGACACTTCAATAACCATTATCTATGCTATAAACAATGCTAAATTTTGTAGAAACGTGTGAGTTCTGCACTCTATACAATTCTATTCTCACTACACAGCGACCTCATGATCCTAATTGTTTTATGAATCCTTGACTTTTTCACTTGACAGCTATGAGTGATCTCTTAAGCATTGTCTGGAAAAGAAAATAACCTAATGGCAATGCCCAGAGATAATCAAATTGTACAAAGTAATTTTTACACCATCCCAATTTATACCTACAGGCAAAAAGTTACAGTTATGATCATTATTTTCAAACATCTGGTCATGAGCCACAGCATATGAACAAACAGTGTAACAGTGTAGCCATGGTTTATACTGCCATACATAGATATGCCTACCATGATGTAACAGAGTTGAATTTTGTTTTGTTGTATTTTGTCTGCGTTTTCTTTCGCCTTACTACTTATGGCTGCTGAACACTAGGCAGTAGCAATAGTAGCTCTATCACTTGTAATTCAACAGTTTTTGACTTCAACCACTTATAGAACAAAACTTTTTGTTAATCAAAACAATAATCCTAGGATTGACAACAAAATACCTATTCCAAGATTACGCATGGACTTCCAAAGTAGCCGTGGTTGACCGTGCTTCTTCAGTAAAGACATTAATAACAATATTTTTATTAATGAACATTCATTTTGAGCGAACTAACATTATATTTATTTCACCCCACCTTAAGACAATTTCGTACGCTCTATATTACAGTAATGTAAATTTCTCGCTACTTTGCTCTTTGAAATTTTGCGAGAGGTAGGTCAAGAACGGTTTTTTGTTTTGCAATCTCAAGCCTGCGTAATTTCGAAATTTTGGTGTATTCCGTTTGCCCGTTATCAAATAGCATGCGCAGTCATCCTACATTTTTTAACTATTTCACTTTGGACAAGACAGAAAGCATGCTTACGGCAGTGAAGTTTGTAGTTCTGCAGCATTTCATTAACACGCATTTCTCTCCACAGATGTGGCCTTGTAGACCAGGCGAATCGTGTATACTAGAAGCTATGACATGCGACCACACCCCGTGTCCCAAGTTACCTTCATGTGTAGGTGAGTTGAGAGCTTTGTCAAATTTTATTAATGTTTTGATAATCTTATAATTGATAATTGAATAGTGCTGTAGTTCATGCTTCCAAAAAATATGATTTCAATCATTTTGAAAACTGCAGCTCAAAATTAGTATTTGATTTTTAAAGCATTTAAATCGCTATCCTCAGCATACTAGCGCATGTGCTCAAAATTACTAAAAAATTTCGATACATTGACGTTTTGAAAAGCAGTCATCTGATTATATTTTTTTGACATAAAATGGTAACTGCACGAATTTATTGAAAAAAGAAATGCAATGTATTTATGTAATGTCAAAAGACTGATAAAAATATCCCAAACTTACGGGACCGCCTTTTTGAAAACACATTTTTATTTTATTAAGCATAATGTGATGTAAAATCGAACTCAAGCCGACCGAACGGGAAAAAGTTTTAATTCGATCATTGATATATTTCGTGTCAGTACTATTGTTGTCTGCAATTTACTCCATGGGTGTTCGCTCGATTTTGCTGTCAAGATTTTATTAGAAGCTGTCAATATCTAATCATGATCTTCAGATCTTTTTTAATTTTTTATCTCGCCTGCATTTTAATGTATTAAATCTTTGTGGCGTTGTTAAGCAATTAAGTTAAATGCTTATGACGAAGCACGAAACAATTTGTGACGTAATAAAAATGTGTGATATGTGACGGCGTAATGATAGGCCTAAAAATTGTTGCCTTACAGACCAAAATTGTTTCACTCATAAACCTACCCAATATGTCATTACAGAGTCGGACCTTGTTGTAATGGACGGTGTTTAATTAATTCGATTTCGCTGAAACAGTTAGGAAGTAGTAGAGCGTAGTATCCGGTAATATATCAACCATATTAAAGGGTAACAATATTACAGGGTTTATGATTGTTCGCACTGGCCTGAATGTGCTATCACAAAAAAATTTGCGCTATAACAAAAATAAAATCACGTCACATATTTGTGGACGAAATAAAACATTTTGTCAGTTGTAACAAAGATTATTCATAACTTCTAATTATAATTTCACACTATTTACGAAGACTTCAATATCAGCTTGACTTCAATTACTTCAATTGCAAGACTCTGAGTTACCGTAATAGCAATTGCCGAGGCGTTTGGTACACTATTAATTGATTAGAAATAGCTAAGTGGTTAAGGCATGGTCATTGCACGACTAGTTTACAAGTATGTTTAAATCCTTTCCCCTAGCTGCGTTTTTAACAGGTTGAAAGGTGAAACAGCGACGAGTATAACTAGTATTTTAATATGTGATTAATTAGCGTTAGGTTTCTTTTTTGTGTTCTTGTATCAAGTGACGTTTACTCTTGCAAGGCTTTGCGTTCTGTTAATTTGTAGCCGCTGCTACTTGTTTATGAATACCTTACTAGTTGCAGTGTTTTGTTAAGGTCGAGATAAAGTTAATACAGTGCAGTGCATTCTTCAACTTTTCAATCGTTTCTTGTGTATGTCGTGTAAACTTTGCTATCTATAAATCGGCGTCCATATAAAGTCGTGTTGGCTGTGTAAAGAGCTTATTCATTCTCAACTTTACTCGAGGTAATGCGATAGCGCATAACAAAAGTTGTTGGGAGAATGGAATCAACTGAACATGTAAAAATACGTAGTGACTCACTGGTTGCATTTAAATGCAGATATCGAAAACATTGTTTACTGCTGTAACAGTGTTCAAAAGATGTCAAGTACTTCAGTAGCATGATATTTGTACTCCTATGTGGCTCAGTTTTGGGGCTGGTCGTAATTATAGCACTAGTCCTCCCTCTTAACAGAATATCTGTATACCCTCCTTCAATCCCTCAAAGTGCGTTGTAAGTTTTAAAATCAGTTTCTTTTACGATAAACTTAATAAAAATTTACTAACGCCATCTTTTATTTCAGATTTATCTCGTACTTGCAAGCAAGGCTCCCCTCTTTATAATGAAGATTCTCCTATATTGTGTGACAGCCAGTCGATTTTTTGTCCGCTCGCTTATTCGTGCACTAAAGTGAACTTCCACACTTATTCTGTGTGCTGCCCGGAACAACACCAAGGTACAAAAACAAAATTTCTTTTTATGAGCTAGTTCTTTCTGTCTTGCTCATGCTCTATTGCTAGTCTTGATTACGCCTGGCCATCGCGACGGGTGGATCTGTTGGCCGTGCCATTTAATATAAACATAGCTCGTTACATACCTAATATAAGCATATCTCGTTATATACCTTATCCCAGGATACCACTAGCAAATTTGCTGGCTGCAAGGGAATATAACCCAAGCTCTATCGAGTGCAAAGCGGACGATTTGATTTCCTCACCGATGATGAGATCTTGTTGAACTTCTCGGACACAAAACGGGTCGAGAGTCAAGAAGACCGCGTAGTGACCTCAGCAATAATCGAGTCGGCATCCGCTTACGTAGCACTGATGACAACGCAAGTCGTATTTTGTATTGGACCAAAACCCGTGCCCCTTGGCTTTGTTTTTGTGACAAGACAAGTATTTGTGAATGCATTGTAGTGCGGCACTACGTAAGTTATCCACACATTATAATGGCCGCGTAATTTGGCTACTTTTTTGTTGTGGTTAGTGTGAAGTTTAAAGCACTGGTTCTCAGCCATTGGGCTACAGCAGAAATTCGGGTGGGCCACGGCTTGGTCTGCAATTTAAGGAAAAATGAAGACTTCGAAAACGTCGATCTGGAAAAAGAAAAAAGTTTTCTTTGAGGTCTAAAATGCGAAACGAAGTCGATGGTGGATCTCAAAAAAAAGTCTTCCCTTTCAATTGGGATTAGAAATCAAAGAAGTGGGCCACGGACGTAAAAAGGTTGAGCAAAACTCCCTTGAAGAATTTTTTTTTTAAAAATAGTGTACATTAGTGCTTGTTTAGTTCGGTTTGTTTTTGATAAGGAGCACTGAGCCCAGCAAATTTGTGTTGATATTTTTTAAGCTTGTGACAGCGTAGTACTTGCTTTAAGGCTAAGCTCCAAATCAGTTTTGAGTTTGGCTAAGTTGCTCTTGGTTTTTAACCGAACACAGTGCGAAGCTGGGTTGACCAAGTGCTTGAACTGTTAACATTAGGGTTTGGAATCCGTTGCTTTCGTGCTGTTACAACTTGTATTTCATCATCACTTTTGCAGAAATAGAATTTCCCTTCTCGCTACGCAGTCGGAGTTCTGCGCCGACAACTTTGCCGAAAGGTTAGTAGAGCTGTTGTGTTATTTTTTACTGTGGGATATTTTGCAGTGTATATTTCTGAAAATTTTTCAACTCACATAGCACCCAGTGTGTAGACCACTGTGCTAGAAGTTGTTTAGCTTTTCATTTTGTAGGTGGAAACAGTAAATAAATTTCAAACGAAGGCAACGTATAATTGGAAGATTGCTTGCCTGCAGCGGAATTGTCGCTTGCTTTCGAGCTCACTCTACGGGTTCAAACTGCAGCTTGCTTTACTCACAGCCACATGTTTGAGTAGTTGCTGATTCGAAGACCGTTTGATAGTTTCGCAGTCTCCAAATTTTTTCATCTTGCGATCGATGTCTTGAATTGGCTTTCATTATATCTGAACGTCTTTTTTAAAAAATTTGTTGGTATGTCCATCTTTCGATTGCAGTCTGGCGCTATTGCCGTGTTTCGAAATCGCGTAACTTCAGGTGTTAAAAGCGGCTTAGCAGGAATAGTTGTGAGGGTTTTCAATCACAAGTTAATCGCATTACACGTGAGCTCTTGCGGTATTTGAGTGGAGCTTCTGCACTTTTATCTATATTGAGATTCCCTAATTACTTCTCAAAATAGATTTCAGCTAACAGCTTGACTGCCTCGCGCTGTCGGGAAATTGATGGCGAAAAAATGTCAAGAATGGTTTGTGTTGTGCTGCTCTGATCTGTTGCTGAGGTCATTGTGGCGACTTTATCATTTTTTCGTTTTTCATTTATTTTACTGCTCAGTGTTTTAAGCTTTCTGAGCTGTGAAAGAATAAACTTGGAGCGAAAATTGAAAGTGAAGTTATTTCGTGTATATGCTCTGTGCTAAGCGGTTTTACTTCAATCGTCTAGTCATTCTGCTACCATGAGTTGATTTCATTATATCACATGAAATATCAAAAGTATTTATTATGCGCACTGTTTTTTCGTGTTAGTCCAATACTTATGTTGCTATTCATTATTACTGCAACCATTTACGACATTTAAGAAGCACAACCTTGCCAGTGCGTTCACATAGAACGGATTTTAATCGTTGATAGACATGTGCTTGATGATAGAAATTGGTTTTGTTTGTTGCGATTTCTTCATTTAAAAACTCATTGTCTTTTACGTCTTTCACGTTGTTGACTGGTGAGGCGATTACGGCTCTATGAGCTCTCGTAAACACGCCACAGTACATGGGATGCTCTTTTCACATTTAAATTACTCAAGTTGTAAAAACGCTTTACGATGAACTCTTTGACCTCATCAGTGAGCAAGAATCAAGGTGGCAATTACTTATACGTCAGAGGTCGATCAAGCTGATGTTTGAACTTGATATTAAAAATAAAAATACTAAAAATTTGTTGCCCAAGTCACTTTTTGACATATCAGCTCCGCATCGTTGCGTCCAGAAGTTGTTCTTAAGTCTCAAGGTATAAGGGTTCCACCTGATTGCGCTTTGAAGTTGTTATTGTCAAGGGGTGGCGTCCTGTTTTTTGGAGAGATTTGACAAAGGTCAATTTTTCTTGCTGCGTCAAAAGCACTGCTGTTGTAATTTTTTTTTTTCAGAAAAAAGCAAACGTCTTCGAGTCGTGGTTTGCTTTTCGTCTGATGAGTTAAGATCTTGATTTTAAATATTGGTAAATATGCATTCAAGAGAAGAAGTACAACCTAACTGGATTTTAAAAATGGACCTCTTTCTCTTTGCAGCTTCCGATAATTCAAAAGTTGATTTAGACTTTATCCTGGGATGGCTGTTCTCTCCTATTCTTTTGTCTAATACGTACAAGTTCGAATTTCTTTTCTACCCTTGTTTTACATAAAGTTGTAGGTGGTGATGTTAGATCTAAACTTAAGATTCAATCACTATAGTTTTTGATGCAACTATATGTGATATGCATAATTTGTGATTAAACCGCCTTTTTTTAGGCCGCAAACAAAGTTTTTTTACACATTCGCATGTGTGCAGATGCATTTCCAAAGCTTCTTTTGATGCTAGGTGTTTCATAAGCTTCAAAGTAATGTGCGCTAGCCGACCAGTGTATGACAAAAAATGAGCTAGAGATAGTTCGAACGCAAGATGGGTGGGTTTGAGAAACTACGATCCACCAGTCACTGTGGTCGGTACAAGTCATGTTTTAAACGCAAACTGTGAGCTTGAAAGCAAGCGACAGCGCCATTCGGGCGTGCTCTATGAAGACTCCAACCAAGTTATCATAGTTGACTTTTGAATGGCCTCTCTTGCAAAAGTTATGTACACAGCCCCTCGGTGTCTGTTCGCGTTTTGTTTGATTAGTTCTTGAGAAAGTCTTATTAATCTTTATTTTCATTGAGCGTGTTGACTTGGAGACTGCAAACATCGTAAGATAAATGATGGTGTGCTAACATAGAATGAACTGTGTTGACACAAGCTACATGCTGGAATAAGGTTGTTGCGTCATAATTGAATATGTAATGCAGCACTTGCGAAAGGTCAGTGCATTTTGCTGCCACTGTTAATATCGATTCAATATAGACGTGCTGATATGTGCTGTATATTCTTTTTGTGATAAGGCCGCCGCTTTAAATGAATTCCTTTGACAGTTTAGCTCTGGCACTAATCAGAGTTGAAATTCGATTCTTAGTGACAAGTTCAGATGGAAGTATTATGATTGAACGTTTTTCCGACGTTCAATAGTTGGAACAATCTCATATCAAAAACATGTGAAATCAAGCAAAAATGGGGTTACGGTAGAATAAAATGTCAATTATGCTTTTAACACAAACTAATTTACCTGATTTTGTGTTCGAATTAGGATCAGGTTACATAGACAGCTTTCACTAGCGGTAGCCGAGATCCTAATACACAAGGGTTATTGCTAACGTTTTTGATGTCGATGACATTTGATTTTGTCGTACTAAGCCGGAGTTCCCTTTTCTCCGAACCGATGTTAACTGCAGTATTGCCCTCAACACGGCAACTACAAACGGTTTCGCACGTGGTAGTAAATGTCGCTCGTAAATACGCAGGTTTATTACATGCAGGTTGTTGGTAAATTGAGGTGACAAAGTTGCTGATTTTTGCCTAATCGTTGCGACGTGAGGTTCATTTGTGCCGCGCGCTGCGCAGGTGACAAGATAGCAAACATACTCAATTGCACAAAGAGTTAAATTTTTTTTGGTCGTTTTACTAGACGACGTGACAGCAAAAAGAACATAGGGACTGGGTCATCTAAGTCAGCTCCCACCTTTTCGTCAAGCAAAGTGGCGAACCGGTGATACTTGTCTTATTTTAATGTGGTAAATTACTCTTGGTTGTGTGAACTCAGAGCTTCTTATTTCTCTTTGCTACCAATAAGTTGCGAATTTGTTGCCATTTTCCTACAACTAAGTTTGGCACGAGAACCGTAATCGAGAGTCAACTCATGAAATGTTAATCCTCGACTGTTGTAATTTGGATACGAAATTCTATGTTCGCACTACTGGTAACTCCGAAGCGAGTCTTTGTATAACCGCTAGTTTTTGCCTGTGGCCGAAGGAATGTATGCGACCAAACTGAACTTTCACATTTTTTTTGGTCATCATAGGTTTCAAGTTAGGTGATGAAGTGATTTTAGTGGCAATTTTTACATATAAATCATGAGTGGTATCTTTTACCTTGCTCCATTGATTTAAATAGTCGACGAACAACTATCAATCAGCGTGCTACGATGGCCAGAGTCGTTCCGGTAAAGTTGTGCTTTATGCTGATGATCTTTGTTACTCTTGTTGATGTCAGCGTGAGTTTGAATCCCAGCCTTGGCCTTATATGAACAAAATAAGAGATCAAATTATCCTTCATTTTTTTTACAGATGACAGGGATAATGGTTGCCGGTGTGAGTTCGATCTTTGTGAATATTCCACGTGCCCGTCATACCCCAAAGCACATTGTGTTCATGATGAATGTTCATGTGAATCGTGGTATATCGATGAAAACGCACAAATTGTCAACTGCTTTATCAGTGAGTAACTTGCTAAGTCGCTTTATCGAAGCTGGCATCTAAAAATGGCTGTTGCAAAGTTTATACAACAAAAAAGAGAGGTAATTGAAAAAGAACAGTTTTGACAAGAAGTGTAAGATGTTTCTTTTTGGGGGATTTTCTGTAAGCGTAAGTAAATACAATTGTCAAAAGCACTATGCGATTTATCATAGCTTCAACTTAAAAAATTATCTTTCTCTGAGATTTGAATTGCAGATATTTACAAAAATTAAAGATATTTATATACTACAAGTTGCAAGTTTTACGTGCAGATACAACAGCAAGATCATTTCAGGCACGTTCATGTATTATTTTACACTGACCACCGAAATCCATTCTATAGTCAACAGCTAATTACTTTCTTCCTTGCTATAAAGCTTTACTTTGTCGAAGATCAATAACATATAGTGTTGCAAACGTTGAAATTTCATCTACACTTGAATTGATAGCTGATCATCAGTTAAAACGTTCACATCCAAATTAAAACGACAATTTACGAATACATGTTGAGATTTATGATTTGGAAGTTGGAACATATTTAATCTACTTTGTCTGTTAAAATGTGCTGGGCAATGTCCAGGTGGCTGCTTGACTAGAAGAGCAAAAGATTCCTTTGCAGCTCTCCCTGTAATTGCACATTGCAGTAAACAATAGTTTGTGTGCTTTCATGTGTTTATTTTCATTTTGTTTAATAGTAATTTGTGTTTTTTCTCTGAAATAAATGTTGTACTACCACTACTACTACTACTACTACTACTAGTATGTAATTGAAGTTCTTCAACCAGTGGGATGAATGGAGAGTGTCGGTGGACTGCACAAGCATTCGCGTGTTTGATGATGTGATATTAAGTGATAGTTTTATTTTTCAGGTGCCAGCAAACCACCAATGCCTCCGTTTCCTCCTCCCGATTATGATGACTTTCCTTTGGTCCCTTCCCGACCTTATCCCAGTGTCAATACCAAATCTGCAACTGGGAATTCCCCAGGCAACCTTGGTTCCCACGATAATCACCAACCAATGGTCAGTGACGTAACGTTGTACGTCATAGTCGGTTGTTCGGCAGCGATTGTGACTGCTCTCATCGTGTTGCTCGGATACAAGGTGAGATCGAAAGTACCAAGTGAATTCCTGTATTTTTGCCACGCGATTGGTGCGCGATCCCTACCGCCACACGTGGTGAACCTTGCGTTCAGACCTGCTTCAGAGTTACATATGCCGCCGGCACAATGCGTTTCTGCCACAAACCTGCAACCAGGCATGAAGATGAAAATGACTTTCAAGATGACAACACAAAATACTTCCTGGCATCGAGCGTTTATTACAAGACCAATGGAGCTGCGTCACTGTACCACCGCAGGTGTTTTCTAGTATCCATAGGTTTCCCTTCTGGTCATTTTTTCGAATGATCTCCGCTGATAAATGTCTGACGCAGAGTGAGCCTTGAAACTTACGCCGC
Organism: Trididemnum clinides; assembly: GCA_963675345.1. Classification (NCBI taxonomy): domain Eukaryota; kingdom Metazoa; phylum Chordata; class Ascidiacea; order Aplousobranchia; family Didemnidae; genus Trididemnum; species Trididemnum clinides. Next base: position 32,733,727 of record OY776290.1, on the reverse strand, counting down.
AGATCATATTCAAGCGAACGGCTATAAGCAGCGGCCCACAAACGGAACCGCGAGCTAAGTGGGACGTTCAGCGGGATGACCGCTATAAAAAACATACAACATGCATTTCAATAGACAGGATTACTGTGAACAGCGATGAAGTGGTGTTGGTGCAGGAGTTTCTCATGCTTCATCGGATTAGGAAAGTAAAGTTACTCCCCCAGTTTGTCGTATAGGCGATTTTTTAGTCGCCAGCACTGGCAGTTTGTCCTGTTGATGATAAGGCTACCAGTCTGTAATTTGCTCAGCATTTATGACTGGTTCTTAGTAGATTGCCGCTTTATTGGAATTTGGTCTTGAGGTTTGCTGTATGCACAGCTACCGTATTTCTTTGATTAAAATGCGCTCTATATTAGAATGTGCCCTTGAATACAGTGCGCATAAATAAGGTCACCTTAGTTGTATAAATAAAGCCACCTGAGGACATTGCGAAACTGGTGCTGCTTGCCTGACACATAAGCACTTTTATAACTTGTTCTGTATAAAAACACCCATTGTTTTGGATTTAAGGCAAATAAAAAAAAATTTATGACAATTTAAAACAAAAACTGCTTGCGGTATAAAGTTTATTTTTAAATTTGCACTTCAGTTGCAACAGTTTAATCACCATTGTCGATAACCTCATTATCACAAACAATTTCTTCGGTCGTGGAAGCATTAGGAACATTTTTTAAGTAGGGCATTTTTTCCGGGTCATCAGTTATGATTCCACAAACGTTAAACGAATCAATTATAACTTCTTTAGATACTTTTTTCATGCTTGCACAACTCATTGCATTTGTTGCAGTAGGCTGGGCGCATTTATTTTTCCACTGAAAACGAATTCACCGTTTTGAAACCAATTGTCATAAAGTTCTCGAAATAATAACTTGAAAGGCTTGTTAATACAAACGTCAGGCGGTTGCAAAAACTTTGTGCAACCACCAGGTATTACTGACATCACAGTATTGTAATGCTTCAATTGTTCTTTCCTCGCATCAGAAATGTGACACTTAAAAGAATCTCAAACAAACATTCGTTTAGTAAAAGAAAAGTTTGTCAAAACTTTTTCTATCCAATCAGCAGTAAGTTGTTCATTCATCCAACCATTGGAGCTTGCTGCCACTACAACCCCAGGAATAGCTTCAAGTTTCTTTTTAACTTTTTTGGCTGGAATTACTAAATACGGTTTGAGTTTTGTTCCAACTGCTTTGACACACAGGTACATAGCGAGGCGGTTTCTTCATGTCCTATTGTTCGAATAGGGACGATGCGGGTTTCTCTTTGTTCAATTGTGGTGGTACTAGGCATGCCTGACCAAATTGGCGTTTATCCATATCAGCTATCATTGACGGATGAAAGTTGTAAACATTCATTTGCTTTTTGTCGCAATTTTTTTTTTTACGTTGCATGGCACCGATTGTCCGGTAGTTGTTCGCTTTTAATTGAGAGATGAAACCTTTATATAAAGTTGCTAAGCCAACCACGAGAAGCTGCTAATCACTTGAACTCCTTTCGTCAGCCATTTCTTTAGCCCAAATTGTTATCAATTTGCTGGAGACGTGGTATTGTTGCCGATGCTCTCGGGCAATTTTCTCACTTAATGCTTCCTCGATGCTTTCTTTCACCGACTTCAAGTCTCCACTTTTTTCTTGAGGCAACTGATTGCTCACAAAGTTCTTGTAACTCTACTTTTTGCTGTTTCCATTTACGCACCATTGATTTCATTAACTTTATGCTTCCTGTTTCTCGATTTGTATGTGTTTCTGCAAATTTTACAACTTCCATTTTATATTCTATAGTATAAGCACGGCCGTTGCTAATGTTCAAGCAAATATTTTTTTATTATGTAAAACACTGCGACTTGTTTAAATGCCTTGACGAAATCAAATTGTGTCGTCGTTTGCAGATCAGTACATAATAATTGGTTAAGTACACTTAATCAAGAAAAACTGTTGGACATTTTACAGTAACAATGAGTGAGGCTAGCACATGCTTACACACAGCAGAATTGCACTAGTTTTAATATTTAAACAACTTTCTTTTCAAGAGAAAGCACAGATTTTAATCATTTAATAAAAAGAACTTTCCAATTAGTTTATGGTGAATGCTGACCGAAAAGCAAGCATTGTATGGTGTTCAAAGCAAAGTCTGTTTGAAGTCTACGACTTCTTTAAAAATGTAATTAAGGTAAGCCGTCTTTGATCAAAGCTACTTTTGAATAGAGTACGGTAGGTTTAAAGTTGGCCGAAAGTTGTTATCAAAGAATAGAATGCGCTCTTGTTAAGTATGCGCACAAAATTCGCGATAAAAAAAATAGAATTCGCGCATTCTATTTGAAGAAATACGGTATATAACCATTTTATGCCATGCTCCTCATTCCAAGAAAGAGGAGAGTTGAACAAGCGGAGACAGCAGTTTCCTCTGAGGTTTCTCTGCATCAAGGTGATGTCCACATTTGCATCACCTGTTATGTTTTTAGTTTTACCGCGATCGCCAGAAAAAGACTTCGCTTCCTGACGACAAAGAAGAACAGTTAAAACCACTACAGACAAACGGACACAAGGTGGCAGTGTAGTGATTCACAGGTCCAAATACCAAGGTGTGTACATTTTGTACAATCGTTCATCAGCTCGGTTCTGCGTGTTTCAGATCGCTATTATTGAATTGTTACTGAACCCGAATAATATAACAACTTTCGCTCGATAATGTGACGTCACCACGTAACAAACTTCGTCCTAGAAGCTATGATGTAAATAACCACAATGTCAACTTTTGTCAGTTTTGTAATGATTCGTCGTGCAACAAACTGCTGAATACTCACTTTAATCGAATGAAGCAAACGCGATTTCGGGTCCGATGTTTGTAGTTTCTATATTTTTCTATTCTTAATTTTCACTGATTGTTACCGTTGGTTGTTATTGAACAAAACTCAAATTTCTAATGCATTGAAACGCCAATATCGTGTCGAGTCCCAGTGACCGTGATTAAAATCAGTGCTGGATGTTCATCACCTGTTGGTCGAGTTTAAATTGTAAACTTTTCCGGTTGCTGCTTACTTTATAAATTTTTATTTTTTGAGCTCGTATTCTGTCTACTCGTCAATAGCCTTTCACGCAAAAGTCTAGTTTAAATTATTTAAATAGTCTGTTCGAAAATATTTCATGTGTATCACAGTGGTTCCTAGTTTGGCAAGGCGACCTCCCAAGTGGAGACAAAATTAGATTTTATGAGAGGTGAAGAAAAACTTGCAGAAAAACCACTTTTAAAAGGAAAATGTCTTCGAGTTTGTTTTGGGACAAAAATGGGAAAATTGAGAGCTCGAAAAATAATTTAATTTTTTGTTGTGTTTTTTGTGTTGCGAAAATAATGAATGTAGGCAGTGGCGCATTCAAAAGTTGTATGAACAGGTTCTGTCAGAAAACAAGTTGTTGAATGTTCCCGCGAAACAACGTAAAACTCTTTGGACATCAAAATTTTCAAAATGGAAATTGACGCCAAAATATTTTTAACCGGCTGAATGACACCGTTAAAGGTAGGGGTGGTGAAGAATGGCTTGCAACAGGGCGTTGTAGGCAGTGTAATAAAATGAGTGGGCAATACATATGTATAAAACTCGCATGTCGATTTTGCTCGTAACAAATATGTTTTGTCGACGCATTTAAATGATCCTTTCAACTTGATGCTTACCGAACCTACTTTGGCTTAACGAGTTGTCCTCATTGCGCTTAAATGTGCTACTGTAAAAAAGATCTGTTGAGCAAATTTTTTTCGCTTTGCTTTAACGTCACTTTATTCTGTAATTTTGAATCCACTTGTTGTGTTGCCAATTTGGCTTCAACGGTAGATCAGGTGACCATGTGGTTGCTGTTAGGTTTCGCATTAATGCTACCTCGGGGAGAGGATTATGTCCTCTTAGGTGGCGCTCTTACGAGTAACAAAAATAGCAGTGGGCATGGAATTTTGCGTCAGTTTTGGCAAAAATTGAGTTCTACTTTCCGCCTTCAATTGTATCCCATCTGTACCGAAATGCCCGATTTTTGCGTTCGTTTGATTTGTCCGAAATTGTTTTAACATTTGTGCTTACGGTAAACAAACTTTTGGCAGCCACACTTTTATCAAAATGTCCTGTTTTAATCTCAGATCGTTTCTTTGCTATTTGAGGTTAATTTCAACGTTGTTTGTGTTTAAGTGTGTAACTGATTGACACTTTTTTGCTGGTAAACTTGCTGTGTTTTATTAAGTCCAGCGTAGGAAGTAGTATTGATCATTTTGTATCAAGTCTAATCCTGGCTGAGTTTGTGGAAAGATTTTTAAAAATAATGGTTGGTTAATTTTACACGCCATCTGTATTCATTGTTCGTTATTTAACCACTCTAGAAGTTATAAGTTGATGTTTTTACTATTTTTATTGTTCGACAACATAATGACGTCGACACCTGATGTCAACTAGAGATTTCATGTATTGTGTCATCATTAAAGACAAGAAACACTTTTATTGCGGATCATGCAGTTCCAAGTATTGAACTCTGATCGTGACGATTCAGAATGCAGACTATCAAACTGTCTTCGAGTTGTTTTATTGCCTACCTTGCGCTGAATGAGCGCGAATATTTTTATTGTAGTTGTGCTTCCACGTAATTTTTCTCACAAAATCAACCGCACTTATGTTCAATAACAAACTCGGAATGTTGAATTTGTTTGGTATTGTGTGAAATTAGGCAAGCTGGTTTAGGATATGCAATTTTAGTCGCATGCGCTGATGTTCATTTTACTTAAAGATTTATCTTGATGGAACAATTCGAACAGGACAGCCAATTAATTTAGCTTCAACGTACGTGTCTACCGGTTTTTGTCCCAAAAATGTGACGTAGCATCGCCTGCAATGTCTTTTTTTAAGCCATTAGGGCTAACTCTTACCCCTAACATCGACGTTCCCGAGTGTTCAATAGGACCTAACTAAAACGTCTGTCTGATTTAAAAGCCAGTGTGTGGCGGCAGACATACTCTTTAATCAAGACGTCCAAGCTTGAAAAAGCTAACTCTCCAAAATCTCTTGCCGACAATGGTTTTTGGAGGCGGCTAAGGCATATATTCACGTTTGCGCATGGTAACTTAGAACAATAACAAAGTACGATTGCGGTAAGGCATGAAGTTCATCGTGCACATTGCTGGTGCCCTTTTGCACTTGATTCCGTTTTCCTGCTTGGTGGTCATTTTAGGCGCCTAAACTTAAGACCAGGGATGTGGAAGCGGTTATTTTTCAAACGCTTCCGCTTCCACCAACAAAAAACGACCGTTGACAATTTCTTTTAACTTTTGTGGGTCTGTAGCCTGCCTTCTACACTTTATCATTTTGAGAAAACAAAAACCTTCATTTATTGCTATTACTTTACCTACTTCGCTTAAGCTTATTGTTTCGAACTACTCTATGTTTCTTTTTCTTAGATATCAGAACTCGCGTTGAATGTAGAACAGTGCTTTTCAATCTTTTTGTCATCGCGGAACCCCTAATGTACTTTCGCGTTTGTCACGGAACTCCCACTAACAAAAATTTAGAAATCACGAATTGCTTGCGAGAAAATCAAATATTTCGTTACTACAATTCAAAAAATAATTAAACACTTCAACAAATAGACAGTTATTACAAGTTCCTTCACTACTTACAACTACTTTTACAACAGTTAACTTAACCCGTTTCTTACCAATGTTACCATATGGGAACATATAATCAATCACGTGTTTCTTTCTTAAATAACGAATTTTTGTAGCATTAAAAAGCAGCAAAAATGATACAAGGAAACATTTTTCTTTAGCTTTCTACAGTTTTTGGTGTGGTTTATTGCATTGTTTGAGAAATTTTAAAGATGGAAAATGCCGTGAAATAAGCTTTAATTACGTGATCAGTTTCCATGGCAATATCACGCTCGGGTAACATTTTTGGTAGTTAGCGAAAGTGTTTTATTGAAAAGGTTTTATTAAAAAGTCTTCATACCGACGTGTAACTCATGCTACTACTACGTCAGAAGTGAGAAACCTAGTAGAAACAATAGAAAGAACAAGAAGTGTAGTTCTACTCACTCCTGCTGGTGGCGATGAATGTGATCAAGCAAGTGATAATGAAGAAGTTCCTCAAGGCTTTGAAACGGCTTTTGAACCTGCTGGTGAGCTCAAAGTGAAAGAACATATAGATGATGTAGAGGAGGATCAAATAGGTTTTCTGACCGAGAGAACCAAAAAAAGAAAGCGAGCTTCAAATAAAAGTACGAGTTGCGACTAAAAGCATGTGTTGGGGCGTGTACCACGATGCATCCTGCTTGTAATTTTGAATAAAAAGTAAAAAATATTTTACAAAATTTTTTTATTTTTGAGTTTTTTTGTTGCAACCTGCCAATGTTCCCATATGGGAACATATGTGTATCTCAAAAACCTTTTTAGCTAGAAAGATAATTTTTTGTATATCAAATCAACGGTTTAGTGTAGTCTTATACAGCGCAATTGAATAAAAATAGACAACTGGAACATGTAGTGGTAAGAAATGAATTAATGCTTCTCAGATCTAAACCGTATGATTACATATTACAGCTCTCGACAATAACCTGTCGTCACAACAACAAATTACACAGTATAGCGCTGATTTTCCTTCTCTATCCTCAACTAACTCTGACTTTGAGTTAAATTTAACTCTAATTATCATTACCGACCTTCTATCCGTCCTCAAAACACGTATTGACTCCGATCTTTTTGGATAGTGAAGTGCGAAATTTCTGTTGTATATATAGTATGTACATTTAAAGCGAGCAAAATTAAACTACACCAATCAACAGCCGCCTCAACGTGGTGGTGAAGTCCCCAACCCGTTTGGATTGGTTCAAAATGGCTGTTGGCCTTCCCGAAGGTCCCAGATACCCCGGGCACTCCCCTCACACCAACCATTTTTTCGCCGTGCAGCCCCCAAACGACCGCAAAAGGGTAGCACGCAGCCTCTTTAAAATTGGCCTGTCTTCTGTCTACTCCTGCCTTTCTCTTGCCCGTCTTCTCATTCTTCTCCTTCTCCTGATGAGCGGCAACGTTTGTCCTAACCCTTGCTCTGTCTTTCCCTATTTAGTGTACGCTGGAAATGTGACCTGTAGGGGTAGGACAGTGCAATACTGCTCATGCTCTAATTGGGTTCATTTAAAGCGATCACTACTCTCCTATTCTAGATTCAAAACTCTTGGCAGCTCCCCTCCCTGCTTTTTTTGGAGATTCTACACCTACCAGCACTGTGACTTCCTCCTCGGACTCCTCCAGCTTGTATACCTTCACTGCTCAATCTGGCCCCCTTCCGCTAATGCAGCACTCGCACTCCACCCTCACCTTCAAACCTCTTATCCTTTTTCCGCCCACTTTGTATCTTCTCCTTCTGCACCCTCATCACCGCCTCATGCTCCTGGCTGTTTCTTTTTACCTCCTGCTTTCTCTTCCCCTCCCTAACTCTCTCAGGGTTCTTCAATGGAATGCTGGGGGTCTCCGCGCCAGGAGCACTAAACTACTACACTTTATTTTGTCTCATTCCGTTGATCTTATTTATATCCAGGATTCTAACCTTAATTTATCTTCCTCTTTTCAGATCCCTGGATTCTCTGCTCTGCGATCTGATCGCACCCACTCTTGATCTGGTATTTTTTCTACTGATGTCGCAGACGCTAGCGGCGGCGTCATCATTTTCGTCAAGCAGAGTTTATTCTCCTCTGAGCTTTCTACCTCCTCTCTTTCTTCGCTTGGCCCCTACTCTGATTATGTAGGGGTCAACATCTCTCCAAAAAACTCCTCCTCGCTCTTATTTCTTAATGCTTATGCTCCCCTATTTGTTCTTCTACGAAGGAAGCAGAACCAATTTCTTTTCTCTTTCCATTCTTCCCCCTATGTGGAAGCGGAAGCGGTGGAATTTTTCGCGCTTCCGCTTCCACAGAAAAAGACCGCTTCCACCGCTTCCGCTTCCACATCCCTGCTTAAGACATCCGCCAGGTCAAAACGAAAATCGTAGAAAAATGTTTAATACCACAAGCATGGTGGTTATGCAATGAGGCACACAATTTCAAAAACATACAGCAATAAGATGAATTAGTTTGACGAACACAATAGCTTGCGTTAATCTTTTAATAAAATACGAAAGAAATACTGCCAGAATATTAAAGGTACGACATTGTAGCACCGCTCGATCACTGATGGTGAGAATCGTTGGCGTTTGGCAAAAGCGGGCAAACAGAGTGCGGAGTGTGAAGTTGTTCTTGGTTCGTCTCACTATTGCTGTGATCACCTGGCTGCGGTTTCAAAGTTGGTTCCTCGCTTGAGTAGCCAGGAAGTCCACCTGAAAGATGTCACAGATTATGCGTTTAATGTAGTAGTATGTGTTAATCGAACTGCTCGTTGGGATTTGACCTAAATTTCTTGCTAAGCATCTAGCTGACGTTGATTTGATTGTGAACGCTTTTAACGTTTTACTCGAAAAAACTACTGTGGTACCACACGGTAGCATAATTCTTCATTAGACCTCGACAGTCGTAATACTCGAAATCTTATTCTTCTTGTTTTTGCACATTTTGCCAGTTTAGCCCCCACTCCCACAATCTGAGAGAAACAAAATGGGTATTTTAACTTTTCCTGCCATTAACGACCTATCAGCATCAAGCAAAAAAACGGTAAAACACATCGCCGTAAAACGTAGCAATAGCCATTTGTTAATGCAATTGTACAGCAGCAAAAAATTGATTACAAAATAAATGAGAAATGTCTAGCCTATCGCACTACATTTAATTCTACAACGGCTGTTTAACTAAGACGATACAGGGCTCACTTCACAGCGAACGTTGACATATTGAGATTAATATTCGTCTGTGATTGAAAGACCACGCCGCTAACGAGACTTAACTGTGGATAGTCCTCAATCAATTTAAGCCTTACAATTTTCTTGCTACGGACGGTACATTAACTAATCATGATGATAAAAGTGATAAAGCAAAAAATGATTTCGGCTAAATGATGTACAGTAGTCCTTACCAAGTATCTGCATCAAAAGATTAATCAGCGGCCTACATGGCAATACAAGGTAATTAATAAGGTTTGCGCGATAAATACTCGACAAGGACTACCGGTACGGTTAATTAACGGTAGTTCAACTAATTTGCTTATAATCAAAACAGCAACATCAATTTTGATGTTTGTTTATTTACCCACAGTTTATCGAGGCGTAAAATATAAGGTTATACCGTAATTTTTCACCAAAGGTAATTAACGCTATTCATAAGTTTCAACTAAGCGAAGCTGACCTTGGCTTTTTGTGCAATCCTCATACGAAGGAGGTGGTGGTTCATCTGCATTATTTTCAACTGGTTTCCTTTCCTTGTAAGCAGGTGGAACATCCACATCTTGGTTAGAAGAAAGAATTTCATCACAAAACAAAAGATTGGGGGGAATGGGTGGATTGGTTGCAAAGAAAGACCGGTTTGGAGGTAAACCTGTAAAACAGCAAGTTCAGATATTATGTCGATCATTGGCTGCCCTTGATTATGTTCCTCATAAACTAAAAAATTAAAGCACGTCATTTTTGAACTAAAGACAGCTGTTTTGACTGACGGGTAAATTACTACGCCAAGCTGAGTTGCAATAGCACACTTTCACTAAGTTGAGCAGAAGCAAACTGCAGACACATCAGAAAATGCAAACCAAAGTAAATTGTGGTAGCAATAAAAAATGCCCAAAGGTAATTTACTAGTCTATACAAGCTACACTGCCCGAAAACCCAATCAAAAATGGAAAGGGGGGAATAGATCCCATTACGTACATCTTCCGAAAATAGTTTAAATACATGTATATATTTTCTTGCTCAACAAAAGTTTTGATTGTGATCTCGAATAAAAAGCTCCTTTTCACCAAATAAGAATAATGAAGCTGCTCAACGATCAAGCAGCAGGTCGTAAGAGGCGACTTATGAATAATTCCCAACGATAGACTTCCTTGTTGGTAGTGAGGCTACCAGCCTACAAATCTTATTCATAATTAATGCAAACAGACTAGCGCCTTCGCCTCGCCTGACTTTACTTAGGTGCTCGGTATGGAATGGAAGAGCCACTGCAGGCCGTGCCTTCATCCCAGAGAAGAGGAAGCATACACACCACAACAGAAAACAAAAAATTCTGGAAATGGATGAAATCAACTTTTAGCGTCCCCAGATCCTTGCTACAGAGCAAGACTTAGTTTATGGAAGACCAAAAATAATTTTGCTGAAGCATTCGTGTTGCTCAAAAAGTATCACACGTCACAAAAGAAATTAAACGTAACTTTACTTAAATTGACCGACGCAATGGCGTAGTAGTTAGAGCGTCCGCTTTGCAGTCGGTAGACCTGAGATTCATTTCCCTTGTCGAGTCATACCACAAGACTCTAAAAAATGGTATCCACAGCTTCCCTGGTGGACCCTCGGCATGTAAGGGATGTAGTGGAGAACAAGCCGGCAAGTTCGCTTGTTATATTCTTGGGCAAGTCACTTAACGGGACGCCCCCGCCTTTATGTGGAAGACGGGTGGCCCAGACACCTCAGAAATGGCAACTCCCTAGCGAGTGCGGACATTCCGTCCAAAAGACAGCGATACAATTTGCTTTCTCGTGAATTGAGGAAAAACATGGACAATAAAAAAAAATTGTGATGAATTCTTACGAAAAATAAAATCAAAAAGTATCAGGAACTCAATGGGCACATGGCACAGAAAGGGACAAATGGAAACTCTAATTGCTTCCACATATAGTAGTATCTAGACATGGTTATTTTACAATTAAAAATTCACGAAATGGCTTGTGCATTTAATACTCTCATTACTCGTAAGTAACGACACGCCAATCAATTTACCGGTAGTGGCGTCAACGCGAGGCCATGCTGGAAGTGATGGACTCGATAGGCGCGAGGTGTGCTGGGAAATGGCTCGCGAGATCACAAACATGATTGCAATAATCAGAAGAATCGACAGGGAGCTGATGAGCAGCCTCTGCGTTGGATCTAAAAAGCTTTTTGAGCTATTGCATGTTTCACACATTAAGGTTTAGCTTTGGCTGCAAAATCTTAAAATCATCCACAGTTTTCAGCATATGGGCCAACCTCGCTATTTCGGTCAAGGCAATAAAAATATTGTACCGACGCGATGGCGTAGTGATTAGAGCATCCGCTACGTAGATGGTAGACCTGGGGTTCAATATCCTTGTCGAGTTATACGTAAGACTTTTAAAAAATGGTATCCACAGCTTCTTTGCTTGGCGCTCGGCATTTAGGGGAGGTTGTGGAGAACAAGCCAGCAAGTTCGCTTGTGTCCCTGGGCAAGGCACTTTACGGGACGCCTCCACTTTATGTGGAAGACAGGTGGCCAGGCCTGGAGGGATGGGCTCCGCCAGACGTCTTAGTCTAAGATTCGCTGTATGATGAACCCAAGCAAAACAAATTGGTCATCTGCAGCGCCCCAACAGAAATCGCCACGGGATGAAACAAAAAAATACAATACTAAGAAATATGGTCTCAGTCGTGGAAGATGTAGGGTAAGAACATGTGCAAATTTTTTAAAATCACTTACCTGCACTAATGGTCTTATCACTGCCATAGCATTTGCAACAAATATTATCCGAATCAAAACATGATATTTGAAATGAGCATTGTGGTGAGTAGCAGTAGCTCGGTTTGCCACCATATCCACATTCACACACTCTACATTCATTTGCTTTTAGTGGAGGCACATACTCTTCTCCTACTTTACTGTACTTTCCGTCGCGGCCCAAACAATACGATTCACCTAGAATTGCAACCTCTCAATAAATTTTGCCTTTGACCAACCCAAACGTAAGTCACCAATAAAAGAGCTGATCTTGCGATGAGTGCAGAATAAAAACTTCTTATTTATCTGTTTTTACCTGTTTGTATTTATCAGTTTTTCAAAGCTACACCGACACAGTACAGTATACACCACCATCGTACCTTCTTTGGAGCAACCTTTTTCATCGGATTGATCAGGACAATGCGAAACTCCGTCACACCTTAAACTGGATTCAATACACGTAAAATCATCGCAAAAAAAGCCAGAACAACCCATCAAGTTTTGAATTTCCTGCCTGAAAAATAGCAATTGTCTATTCAATGAATTTTGCAACCTTGTTCAGCTTATCGAACACAAAATGGTGAGAGTTTGAAAGATAAAACAAATCACTCGACGCTTTCGAAGTCAATAGTTATGAATATAAGACATGTTGTTATGGTCAGTGGATAGCATGGATTGTACCTAACGGTCAACTTGAAAGTGAATAACGACGTCATGTGCAATCACACTTACAACACTCGCAATCTTTCAGTGATAAGTTTGATGCCTTCATATCCCGCCACGAGTCAACACAATGATGAAGCCAACTCAAAAACAAAAAACGACCATAACCTACTGTAGACTGCAACCTATTTTATGTAAAATGATTAGAAGTTGCCTTTATTCAAACAAGTGTATGTATAATTAACAAAAAACTGTACAGCAGCAATTACATTTTCATATGTTGTTTTTAACAATATTTTACAAGTTGTTGGCAGCATGGGAAACCCCTTAAACGAGCGTCAGTCAAAAATTATCCGCACTTTTTATTTTTTTATTTGTTTGAACAAACACAAAAGTAAAACAAATATGTCATTTTTCCACATAATTCCCACCCTTCTCGATGCACTTCTTCCAGCGATCTACTGGCTTGTAAATTCCATCTGCGAAGAAAATTTTTGGCTGATCATGCAACCATTTGCGCTCCGCTTCACGCGTTGCTTCATCCGAAAAAAATCGACGACCTCGCAAAGCAACTTTGCGTGAACCAAAGAAATGGTAGTCGGAAGGCGCAAGATCTGAGCTATAAGCAGAGTGTTGCAGCACTTCAATGCTCAATTGGCCAATGCCTTCAATAGTTTTTGCGGCCGCATGTGGTCGTGCATTCCGCAATAGTTGCCAGATCCCAAGACATCTCTGTTTGTTGTCCACAGTGAGCTCTCTTGGTAGCCACCTTGTAGACACTTTCCGGAATCCAAGGTTATAAATGATTTGATAGTCAGAGCCATGATTAATCTATAGAGTATGCTAATTCATGAACAGTAATGCGCTGGTCGGCCAATATCATTTGCTGAGCTTCTTCGCTATTGTCGACAGTGGTTGAGACCGATGGACCCTATGCTCCTTGTGAGTGCTTCACGCTTGTCCAGCCACCTTTAAACTTCTTAATCCACTCATACACACTTCTTTTTGGTAACGCACTGTCTCTATATTGTGCTAAGAACTTCCTGTGAATTTCAGCCCCTGAAACGCATTCGGACCATAAATATTGAATCACTGCACGCTGTTCTTCGGCGGTGCATTGCGCAAGTAGAGCGGACATATTTGTCGACTACAAACAACACGTGTAAAACTCGATCCAAAAAATTGATAACCTGACTGTGATCAAATGGCTCCACAGACGCCGATTGCAAGAATAATTGGGCCAAATTTAAACACAAGTGTACGTTGTGATAAAAAGTACAAATAATTTTTGACTGACTCTCGTATATCGGTATGTGGCAGTGCCAGTGAATGCTTACATTTATTGCCTATTGGAAAAAGCATGAAGATAACAAAACAAACTTGGTTAAATATATTTAAGTTCTGCATGTTGTAAATAATAGGTTGCGAGTAATTATACAGGGTGGGCCAAACGTCTTGTTACCCACTAGTAAAATCAATACAACACATAATGTAAAGTATATTTTCTTTAAATAATTTAATTTTTGCATTTTCGGTATTTTCAAACCAGTGTAGTTATTAAATTTGTGAAACTTAATTTTGTTTATTGGCAGCGAAAATTATTTAACAATAAGCAATTGAAGCATGTGTGACACAAGTGATTACACTTTGGAAGAAAGAACTGTTGAAAGTTCTCAAACAGGAAATTCAATGTGACAGGGGCGGGATGACTTCCCACAACGATTCAGAAAAAAATCTCCATCAAAGCAAACACTCTTGAGGTGGGAACACAAACTTTTGCAAACTGGGAGCGTAAAGAATAAACCAACAACTGGTTGACCACAATCAAGAAAAACTCAATAACAAGAGGTTGGCAGCGCAATAAGCAAGTCTTTAAAAAAATCAACAAGAAAGCTATCAGCAGAGCTCAAAGAACCATGAACTACTTTCAGAAGGCACATGACAGTTGATCTCAAACTGTTTCCATATCGGCCAATGTTTGTCAAGAGCTAGTCAGGACAGAAGATAAGAAGTATCCAGGGTCCAATGACCGCAGGTACTGCATGAAGGATTCTCAAATTGTGCCAATTCCAGGGAAAAAGTTTAATTTGTCTCTATTGCAGCGAAGATGAAAGAAGACACAACTAGCGTGACGAGGAACTACAAGTTCATTACCCGAAAAATAGGTGACTTTCATCACAGCGTGATAGAAAAAGAGAAAGAAAGGCTAGTTCCTGCAAGAAGTCCCAGAAAGCGGAAGATAGAAGGAAAAACGGAGAGAAAAGTGTAGCAAGAACAGAGAGAGAGTCTGAGAAAACGAAAAGGAAAGAAAAGTGGCATTTTGGTGCTACCGAGACCAGCGAAATAGAAAAAAGATGGCCTTAGTGCCCGAAAGTGAGCACTTGGCAAGGACGCTGAAATATCATTTGCAGAGCCATCCATCCAAATCACTAGATGGGAGAAAGTCAATGTGGAAAAAAGCCGTACCTTGGCCAAAGAAAGAAAGGTCAGAGCAAGAGCTTGCATTAAAAAAAGTGAGCTCTACACTAAAGGAAGGTGGGATCCAAGGAGTAATAATGTGCAGGCAAAAAGAACCTCCATGGTGAAAACAGAGGAAGTATGAACGAGTGAGTGAACGTAAAGTCTTTCCAAATCTGGAACGCCTTAGTTTAACTTGTAAGTCTGACCAAGACTGATTTGAAAAGGTGGGAAGATGAAGGGCATGCCAATAAAGTCACAGAACAAAATGAGTGAAAGTGACTCGTAGGAAAGATAGGGACGCCTCACTGGGAAAAGAGATAAGAGAGGACCAAAAGCAGCTGTCATGGGGGTGACTGACCGGTTGGTGAGAACGTTACGAGTTGGTAACCTTGGTAGTGCTGAGAAAAAAACCATCCGAGTAAAGCACATGTGAGAACAAGTCGAAGAGAAGCTTTGTCCAGAAGAGAAATAGACTCCTTAAAAGGTCCCAAGAGGAGGCAAAGGTACAGTGTATGAGACAAAAGAAAAACTTGGCCTTCAGCGAAGATACATGTGTAGAAAAAGGAAGAGTGCGGTCAAAGGTGACCACAAGAAGAGTGAAAGAAGGATTGAAGCAAAGAAGAGAGTTGAGCATGAAGATTACCTTAGCAGGGATCCATCAAAAACGAGGTCTCACAATTGCTCAGATTTGAAAGGAAAACACCACTGCTGAGACCAGGACTCCAGTCGAATCAGAGCTCTTTGTGTGGCCTCCGCAGCAGCCAGTATCGAATGGGAAAAAGATCAGGGAGATTGTGGATGAAAAAATAAAATAGAACAGAGTGTAGTTTCCCAAGAACGCATCCTTGAGCAACACCAAGAGGGACTTGAAACTTGCATCATTTTGTAAAACCATCCAAGCGTGCCTGTCGGAAAGAAAAGGCTGAGTACATTAAACAAAGCAATGAAAGAGGCAAGTCAAAACAAGGTTGCGCAAGAAAGCGGGATTTCAGACCGAGTCAATAGCTTTGGAGAAGTCAATACTAGCAAGGATTATCCAAGAACCAAGCTTGGGTTTGTTACACCGATCTGAAATGCACAGAGAAAGACAAGAAAATTTGATCCAAAGTAGACCTCCCAGAGCAGAAACCAGCCTAGCAGGGAAGAAAAATTGGAGTTCAACTCTGAAAAAAAGGGTAAAAGGGATAGAATAACGAGCTCAAACTGCTTTGAGACACAAAAGGTGAGAAAGATGGACCAGAAGGAAGAAGAAAAGTCAAAAGCGGGGGTGGCCAACCGGTGCTGCATGACTGAAAGAGCCGTTACAGGACTTTTACTTTGAATTCCACACTTTCCGTTCAAGCAGAGGGTGCCAAACTTTCTATTTTTTGGAGATGACCATTCACAACACTGAAGATACTAGATTTCTGCGTCCTAAAAGTAGTGTGGCCAACGTTACTCAACAGGCTGCCACACAATTCTAAGACGGAATTGACACAATTTCTGTCCAAAAATGGGGCAATGACTTTTTTGTTTTTTGGAGATCGCTGTTCTTGGTACGAGTTAATTTAATACTTTCTTCCGAGGATCTGAAATACCTTTCAAATCCCAAAAGGAGTGATGACAGTTGAAGTTCTTCTGCATGAAGAAATTTTTGAAGGGAGAAAAGGAGTCAGTTCTACTATCCGCCGTAGAAGAGCAACGAGAAGCCTAAACCGAGAAAGAGAGAGTGGAGTTGTACAGTAAAATGTTGACCCTCATGTAGTAAGAGTATGAGTCAAGCAAAGAGGCGTTTGAGAGTTCAAAAAAAATAGGCCCAGGCTGACAATGATGACACTACAGTTAGTGTGCGAGTCATCACATGATAGAGCCAAACTAATAGTGATTGTGATCAGATCGCAGAGCAAAGTATCCAGGAATCTTAAAAGATAAAGAGAAGTAGAGGTTAGACTTCTGGATACAGATTATATCGACAAAAAAGAGCCAAAAAAAGTGGAGAAACTCAACACTTTTGCCACGAAGACCTCCTGCAATCTATCAGAAAACCATAAGCGAGTCAGATGCGAAAGGGAGCAGAAGAAAAGCCAGAAGTAGAGGAGAGTGAGTAGGGGATAGGAAAGAGCTGCAATGGCAGAGGCGGAGTTAAGTGGTTTGTAGTATACAGTTGAGGTATACGTGCTGAAAAGCCCCGGACACAGTATTTATGGACTGAGGACCACCAGCAAAAGCCAAGATGAAGCAGAGAGGACAGCTACAGGAAGGAAAGCTGGAAAGGGAAGTAAACTCCAAGGAAAAGAGGAAAGTCAATCTTAAGTGTACCCATTTAGAGCAAGCACAGCGCACTGAACTCCCCCTCCAGGTCACATTGCTGACACATAAACAACAGGTAAAAATAGAGCCAAAATTTGGATGAACATTGCTGCTCATCACAAGCAGAAATATGAGGATAAAAATAGGTAGGAGAGCAAAAGAAATGAGAGATCAATGATTTTAGGCAGAGTACATGCTGCCCTTTTGTAGTCGTTCAGAGGGAATCCCTGCAAAAAAATGTTCGGTGTGGGGAGAGTCTGGACTATCAGAGACAATTGGAAAGACAACCAGCCATTTCAATCCAACTCAGAGGCGTTGAGGAGCCCACCATCATGTTGAGGCAGTTGTTGATAGGTGCAATAAAAGAATGGTGAACAACATGAATAAACGGATGGGAGCAGTGACACCAAATGAATAGCTACTATGATTAAATGTTCAAAACTATCATTGGATTATCGTCTATGATAACTACATTATGGTGCCCATGGGAAATCAAAGTATTGTGATTTTCTCAATGAATATTAGCTGACAGTAAATTTATCTGAACAAGTAATCTAACATCAAGCAAATTAGGTGCAAAACTGAAATTAGCTGACAATGAATATTAGCTGACAGTAAATTTATCTGAACAAGTAATCTAACATCAAGCAAATTATGTCCAAAACTGAAATTAGGTAACAAATGGTTTGCACTGTCGCTGTCCTGTAATCAGAAGAGGAGAAACACAATGCTAAATAATGAAATATAAATCGAGGCATAGCACATCTCACTTGTATCCTTTTTCATTTAACATCTGTCGAATGTTGACAGGAGTTTCGTTTGAAATGGAAAAGATTAAGGTGCTCTTCTTCATCATGGAATCCATGTTAGCATCAACTAATGGGCAGGCGTTTATCACTTCGTAAGAAATGGACACACACTTTGTTGAACTAAAAGTTAAATTTTAAGGAAATCAGTAACAGCAACGTAAATGCTAACATTTATTCAAATTAAAATAGGTTTCTCTGTGCTTACAATAACTTGTAAAAGACAAGCATCAGAAAGATATGGTATAACAAGTAATCAATTGTGAAGTACGATAGCAATTGGGTTAAAACCAGCAATATAAATAGCAACATGAGAAGACTACGCCAAGATTGGCAATATTCCAACAATGACGAAACGTTTTTTATTTGGCAAACTTTTTCAGTTGTGCATCGCTTTGGCACGAAAAAACGGATGGGTTTTCTCATTACTTTACACACTTCTTCCCAATAAGATGCGAAAAACGTATTAAAGTACCTGATGAATATTCGACAGAAACTGATGCCGCATCCTAACGCGAGTTATCAAAAGGACCTCGTATTTAGCTTACTGTCAAAACTGCAGAAAACATTTTTAAAGATGTGTCGAAAAGTAATTTGTTTCATTTCAAAACTTTTCTTCAAATTTGGCAGCGTGCTTTATGCTAAGAGTATACAATTGTTTCTAGACAGCAAATAATGCTTTCGATGATTGCACTTAAGTTTTTTATTCTATTTTTATAGTGCTTTATACCGTACATAAAGCCGATATACATTTTTTGTTTTGTTACAATTACGTTACACTTTTTGAATAACCTGATTCGCAGTTGATGTACAAATATATTAATTAGTATTTTGTTTTGCAGCCAATCGAAATTTCCATGAGCTTTGAAATTACGGCGTCTCAAGTTGTCAAATCTGCGTTTCTGCATACCCTGATTTTTAGATGTCTTTTCTATTTTGCAAACAACATGCAAAAATTCACGTAGTACCAGGAATCATGGCCCGTCATCAAATTGATGCAAAGTTCGCACTCATGTGCAAATGTATTGTTGCAGTAGCATTTGTGCCATTTGATCAAATTTGTGAATCACTTGCTGCTTTAGAAAGAAATTTGCCAGATCTCACGTTTTTATCAGATTGGTTGGAGGATAATTACCTTGGTAAGAACATATGTTGCGAAAGCCTTTTAGGAAATTCCATCATCAAATTTTTTATGCATAAAGCCAATTTGTTTGCAAATAGGCTGCTTAGCATACATACTAGGTATGGCTAAAAAGAAACGGGACTGACGTCACAGACTGCACAACACGATTAACCATCGATAATCAAATCTTTTACACTGTGGTGTAACATGTGTTCTTTGTTTAACAGCTGTTTTGACACAATATCGCAATTATTTTTGCTTTTTCGGAGCCATAGGTGAATGTGATTGACTACTTGTTGAAAAAAATTGCTGAGCGAGATCTGATTGAGTTTTTTGGCGATAGGGAGTTCAATTGCAGAATGACAATTGAGCAAAGAATTAACATTAAATTTTGTGTCAAACTTGGAAAAACGGCGACTGAGACTTTGAAGATGTTGCGTGATGTTTATGGAGATTCTTCCATGTCCAGAACAAGAGTTTTTGAATGGCACAAGCGATTTGTGGAAGGCAGGGAGGATGTGGAGGATGATCTAATGTCAGGGAGGCCTTGCACTTCGACAACTGATACCAACATCGAAAAAGTTTGGCAGTTGGTTCGCAGTGGCCATCGCTTAACAATTTGCATCATTGCCAACCAACTTGGGATGGACAAAGAAATGGTCTGCACCATTTTGGTTGACACTTTAGGCATGCGGAAGGTGTGTGCCAAAATGGTGCCAAGGCTCTTGACTGAGGAGCAGAAAGCTTAACGATTAAATGCATGCCAAGACATCCTTCAGCAGATGGAAGCAGATGAAAAATTCTTGGAAAACGTCATCACAGGAGATGAGCCATGGGTCTTTTAATATGATCCGGAAACAAAATGACAGTCGTCAATGGAAGTGTCCTCGCCCAGACCAAAGAAATCCTGCATGCAACGTTCACAAGTGAAAGTGATGCTGATCACCTTCTTTGACCATCAGGGAATGGTGCATCATGAGTTTGTTCCTCAAGGGCAAACAGTTAACCAACACTTTTACAAGGAAGTTCTGACTCCTCTTGTCAACAAAATTCGTCAAAAACGAAGAACTTTTTGGGCAGGAAAAACTTGGATCTTGCATCACGACAGTGCTTCTGCCCACACAGCCCTCAGCATGAAACAGTTCTTGGTCTTGAAAGAAATCACCACGTTGCATCATTCACCTTATTTGCCGGACTTAGCCCCTTGCCATTTCTTTCTTTTTCTAAAGCTGAAAGGGATTCTCAAGGGGACACACTTCCAAGGAGTCGAGGATATCAAGACCAGCGTGATGAGACACCTCAAAACCATCACAAAAGAAGAATTTTCACAGTGCTTCAAAACGTGGTCAAAAAGAATAGAAAAGTGCATCAAAGCCAATGGGGAATATTTCAAAGGAGACAAGTAGAGATGACTTAAGACTTGTATGTGTTAGACAATGTGGACATAGTATGATATGCATCTAAATAAACTTCTAAATTCAATAGTCCTGTTTCTTTTTAGCCACACCTCGTATAACTTTTCTTTTTTGAAAGTTCGGATAATAAAGCTGCGACTTCCAATTTTTAGGGGTCTCGCAACTTTGATGATCACAACCAGTAAAATAGCTTGATAACATGTTTGCGCCATAGGTTTTCAAAAAAGTACCTGCAGGAATCGAATGGTCAATTACACATTAATTCGATCTGGATCAGGCAAAACATACATAACTTTTCTTTAGATAATTTGAAAGTTTGAGGATTCTTACAATTTAGCGTCTGCACAGTTAGACTGACATTTAACGTTGTAAACTGGTTGACATAAAAAAATGATGAACTTAAACGGCATCTAATAAATTCCTGTTCATAGGTCGTCAGAGAAGTAGAGGCAGATGCAGAGCACCAATTTTTCCCAGATATGAGGAATGCCCATGAGAGGTAACTGCATGATCAAGTAAAACGTTATGTGAATATTTTGGCTTGTCAATTACACTGAACAAGCTTGATCAACTAAATGAAGTTAATGATACTGTTGTGCAACGGCAGGCATCTGAATGTAGATTCAGGTTAAAGTCAGAGATGTGGAAGCAGTTGTTTTTCAACCACTTCCGCTTTCACTGCTTCTGCTTCCACTAACAAAAAACAAGAAAACGACCGTTGACAATTTTTTAACTTTTGTGGGTCTGTAGCCTGCCTTCTCTTACACTTTATCATTTTGAGGGAACAAAAACCTTTATTCTCTTGTCTTTCTCTTGCCCGTTTTCTCATTCTTCTCCTTCTCCTGATGAATGGCAACGTTTATCCTAACCCTTGTCTCGCTTTCCCCTGTTCAGTGTGTGCTGAATATGTGACCTGGCAGGGTAGGTCAGTGCAATACTGCACATGCTCTAATTGGGTTCATTTAAAGTGCTCACTACTCTCCTTTCCAGATTCAGAACTCTTGGCAGCTCTCACTCCTGGAGCTGCCCTCTCTGATGCGTCCCTGCTTTTTTTGGAGATCCCATACCTACCAGCACTGTGACTTCCTCCTCAGATTCCTCCAGCTGGTCTACCTCCACTGCTCAATCTGGCCCCCTTCTGCTAATGCAGCACTCGCATCCCACCCTCACCTTCAAACCTCTTATCCTTTTTCTGCCCACTTTGTATCTTCTCCCTCTGCACCCTCACCATCACCTCATACTCCTGGGTGTTTCTCTTTACCTCCTGCTTCTTCTCCTCTCCCTGACTCCCTCAGGGTTCTTCAATGGAATGCTGGAGGTCTTCAAGCCAGGAGCACTGAACTGCTACACTTTATTTCATCTCATCCTGTTGACCTCATTTGTATTCAGGAATCTAACCTTAATTTATCTTCCTCTTTCCAGATCCCGGGATTCTCTGCTCTGCGATCTGATCACAGCCACTCCCGGTCTGGTATTTTTTCTACTGATGTCACAGACCCTAGCGGCAGCATCCTCATTTTTGTCAGGCAGGGCTTATCCTTCTATGAGCTTTCTACTTCCTTTCTTTGCTTGACCCCTACTCTGATTATGTAGAAGTCAACATCTCTCTAAACAACTCCTCTTCGCTCTCATTTCTTAATGCCTATGTTCCCCCTATTCGCTCTTCTTCAAGAGATGGCAGAACCAATTTCTTTTCTCCCTCCATTCTTCCCTCCTCAACAAATCTCTTTACTTTGGGAGACTTCAATTGCATCATTCCCTCTAAAACTCAAAAAGTACTTCAGACCCCTGTGGGGAAAGAGCATTCAATTGGGTCATCTCCTCTGACCTCCTCCCCTCAATGACTCTGACATAGCTACTCTTCATCGCTTCTCTAGCAGTCGCTCCTCCACTGACATCTCCTTTGCTCTTTTCTCTCTCACCTCATCTTGCTCCTGGGAGGTGCTTCAGAACCTGGGTTCTGATCACCTACCAATTCTATTAACCGTTCCTCTTTCTCCAGTCTTTCACCCCAACAAACGTCCCCCTTCCTTGAATTTTCAGAAAGCTTGTTGGGATGACTTTGGTTTTTACTTTTGACTCTCACTGTCCTTCTGCAGAGGAATACTCATCTCTTTTTCTTTCCTTTGCTGCTGTTCTCTTTATTTCACTGACACTAAATGCCCTCCTTACGATCTAGTGCTCTGGACAGACGGCTCTGTTCTTTTTCCTTTTGGCAAAGACGGCTCTGGCATACTTGCCAACTGCTCTCCCTGTGCACTAAGGCCACCCTTTTCTTTTCAACAGGCCCAGTATGTTCAAGTTTTTCTGCTGAAGCCTGCACCATTCTGCATGCTTTTTGCTGGTCTTGGCAGCACCAACAAGTCTGCCACTTCTCTTCTGCTATCTGCCTATTGCTCTGTCCTCGCCTCTCTGTCATCTCCTCCATCCTTCCTTTTACCTTAATCTCTGGCAGGAACTGTCTTCTTTCTCCTCCAGTTCTATCAAGCTACAATGGGTCCCCAGACACTTGTTTTTCCTGGGCAACGACCCGGTTGATGAGCTGGCCAGATGGGGAGCGCTACTTGTTCCCTCGGCAATCCCTTGCAGTCTCTCTCCTCTTATCTCTCATATCCACTTTTCTCTTTTCCGGACTGGAGGCTTACTGTCTCATTTAAATTCTTTGACACACAGATTCCCTCGATTTCCACCAAGGAGCTTGTGCTTCTACATCATTCTTGCTGTGTTCTCTCTCGCCTTTGCTGCAACAGATACAGTCTTCTGTTAAGCTCCTATCTCTCTAGAATTGGCAGAATCGAAAATCCTTCTTGCAGCGCTTGCTGACACTCGTCCCAGGACACCCCTGATCTCATTCTGTACTGTCCAGCTACGGACTCTTTGCGTTGTTCACTCTTTGGCAATTTTCTGTCTCTCTACGACCTTTGGTCCAGGCCCTGAGGAGTTGCCCAGCTTCTGGGGCCTCATGGTCTTCCACTATCAACCAATCCCTCAGAAGGGGTCGGGTAGCAACAACAATAGCAAAACTGAAATTACAGGCGCACTATTACGTAACAAAGGGAGTTAGCAAATTCAGACGTTCCTAAAGTTGAAAACAGAATTACATCACAATCTGCAACTTGCTATCACAAGATTCCATTACTATTTATATACAAGAACCACGACTACATGCAAGAAATCAATATACTGAAATAAGAAATAAATACAAGTAATAAAGGAAGAACTTTTGCGGTCCCCTCACGGAACCATTAAAACTCACAGAACATGACTGCATGCTTTGCAAAACCCCTGCTGAAGAGCACTAATGTGGAATGATCAAGTTGCTTCCGTCGTGAGTAATTTCCTTTTCAACATTTTCAACCTCCTAACCAAGGGTAGTTAAGTTTAATCAAATCATCATTTTATTAGCTACGTTTTATTGTCCAAACTACCTTTTTCTTACCCGTAATCAATATAAAATGGGATGCTAGTTTTTCTCGTTCTCTCCCGCTACTGATATCGCACGTTCATTCAGACTTATAGTGCAACTTTACTGTTTTATCCACATTGGGAAATGGACAAAACTTTTCGCCAAGTTACTCTTCAAGTCAAATAACCTATGTGGAAGCAGTAAAATTTTCGCGCTTCCGCTTCCACATCCCTAGTTAAAATGAGTGCACTCCATGTGGTGACTAGCTACTTGTACCATGATAGTTACTGAATGTAGCTGGCAATCCATACATATAGCCAAGTGTTGTTGGTGACTTTCTGTTTGTGGTTAAGTTGAAGTTGCTTCACAATTCCCCTCTTTAAGCACGCGCAGCTAGCGAAAACGAGCGTCTTCAGTCAAGCAACACAAGCTGTCGCTGAGCCCTAACATCAAGACCGCCTCCCAATTGAAGTCTTGGCGGGAATCTCACTTATTTTGGCTGGCAAGCCTCACTCTCTTAACATTGGCGGGGAAGGCATGTTGCATGCTAGCTGCACGAAGGAACAGAGGAGGTTGCTGAGGTTACAACATGCCCACCAACGTTGAGAAAGTGAGGCTTGCTGGCCTAAGTAAGTGAGATTCCCGCTAAGACTTCAATTGGGAGACGGTCTTGACGTTAGGGCTCAGCAACAGCTTGTGCTGCTTGACTGAAGACGCTGCCGTTTCAATTACATCGGGGAAGATGTAGCTTCATCACGTCGGGGTCACCATTGTAGCACAACGGCAGGCACATGACTGTAGTCCGAGTTAAAATCAGTGCACTCCATGTTGCGACTAGTCACTTCTACCATGATAGCTACTGAACGTAGAAGGCGATAAAACATATATAAAGCCAAGTGTTGTTGGTAACTTTCTGTTTGTGATTTTTTCAATGGTGCAGTCACTTGCAATTGTCCTACCGGTCAATAACAGCCGTACTTTTAGCTCAAGCGTAAACTTAAATAAAAACGACGTTTCCACACAGACATGCTACATTTAAGCCAGATTAAAGAAGCAAATGCAGTTCAAACTATAGTTCACGATCCTTTAGGATCAGTCCAGGCGCTTAGCAGCTTCTTGCCAATCTTTCACCACAATGCATTGTATTTAACTATTAATTCCAAGATAGCTTTTCAGTTTCTGTGTCTTATAGTCAATAAAGCATGCATTATATATTTTTTTATTTTATATTACACAGCAGTCATAAAGTTTAGAACTCCGAACGTAGTCATACGCATTTTCTTTGGTAATCTAAGAGTACAATCATGACTTTGAACTGCCTTATTTCTTCATCTCATAACATTACGTTTGTTACAGGATTGCACAAACAACCACGGGGAAGGTGCTCGTCATAGACAACAAAACAAATTAAGGCATGGATGATCTTACTGCCTGGAAGTTGACTGAAGGGCTGCACAATGTGCAAAAGCCCAACATCCGGATTATGAGTACATGGTCTCTGACCGTAGTCCACCAGCAAAACACAAGAAGTACAAAGAAAACGATAAAAGAATTGAACAACTTGTAAAGCGATTTGCAAATGTTTATGAAAACGAAGTCCTGCGAACTACGTGGGAGTTTTGAAGGGGAATTGCGCATAATCTGCAAACGAATGCCTAACTTTGAAGCGAAAAAATTGAATAATTATGCTCTTGTTTGTATTTTGCTTTTTGTGCCAATAAAAATACTACTGTAATTATCGTTTGCTTGTGAAGTTTTAGGCAACAGACAAATTTCTACGCCAATCATTTTCTACATTAGGTTTAGTTGATATTTTCGACTAATTTATAACTTATATGGTGAAAACTGTTTAATCAACTGTATTCTGAGAAATTTAACTATTACACTTAAAGTCGCACTTTCAAGGTTTTCTGTTATTTACTCTTTCATAACTTCCGGACATGTCCTAGTACATACGTTTTTTGTACGAGAGCAATTGATATTTTAAAGTTGAGATTGGGGCCTAGTTTGTCTGGTGCCTAGGTAGTTCCATGTCTAGTCTGTCTGGCGCCCACTGAACCCCACGCCTAGTTTGTCCAGCATCTAGTTTGTTGGTATTCTATTGTCACATACCGAATGGTGTATGTCCTTAGTTCGATTTCTATTTTCATTGCTACTCTTACTGCATTACTGAAAAGTCAAATTTACGTGTTACTGACACAGCATTTTGTTTTAACAGGCAGCATATGTAAGCTATCTGTAAAACTTTATTATTTGTGTTTGCTTTTAAAATAGCCGTCTCCAACAAGTACATCTGGTAGTTTTCTTTTTGCTGTAATGGTATCACAGCATTATGAAAATACAGTGGTATACTTGAAGTGCTAAAGAGAAAAAAGCATGGGTCTACAAAATCCTTAAAAAGAAATTGCTTGTTGCATCGCAAATAACACTCAAATCAAATTGTTGTTGTTGATTACCAAACTCCTTCCGAGAGATGGGGGCATGGCTGAAGACCATGGAGCCCCAGAAGCCGAGCAACTCCCCAGGACCTGGACCAGAGGTTGTAGACAGACAGAGAGTCGCCAAAGAGTGAGAGGCACAAAGAGTCCGTAGCTAGACAGTGTAGAATGAGATCAGGGGTGTAATGGGACAAGTGTCCGCAGGCGCTGCAGGAAGGATTCTCGATTCTGCCAATCCTAGAGAGGTAGGAGCTTAACAGAAGACTGTGTCCACTGCAGCATAGACGAAAGAGAACACAGCGAGCATGACAAGGGAGCACAATTTCCCCAGAGGAAATTGAGGGAACCTGTGTGTGTCAAAAGAATTTTGATGAGACAGTATGCCTCCAGACCAAGAAAAGACAAGAGCGGATACAAGAGGTAAGAGGAGAGAGACTACAAGGGATTGCAAAGGGTGCAAGTAGCGCTCCCTATCTGGCCAGCTCATCAGCCACGTCGTTCCCCAGGAGAAACGAGTGTCTGGGGACCCATTGTAGTCTGATACGAGGTGCATTCAATAAGTTTCCAGACTTTTTTTGTACAGGCATTTATAATTGCCGTAAACTCGAGATATTTCAGTATGTTGTTACTATACTCCTTATGAGATGATTGACCAATTCTTTCTTGTTTAGGTGCAAATTTATAGCTACAGTAGGAATTAGAGTACACCTTACTAAATCCTGATTGTCACAGCTGGTGAATTTCAAAAATGCAATCTGGACGTGAGGACACATTAGAAAAACGATATGCGATCAAGTTCTGTTTTAAACTTGGAAAAACTGCCACGGAAACTTATGGTATGCTTCAGACTGCTTATGGACCATCTTGCATGAATCGATCATCAGTTTTTCAATGGCACAAGAGATTCAAGGAAGGCAGGGAGTCTGTGAGGGATGATAAGAGATGTGGGAGGAGTAGGGAAGTCAGAACATCAGAGATGATTGGCCAAATAAACGATTTCATGAATAGGCACCGTCGTGTTTCTATAGAGACACTAAGCGCACAGTTTAATGTCAGTGTGGGAGCTGTACACATAATCATTTGTGAGGAACTGAAGATGCGGAAGATTTGCGCAAAGTTCGTCCCAAGAGTGCTCCGGGAAGATCAGAGAGAAAAACGTTGCAATGACAGCAAGGAGATGGCCGAGCTCATTAATTCAGATCCCTAAGTTCTTGATGCCCTGGTAACCTGCGATGAAAGCTGGATCTATTGTTATGACCCAGAGACCAAGAGACAGAGTTCCCAGTGGAAGCATGCTGGATCTCCCAGACCCAAGAAGGCCAGACAGAGCAAGTCCACCCAGAAACTCATGATGATCCCTTTTTTTGACAGCATGGGCATAATCTACATTCACTGGGTTCCCACTGGAATCACAGTCAACAAGGAGTACTATATTGAAGTTTTAAGGGAGTTCAGGAAGAGATTCCGTCGGAAGAGGCCAGAACTCTTCGAATCAGGTCAGTGGCATTTCCATCAGGACAATGCCCCAGTCCACAACTCCATCCTTGTCACAGACTATTTGACCCAGATGGGCATCAAGACGGTTCCCCATTCTCCCTACAGCCCGGACCTTGCTCCCTGCGACTTTTGGCTATTCCCAAAGCTCAAGGAAAACCTCAGAGGCAATCGTCATTCCACAATTGAGGACATGAAAGAGGCTGTGACGAGGGTCCAAAACACGCTCACACAAGAAGACTTCCAGGGGACTTTCCAGAAGTTGTTGGAACGGTACAACAAGTGCATTGATGTCGGAGGAGAATACTTTGAAGGGGACTAGAGTTTTTTTGTGTGTACGGTTAATAAAAGTGTCCATACCAAAAAAGTCTGGAAACTTATTGAATGCACCTCGTAGAACAGGAGGAAAGAGAAAACAGTTTCTGCCAGATCTGCCACAGAGTTTGAAGTAAAAAGAAAGGTGGAGGAGAGGAGGGTGGCGAGGACAGCATAAGAATCAGATAGTAGGAGAAGAGAAGAGAAATGGCAGACTTGTTGGTGCAGCCGAGTCCAGCAAAGAGCATGCAGAATGGCACAGGCTACAGCGGAAAAACTTGAACATACTGGGCCTGCTGAAAAGGAAAGAGTGGCATCAGTGCCAAAGAGAGAGCAGTTAGCAAGTACGCCAAAGCCATCTTTGCCAAAAAGAAAAGAAACAGAGCCATCAGTCCAGAGTACCAGACCACGAAGGAGAGAGTCAAGGTGAGCAAGAGCCACACCTTGGCAAGACTGATGGAGATCAAAGCGGGAGCATGAAGACGAAAGAGTGGACTCCACCATGAAGGCAGATTTCAAGGAGGAAAAGGAGGGCAAGCAAGAAGAGCCTCCTAGGAGAAGTAGAAGGAAGCATGACTGGGTGAGTGGATGCAAAAGCTTGACTCATAGGGGAGGTAAAGCCTCAGGGAGAAGAAGTGGGATAGGGGAGGATGAGAGGCAGCCGGTGATGACATGACTAGCTGCTCGGTGGAGGCATTCCGATTGGGTGATATTGGTAACACTTAAAAAAGGAAACCATCTGGGTGAGGCATAAGTGAGAAGGGGCCGAAGAAAAGATTTATACTAAAGAAAGTGGGACTTCTTAGAGGGGCCATGAGGAAGCAGAGATACAGTGTAAGGCTTTGAGATGTGGGAAGAATTTCGCCTTCAGTGAAGATACATGTTTAGAAAAGGAAAGAGTGCAATTGAAGGTGACCCCAAGAAAAGTTGGAGTGGGATTGAAATGGAGGCGGGAGCCAAGTAAGAGGAGATTGAGCTGGAGGTTAGCTTGGTGGGGATCAAGTGAGAAGGAAGCCTCACATTTGCTCGGATTGAGAGGAAGACACCAGTACTCAGACCAGCACTCCAATCGAAACAGAGCTCCTTGTGTGGCCTCCACCATAGTGGGGACTGAGAAGGAGGAAAACCAAATGGCCAGATTGTCAGCATAAAAAGAGCAGCTGACAGAAGAAGGCAGAGAAGCTGGAAGGTCATTGAAGAGAGATAAAAAAACAGGGCCAAGAATGGATCCTTGTAAAACACCTCAATGGATTCAAAGGGAGCGACTTTTGCGATTTTGAAAAACCACACAAGCGCGCCTGTCAAACAGGAAAGATTGAGTCCAAGGAGCAAAGCAAGGAGGGAGGCCAGCCAAAATAAGTTTGTGGAATAGGACGCAATGCCAGACAGAGTCGAAACTCTCGAGAAATCGATAGTGGAGAGAATCGTCCAAAAGCCCAGCCTGAGTTTGTTAAACCCATCCGAGATGGACTGAGAAAGGTACAGGATTTGATCTAGTGTAGACCGTCCAGGGCAGAAAGAATGGAATTAGACTCAAGAAAGAAGAGAAGACGGGATAGAATGATGCGTTCAAAAAGCTTTGAGAAGAGATAGGCCGAAAGGAAGCAGGAGAGTCGAGAGGCTTTCCTATCTTGTGGATGGGAATAATGAAAGATGTCTTCCAGATGGAAAAAAAGGAATGCAAAGTCTAGGAGGGATTGAAGATGTGAAGAAGAAAATCCATGCTAGAGCGAGGAAGGTGCTTTAGCATGGGATTGGCAACTTTGTCTGGGCCAGGAGCCAGTGGAGGAAAGGATGAAGGCAGCAGAAAAGAGACTCCACAGGGCACTTGGCTCGGTGGAGCTCAGAAAGGTAGCCTCTGGCTCTTCTATGCAGGGCCTTTGGCTGAGAAACAAAAAAGTAAGATCTCAGGTAAGCAGCATAGACCAAAGCCGAATTCCTGGGAGAAGAACAGTTAGAGAAATTAGGAGAGGAGGAAGATGAGGAAGGAGAGCCAACGACAGAGCGTAGAAGAGAGTATACAGTTTTTGGGTGAATGAGAAGAACAAGTCGTCTGCCATGCCTCAGCCTTGACAATGACTGATGAGGCGCATAGAGAAGTAGAGATGTAAGCCTGGCGATCTTCATCACTTCTGTGAGCGACAGCACAAGCCTTGCATCTTTCACTAACCGCACTTTCCACCTCAGCAGACCACCAGGCTTTAGGAGGGCATTTGATGTGGCCAAAAGGAATGGAAGATTTGGCCACATTCATTGCCAAAGAGGTAAAAAGAGCAGCAGCAGAGGAAAGAGAAACAGACGAGTATTCCTCTGTGAAATAATAGTGGGAGTCCAAGTAGGAGGCAAAGTCATCGCAGCAAGCTTTCTGAAAATTCAAGGAAGGGGGACACTCGTTGGGGCGAAAGACCAAAGAGAGAGAGACAGTTACAAGAACTGGTCAGAACCTAGGTGCTGAAGCACCTCCCAGGAGCAAGAAAGGGCAAGAGAAGAGGGAGCAAAGGAAATGTCAGGGGAGGAGCGACTGCTAAGGAGCAATGGAAAAGGGTGGGTGTATCAGAGTCATTGAGGGGGAGGAGGTCAGAAGAGATAACCCAGTCAAATACTTCCTCCCGGCAGGGGTTGGAAGTACCTCTTGAGTCCCAGAGGGGGTGATGGCAATTGAAGTCCTCCAGAATGAAGAGATTTCTGGAAGTGGGAAGAATGGACAGAGAAAAGGAGTCGGTTCTGCCATCCAACAGAGAAGAGCAGATAGGGGGGCATACCTATTAAGAAATGAGAGCAAGAAAGAGTTGTTTAGAGAGATGTTGACCCCTATATAGTCAGAGTAGGGATCAAGCGACGAAAGAGAGAAGGTAGAAAGTTCAGAGAAAAATAGGCCTTGCCTGACAAAAATGAGGATGCTGCCGCTAGCGTGATCACGAGCGAGAATGCCAGATCAGGAGTGTGTGCGATCAGAATGCAGAGCAGAGAATCCAGGATCCCGGAAAGAGAAAGTTGAGTTAAGATTGGATTCCTGGATACAGATAAGGTCAACAGGATGGGACAAAAGAAAGTGAAGTAGTTCAGTGCTCCTGGCTCAAAGACCTCCAGCATTCCATTGAAGAACCCTGAGATAGTCAGTGGGGAAGAGGAGGCAGGAGGCGTAGAAGGACAGCCAGGAGCAAGAGACGGTGGTGAGGGGGAAGAGGGAGAAGATACAAAACGGGCAGACAGGGATAAGAGGTTTGAAGATGAGAGTGGGGCAGGAGTGCTGCATTAGCAGAGGGTTGGCCAGTATGTACAGTGGAGGTATACATGTCAAAGGAGTACGAGGAGGGAGTCACAGTGTAACGAGTTGGGACACGGCAGGGAGGGGGAAGCTTCAAGAGTGAGAGCTGCCAAGAGTTCTGAATTTGGAGGAAAGGTTGTGAGCACCATAGATGGACCCATTTGGAGCAGGTGTAGTATTGCACTGACTTGCCCCGCCAGGTCACATTTCCAGCACACTGAACAAAAAAAGACGGGGCCAGGGTTGGAATGAACGTCACTGCTCATAAAGAGAAGGAGAAGAATGAAGAAACGAAGACAGGCAAGAGAAGGGTAGAAGAGAGAGAGAACAAACAAGCGACCAATTTGAAAGAAGCTGTGTGCTGCCCTTCTGCGGTCTTTCAGGGGGAAGCATAGCAAAAAAAGAAGGGGAGTGGCTGGGGTAACTGGGACCCTCGGGAAGGCCAACAGCTATTTCAACCCAACCCAAACGGGGTCAGGGACCGCACCACTATGTTGAGGTGGCTGTTGATTTGTGCAGAACTCAAATCATCATAAAATCTATTTTACCAAAAGCAGCTTATCAATATCTCCTAAAATCGCTTTTAACCACGATTTTATGGTGAGTATGTTTTGAGAAAAAGAAGAAAACAACGTCTACCAATGATCCTTCATTATGATGTCACCTTGCTCTTTAAAGAGAAACTTTTTGCAA
This sequence comes from Trididemnum clinides, assembly GCA_963675345.1. NCBI lineage: Eukaryota > Metazoa > Chordata > Ascidiacea > Aplousobranchia > Didemnidae > Trididemnum > Trididemnum clinides. Next base: position 32,701,721 of record OY776290.1, on the reverse strand, counting down.
GTTGATAGGTCGAGTGCTGGCTTTCAGTCAAGCAAAAAGTTAGTGTCCTTTGTCAAGATACCGGAATTTACAAAAATATTGTTTTAATTGTGACATTATTTACCTGCTTATGATACTCACTCCTGGAAGGATTGTGATCAATTATGTTAAGAGTCAAGTGTCAGAGGAGTTAACACAGCCACGCACACAGAATAGTGCTTTATAGTATATATTTCAAAAATTAACTGTGCACTTACTAGTCCCAATAAAATACATCATATTGACTTTTCTTTAAAATCCTCGCACATTCACTTGGAGTATTTGCTGTTTTGTTTGCAAAACTTAAACCTGCAACCTTTGCATAGGACCAGCAGTCAAGACTAAGACGATATTTGAAAGTGTAAAGAAATTTGTTATCTTCGTTTAATCCAACTGAACTATTTTGTTCGAAGCTTGTGTTGCAAAGTCCACTCTTCAAGTACATAACCATCAAAATAACCAGATGGTTTATTTCCATTTCAAAAGGTTTTACTTAATTATAACAACTCTTTCTTTATAATTCCAGCATAGTCAAATATTTCAAAACCTATTGCCTGGTGTCTAATTTCAAAAATAAAATGATAACAGTTTATAAAATTTGACAGAGCAAAGTAAAAACTAGCTTCAATTTATTGAAAATGAGACGTTTCAATTACTTCACTTCTAAAAATGTCATATTAAAATTACTAAATATACAGTGGTGTGCAAATTAATTGAGACACTTCACAAAATTCAAACAATTTGTAAAAAGAAAATCGAATTTTTTACATCTGCACTGTAAAAACAATATATTGAGTGGTTCCAGTACTAGTAAGCCAGATGGGCCTCATTTGTGGAAAACTTTCAAGGATGGTGTTCTAAAAGCATGTTATGAAGTGTGTAGAAAGAAGTCTAGCAGAGATTGAAGAGTCATGTGGTGGTGAAATGTAGAGGTCAAGGATACCATAGCACGAAAGAAGGTGGCATTTAAAGAGCTGTGCAGGTTTCCATCAGAAGAACATAAGACTAAATGCAAACGTATAAGAAATCAAACGAGAAAAATTGTTGCTAGAGCTACGAGAATGGAAGCTAATACGGAGTTGAACAATTTATATCAGAATCCTAATAGCGTTTTCTACTTCCTTAGAAGAATGAAAAATGAAGGGAAGGATGTATAAGAAGGAAGGTGCTTAAGAGGAAGAGATGGACGATTGGGTTTTATTGAAGAAAATAGGGTGAATATTTGGAAGGAACACATGGAAAACATCATGAATGAAGAGAACAAATGGGACATGGTGGAAACTGATGTAGTAAAGGAACCAGTGGAAAGGTAGCTCGTAATGTAATTGTGGAAGCAATGCAAAGGATAAAGTCAGGAAAGGCAACTCAACCATCTGAAGTAAGTGTGGAGATGATAGTTGCAATTGGCGAAATCAGAGTGAAAGTGATGATGGAACTGTCTCAGCATGTATTGGATGGTAGAGGAATGCCTGATGAGCGGAAAACTAGTGTGATTGTGCCTATCTTCAAAGGAAAGGATGATGTGTTGAGCTGTGGATCATACAGAGGAGTGAAACTGCTAGAACATGCCATGAAAATTGTTGAAAGAGCACCAGAGAAGCAAATACAAACACTAGTCAATTTGAATGAAATGCAATTTGGATTTATGCCAGGAAAGGAACAGTGGATGCGATATTCATTGTGAAAAGAATGGAGGAGGAATATAAAAAGGACAAGAAGTTGCATATGTGTTTTGTCAACATGGAAAAAGCTTTTGATAGAGTACCAAGAAAAGTGGCAGACTAGGCCATGAGAAAAAAGGGTCTATCAGAAGTAATGGTTTGGGCATTTATGAGCTTGTATGATGGTGCAAAGACAAAAGTGAGGGTGGGATTTGCATATTCAGAGGAATTCAAAGTAAAAGTTGGTGTACATCAAGAATCTGTGCTGTCACCACTATTGTTTGCAATAGTGGTGGACGTTACTACAGAAAATGCAAGAAGGGGTGTGATTAATGAATTGCTGTATGCAGATAACCTTGTTCTCATGAATGAAGACATGGAAGACTTAAAGAAAAAATTTTTGAATTGGAGGATGCAATAAAAAGTAAAGGTTTAACGATCAACACCAGAAAAACAAAAATGATGGCAAGCAGGTGACAAGGAGAACTATTCAACAGCAAGATAGATCCATGTGGAGTTTGTGGGAGGAGAGTCATGGCCAGTTCAGTGTTGTGCCAAAATGTGAAAACTGGGTTCATGGAAAATGTGCAAAAATAAAGAGAGTTACCACTAGGTTGGTAATGCATTTTGCTTGCTCAAAATGTAAAGGAATAATGAAAGGAATGGCGGATTTGATCGAGAAGTTGTGCAATGAAGTGGAGACAGTGAATGGATTTTGCTATTTGGGAGACAGACAAAATGCTAGTGATGGTTGTGAAGCAGCAGTTACAGCAAGAGTAAGAATCGCTAAGGTGAGATTTAAGGAATGTGGAGAGTTATTGCTTGGAAATAGGTTTCCCTTTAAGATGAAAGGTAAAGTTTGTCATTGTTGTGTAAGATTAGCAATACTGTATGGAAGTGAGGCATGGTGTTTAAAAGAAAATGAAACAGCAATTTTAAGAACCGAGAGGCTATGGTGAGAGCCATGTGCAATCAGAAGGTTGTTGACAGAAAGACGACTGAAGAACAGATGGACATGTTGGGGTTGAAGGAAACTTTAGACTGGTAAGCAACAGCAAATGGAGTCAGATGGTATGGGCATGTGCTGAGGAGGGATGACAATAGTGTTTTGAGAGTTGCTCTGGATCTTGAAGCGAGTGGAAGAGAAAGCGAGGACAACCAAAGAAGACGTTGATGAAGCAAGTGGAGGAGGAGACAGAGAAGATTGGTTTGAAGGAAAATGTCCTGAGACGAGAAAAGTGAAGAGACGGAACGCGAACAATTGCAGAAGGAATGGGGTAAATCCAGCCATCTTTGCTAAGGGGACAACACTGGATAAAAACCAAGTAACTACTACTTCTAAAAAATTATATCCCCCTCTGGCTTTGATGAGCATGACAACATGTGTTGGCATTGAGTCAACCAGCTTGGAACAGAGATTTTGCACTTCTTTATCATGAAACCACATTCGAATTATCCCCTCTACCAGCTTTGATTTGGTAGTGCAACTGTTCTTTTGCAAGCTTTTCTTTATGATTCCCCACAAATTTTTCTATAGAGTTAAGATCTGGGTAATTATAAGCCATCCTAAAGTCGTTACATTGCTTTCTACAAAGAACTATTGCATCATTCTTGAGAGCTAGATCCTGCTGAAAAATACTATCTCCTTCAAAAAAAGTAGCTCAGATAGTTGGTCGGAGTTTTCTTATACTAGGTGAATTCATCATTCCTTCAACAGGAATTAGCCTACTCAAATCTTTGAAAGCAGAACAGGTCCATAACATCTTTCTCGGGGTCTGCTTTGGCACTTGGTCAATATCACCATCCTGGAAGGGTTCTTTGCTACTTCTTTGTACATATTAAGACCAATATTCTGGGGGTGTGGATGATGGAGAAGAGTTGAAGCTGCAAGGAGAAAAGCTAAAGAGAGTGAAAAACTTCAAATACCTGAGTTCGACAGTTAGTAGTGATGGAAGATGTGAAGAAGAAGTGAGGAGAAGGATCCAAGCAAGATAAATGAGTTGGAAAAAGGTGTCTGGAGTTCTGTGCAACAGGAAGTTATCAGCTAGGGCTAAGGGTAAAATGTACAAGAGTGTTGTGACACCAGCCATGCTTTATGGAATGGAAATGGTAGCAGTGATGGAAAGACAGGTGGGAAAAATGGAAGTTGCAGAGTTGAAAATGGTGAGAGGAGCACTGGGAGCAACAAGAAAGGACAAGATAAGAAACAAATACATGAGAGGGACGGTAAAAATCGCAAAGCTAGGAGACAAACTTTGGAATGCAAGGCTATACTGGTAAGGACATATGAAAAGGAGAGAAGAAGGCTACATGGGAAAAAGGATGATGGAGATGGCAGTGCCAGGTAGAAGGAAAAAAAAAGGCCAAGGAGAAGGTGAATGGATTTGGCAAGAGAAGACATGGAAAGGGTTTGAGCTAAGAAGGGAGACGAAGTCGATCGGGACAAATGGAAAATACTTTTGCACTGTGACAACCTCTAATAGTGAGAAGCCAAAAGAAAAATTCTTGAACTTCAAAAGGACTTGTGTCAGAGAACATATCTTCTCTCCATGATTTTTAGTCCCAGTTCTTATGCTTCTTTGCCCACTGCAATCTTTTTTTCTTTACAACTGGCGTGAAAAGTTGCTTTTCATGGGTCTTCTTGCAATTATTCCTGTTTTGATCAATCTTCATCAGAGAGTTGCTGAATGTACATTGACCCCAGCACCAATCATTCACGAGTATGAGCTCATGCTCAGTTTGCTTGTCTTTCGTCAGACTGGGCCACCACAACGGGTAGACTGCTTGGCCCCACCATCTGTCTGCCACATAGAGACGGAGGCATCCCGTTAAGTGCCTTGCCCAAGGACACAAGCAAGCTTGCCTGCTTGTTCTCCACACTATCCCTTATGTGCTGAGTGCCAAGCAGGGAAGCTGTGAACACCATTTTTTAAAGTCTTTTGGTATGACTCAACAAGGGAAATGAACCCCAGGTCTACTGACTGCGAAGCGGACACTCTAACCAATCAAATCTCCTTAAGGTCAACACTGGTTTTTCTTGGATCCTTAAAGCTGTTTCTCATTATCATCGGGTCTTTCCAAGCAGTTGTTTTTTCTTTCTGCCACATCTCCCATGACGTTGACTAGTGACATCACTGTTGTCATTGCTACTCTTAACAATCATGCCAACCATGGATTTGGGTATCCCTTAACTCTAACCCAAACTCTCTCACTGACTTCTCCGTATGTTTATGCAAGGCCACATCTTGTGCTCGTCTTCTTGGTGTCAAATCCATTCTCAATAGAAATGAATTATTACCAAAAGCAACTACATAGTACATACAAGAGCAGTACTTTTAAAGTAAAGTTCTGGTAATTATGCTGGAATCATCTAAATAAATGATCAAATCTGTAAAACAAGTAATACATGACTGTATCAATGCATATAAATACAAAATGAAATTGCATAATAGCACAGAAACATATATGATTTGAATTAACTGTCAGAAAAAACTAAAAGGTTCAAAATTTTTCCTCCCAATTAATTTGCACACCCCTGTAATCTTAAAAAAGGTTTTGCCATAGCTATGCTAAGTCCAATATTATCAAGAAATTATTTGTAAAATCATCTTGCTTTGCTGCTGCAAACTTGTTTGTTTTGACCAAAGCAATATCTATTTTTAATTTTCGTTAAATGCACAGTTACAGGGAAAAATATATAATTAAACACAGAACAGAGACTGCAGAACAAACATCAGTTACATGGGATAGCAGGTAAGTAATTTAAACCACTATAGAGTTACCAGCATTGCCAGAACAATGAGATTTTACCAGAGTCACAGGAAATTGCCATCAAGCAACTTTCACAAGGGTTGTGGTTGTTGGAGAGTATCAAAAAGTGAAAGTACATATGAACTATTTTGTAAAAATTATGTGGTCCAAGGAATATAATAGCTAAAATCCGTTCTATACTTTCACTTTTAAGTAATTAGAGAGGAATAGTATTTATTTGCAAGTAGACAGGAGATGGAGTAGAATATGCTGACTCAACATTGAGTGAAAGTGCAGCAGTATACACGCCAGGAAGGATTTGCACTTGAGAATGTTCCTGCAATGCTTAATTAATAATGATAAGTAATAAATCATACAAATATTTATGCCATTATTTAAAAGTTAAGGGAATTTAGCCCCTTCCCTGCCCCTGAACGTACACCAGTGATTGTACATACAGTTACAAAAAGGATGCAAAGTGGCATATTCCCACCAAATAAAGAGAACATGAGTGGCAAACAAACAATAAAGCAGGTAAAAGGTCAAACACACATTGAAAAGGTGCTATGCCCTGCCATTCTCTGTTGCTCAAAAATTAACAAGTCATAATGCACTGCAGACAACAAAAAAACAAATACAATTTGGGTACTTGTGGGTTATCTGTCACCACTTTTTTCCACCAGGTATTAAATTACTATTATTTAACTGTATATATAATGTTTAAGCGTTTGGGTTAGGGTTAGGGTTAGGGTTAGTCACCACTTTTTTTTTAATTTATTCATTGGGTGGCCTAACCCTAACCCTAACCCTAACCCTATAACCCTAACCCAAACTCATTTTAGGCTTAAACATTATATATACAGTTAAATAATAGTAATTTAATACCTGGTGAAAAAAAGTGGTGACAGATAACCCACAAGTACCACAATTTGTTACTTTTTGGCATCCCAGGGGTTACTAACCCCTGCTGTATCGTAATTTTACTGTTGATCAGTGTGAATATTTTCATCAACTGGTAGTTCATGATTTGACTGGTACATTAGTTTCAGTTCTAAAGAGCATAAGCTACATATTACAAGCATTACAATGCGATTTGTGTTCAAGAAAAATAAATGTTACAGTTTAATCATAATCAAGTTCATGGTGAGGTATTTGTGCTGATGATAAGGGTATGTTGCTATTTGTATAGTGTATACACAACTGTTGCAGTAAAAACTTCAATGATGGTGATTTTGACCACCAAACCCATATTAAAAGATTTTGAAGTGAAATCAATGTGTAGAAAAATGCAAACTTGGCTATTATAGCAATTTTCACCAAAAAAAATTGTTTAAAAATAGCAACTGTAATACTGTACTAGTTCCTTCTTTAAGTTGGTACTTTAGTTGTTTTTGCGAGATGGCAGTAACAAAAAACACTAACTCATTGAAATCCAGATTTACTGAAACACAGAAATTCACATTGAATTATGGAATTACTAAATTACAAAAATACAGAAAATCATATTAAAAATAAAATAACAGAAACACAAAAATCCATTCAAGAAACAAAAGTACTAGCTCACAGAAAAACTACCTATTAAAGAAGTATGGAAATTGCAGAAGTACAGAAATTTACGGAACTCGATAAAAACTTGAAGTAAAACTACCCAATTGGGTAAAATTAGACAATTAAGTTGGGTTAAACTAAGCATTTCGGCAAATTTTAGAATTTCCACTATTTCCATAATTTAATGGTGTTTTTTCCATACTTCCATTAAGAATTTCTGTAATTTCATAAATGTCTTTATTTTAGTGTTGTACACAGTAACTGTAATGTATTTACTTTAAAAAAAACCAGGCCACTACTGGTGATGATTGAAATATTCACATAAAAAAGGAAGTGGCTATTTTGACATCAACAAAATTTTACCCTTGAAGACTATTTTGCCATCACCTTTCATGGGTATTTAAATAGGCACATTTGCAACAATTCTGGTAGTGATGCTGTAGTGTAGAGAATAGTGCAGCTGTCTTCAAATGTTATGGGTTCCTACATCCTATATGCAACAGTCAGATGTCAGCTGGAGTGCAGAGTCCCTCATCAACATTGTATTTCAATTTTTATGCTTTCTACGTTTTACATTCATTTTTTTATGTTAGACATAAACAGGAGGATTAAATCAAAATAATTAAGAATAGCACAATTTTTCAAACATTACTAAGGAATTATTTTTATTTCTAAAGCAACTGGTAGGCTATAATTTTGGCTTTGGCCATCAAGTTGAAAGAGGCACCTCCTCCATGAATGCAAGATACAAGTGGTAAAGCTGCTCTTCCCACCCATTAGGTAAAGAGCTACTATAGGTTAGAAGCATGTACTAGGAGTCTGCAACTTTAGGTTCAAGAATAACTTTCCCTCAAAGGAATATCTCTTTATTTTACACCATTTTGCTAAAAAATTGCTTAATTTCACAAAAGAAAGCAAAATGCAGAAATGCAGCTTATTTAGGTTGTTTTTGGTGTTTTCCTTGTACAAAAACTTAATCAAGTGCTGACTCACAGCTCCGTCAGAGCAATGGCATTAAATACAGGCCTTAATACCAACATTTGTAGCCTATAGCATTTTATTAAATTACAGATTAGAGAATAAACTTTTTTGAAAAGAAAAATGTGCACTAAATGTGCAATCCTTCTACCTTCTTACAACATAAAAAGATATACAAAAAACAATTATAGCTAGCTACTAATAATGGATAACAAAACACTTCTTCAAAACAATAAAAAGCTCAATTTGTAAGATCCATGAACTTCATCCACAACTTCTTTTCTTGAAGGGGTAGATATCACATCATAACTGAAATAGAACTTTTATTATTACAATAGATTTTGATTGCAACCGAATGGGAATCTGAACTTTTATCCATTCAGGAGAATCAGCTCCTAAGCCATGTTTCCTAAAGGTGCTTATTTGCTGCATGTACTTCATTCATAATCAAAATTTCTATGTGATTTACTGATTATAAACGGAAATTGAAAACATGAGTTTAAAAAACTCAAACTTTCAGTTTGGTGCGTACTACCATGCCGTCAGCAACGGGTTCGAGTGCATTGTTTGTTTTTGTTGTTGTCACACGAACCTTTCTTCGGGATTGGGGCATGGAGGAAGATCATGAACGCCCAAAAAGTGGAAGCTCTTGAAAGCCTAAAGCAAAAGTTATTAATAGAAAAAAGTTGCGAAAAAACGAGTGGTGTGAACGATTAGTAGCTGTACTAGACAGAATGAGACGAGAAATATTCTGAGTCGGATGACTCCAAGCGCTGCATAAAGAATAGCCCTACTTAGTTTTGTCAATTCTAGAAAAATAAGAGTTCAAAAGAGAGTTGTAACTGCTGCCGCGGAGAGAACAAGAAAAAACAGCCTATCCCAGGAGAAAGAAAGAGATAGCATGAGCTGGTGAATGGTCGCAAAATTTTTCTAGAAGGGCCTAGAAAGCTTTGGTTTCAATTCATATCTAGCCAATTTTGAGAAAATCTAGCCTACCTTGATATCTAGCCTTCATATCTAGCCAATTTTGGAAAAGAAAATATAGAGAACGAAGGACCCGCTGATAACTTGACAGGAAAAATGGGTCAGAGTAGCTGATATCAGCGCCGGGTCTTGGATCGCTGGCGCCTTGGGCAAATGTAAATTTGACGCCCTTGTTAAAAGTACAATTATTAAAAAATACACCACAAAAAAACAGAAAATTTATATTATAGTTTATAACCTGTTCTTTAACAACAAACAGCAAGATTGTTTCTACACAGTGCACATTCAAAAACTTTTTACAAGGACTAACTTAAACACACAGAACAATAGAAATAAGTTTAATATCTTTGTTGGCTTTTAACAATAAAAATGATATTTTTGTCTTAACCTGGATTTGGAACAGTGCAGGAAATCAACCTACCTGGAATATTTTTTTCTTGCCTTTAAATCAGCATATCTTTTAATTGCACTTTCTATATTCATACTATTTGTAATTTCATTTTCAATAGACAAAATTGCCAAAGAATTCAATTTATCTTCAGACGTGGACGATCGTAAATATGTTTTTAAAAGCTTTAGCTTAGGCTACATACAGTAAACTTCTCTCCCTGCAACAACAGTAATGGGTATTGTGAGCAGTATTCTTAATGCAATTTACAGATTCGGCATAACATCTCGCAACATACAAGTGGTTATGAACCTAGAAGCTTCAATTGGGAGCCTTACATCATTAGGGAACAATTCCTTGGATATATATATAGTTCAGAACAGAAGTCACATCCATTGATATCACTATTTTTGTTGTACTCATTTTTCACACCTTGACTTGGCTTCGAGTTTTTTTCTCTGGCAATTTTTTTAGATTCTATAAAAATCTCCATATGTCATTAAATCTTTTCAACTGTTTAAATCTTTCTGCTAAAGAATTAAATGCACTGTCCAATATTACATTAAAATCATGATTTTTGAAATACTTTGATAGAGTTACAACGTCAAGCAAATAATAAAAAAAGTCAAGTTGTGACTCCGATATACATTATAGTTGCTTGAAGAACATTTGCAACTTTCTTACTCTGCGGACGCTGCCACATTAGCATTATATCAACAGAAGAACAAAAGTGCATAGGCGTAAAACGTCAAAGCGTCTAAAAACCACTTGGACAATTCGAAGAGACACTGTCTCTTTAAATGGCAATTATTTTTCAGATCGCGTTTACAATTACTTTTTATGAAAATGCATACAGGGGTCGGACAAAATATAAGAAACACCTAGCATTTTGGCATTAATATATTTGAACGTGTTTTAAACAATCAAAACTTGACATATTTTAATGCTTTTTGTTTTTTATTTATGTCATTTGATATGTTTATTTAAAAAAACTTTTTTTACAGATATTTAAAAAATATCAAAAATTTTCCTTTAAATAAATTTTGTTGATTTTTCAAGGTGTTTCTTTTTATTTTGTCCAACCCCTTTGTATATACATGATAATGAAAAACTCATTTTATGAAAAAATCGCTTCAACTTAGGGATAGCATTAATCCTCAATGGCGCTCCTTGTTTCATGGCGCCCTGGGCAGTTGCCCAAATGCCAGTACCTAAAGCCGGCCCTGGCTGGTAGGGGAGGTGAGAAAGCCGGAGAAAGAAGAAGAGAGGAAAGAATGGTATAGGCTGCCCTTGATGGCGCGACTGGCAATGAAGTGAAGGCGTTATAACTTAGTAACGTTGGCAATGCTGAGTAAAGGAAATTATCCGCGTGAAACATTAGAGATAACGACCCGAAAGAAAATTTTTTACGTAGGAGAAAAAACTCCTTGAAAGGGCCTCAAGAGGAGGCAGAAATACAGCGGAAGACCTTGGGATAAAAAAGAACTTGGCCAACAGCAAAAAATGAAGTTAAGAAAAGGAAAGAGTGCAGTCAAAGGTAATCTCAAAAAAAAATGAAAACAGAATTGAAGCGACGTGGGGAGTTGAACATGGGGAGGTGGGGCTGAAGATTAGAATAAAGGGAATGCGACAAAATAAGAGGCCTCACGTTTGCTCAAAATGAGAGGAAAACACCAGTGCTCAAATCAGGGCTTCTTTTTTGGTCTCCACAGCAGCAGGTACAGGGGAAGGGCCAGAGCGTTAGCATAAAAAGAGCAGTTGACAGAGAAAGATAAAGACGCAATGAGATCGTCGATGAAAAAAATAAAGTACATGTAGAACCGCGTCAAGAACAGATTCCTGAGCAACATCTCCACAAATTTTAAAGTGACTTTTGTGATTTGGAAAAAACGCAAGCACGCCAGTCAGAAAGCAAATATTGAGTCCATCAAACAAAGCAAGGAGAGAGGTCAACCGAAATAGGTTTGTGGAAAAGAGCGTGGTGCCAAACGAAGACAAAAGCTCTGGAGACTTGACAGTGCACAGAATCAACAGAGAGCCCATTTTACGTTGGTAAATTCATCTGAAATAGGTGGCAAAAGATAAAGAGTTTGACCCAAAGTAGACCAACCAGGGTGGAAGAAAGAATTGAATTTAGACTCCAGAAAGAATGGGCACGATAGAATGATGCGCCCCAACAGCTTTGAGGCGCAAGCGGTAAGAGAGATAGGCCGGAACAAAGTACGTGAGTCGAGGGGTTTTACAATGTTATGGAAGGGAATAATAGATGAGAATTTTAAAGGAAAAAATGAACACGAAACCTGGAAAAGATTGAAAATGAAAACAAAATTTAAGTCGAAATAAGGGAAGAGTTTCAGCATACGTAGGATACTCTGTCTGGGCCGGTGGCGGTAGCCGCGAGAAATTCAAAAATTTCCCATACCGCTTCTTCTATTTCGAAAAATCACTATAAGCTTGAGATTGATGGAACCAAAAAGAAGTAATTTAGCCGCATTCAGTATCATAAACCGCAGCTGCAGAGGAAAAAGAGAGAGTATTCTTCTGAAAGAGGACAGAATACAGTCAAAATCGTCTCAACGAACTTTTTGGAAACTGAAGGAAGACGCTTATTGGAATGCGAGAGCGGAAAAAAGAGATAGTCAGAACCGAAATCCTGAATCGCCTCTCACAAGCATGAGCGGAGTGTTAGATAATAAGGAATGAGAAAGAGTAATGGTACCAGGTTCACAGCGAGAAAGGAGAAAACCCAATCAAACACTGTATTCACAAGATCTGAAGTACTTCGCGAATCTGATAGAGTGTAAGGAGAGCTAAAATCTCCCAAATTGAAGATTTCTGGAGGAAGAGAAAAGGTGTTGGATCTCATATCCTCATGAGGAGGAGCGTAGACAAGTGTTTTTTAGAGAACTGTTGACCACAAAATGCTAAAGAGTAAGAGTCAAGCGAAGAAAGAGAGAAGTGAAAAATTCAGAACAGGACAGACTTCCTCTGGAGAAAGTAATCATTTCATCTCCAGCGTGCGAGTTATTAAGAAAAGCCACACTAGGAAAAGTGCTATCAGGTTTGGGACTGAGTCTCTAGGGACTTTGAAAGATGAGAAGTAAAAGTTGGAGTCCTGGATAAGGAAAAGATTGACACGGAAGAGAGATTATAGTGAGGTTCTACGCTGCTAGCACGAAAACCTATTTCATTTCATTAAATAAACCGGTTCGTAAATGCGAGGGGGAAAAGCAGGTAAAATAGCGACTAAATTAAAAGATTTCGGAAAGGTAGCAGGAGAATAGAACGCCAGTGGGCGATGGTAGATTGCGTTATTGGTGGCAACTTTCACAACTTACGACGGTTATCGGTGCTTTGTTGTCTCTTTTTTGGTAAACGCTTGTTACGTCAATTCCTCCTCCTAGCGCTTGAAATGCACTGCAACAGCGGTACTGGTAACTCTGAAATGGGTCGGACTATCGCTTGCTCTACGTCTACCAAAACCGACAAAAAGTGCCTTGCAGTGACAGGAAAATTGACCAGCCGAGCTCCCTCTACCTGACTCTGCCGAAATCACATCAACATGAACTTGGGCTATTTATTACTTAAAGTGCCAATTTATTTGGTCTGGTTTTGTGGCACTTTGAGCCACTTAAACAGTTAAGACTGCCAAAGCAAAGCAATGCTTGCCACTTAACTTTTTCCTCGCGCTTTTGCAAAGCTTATACTCCATGGTTCAGTGTGTTTGCAACCATTCAACTAGGTTTCGAAACAGACACCATGAGCAACACATCACTCAACTCTGACCTTCTTGGTGAAAACTAATCGTGTTTCGAGCTTTGAAACATGATTTGGCGAGATGAAGTTGGTAGCAGGTGTAAAAAAAAATTTATTTAAAAAAAGTGCAAACAATGCTGGAATCGCGAGCTCATCTTAGTTGGTAAGGACTTCTCCCTTTCTTCACTTGATCCAACATCGAGTACAACGTTACTGCCGCTTTTCCGTTTGGACATAATTCTGCCCAGAAATCCGGAGATTCGTTTTCCAAATAAGTGAGGTCCTATAAAGAAAATAAATGACAGCAGAAGTTTCATACACTTCATAAGACACTGATATGTACTATGAAGCATTGTGACAGACAAACTATTCTGGTACAATTTTAACTTCTTCACAGTAAGTTAAACGAAAGTTGCCTCTTTACCAAAAGAATAAGATTCGAGCAAAATAGTATTTACCAAGAGTGCGGTAAGGGAGAAAAAAGAAGGCAACTACAACTTAAAAGATTGATCAAACCCTCGCTTTTTCAAAGAACTAAAAAATAGCTCTAGCTCTATTGCCAACTATACTTTATTCGTATCAAAATCCTATAAAGTTTTTAAAAAAGATCATCACCAAAATTAAAAATCAACGGATTCCAGCATAAAAACTTCTGTCACCACCCTCAAAAATTTTGGCCGATTACGCACAAACTATTCAAATTTTTCTCATAGGAAAAAAAACACTAAAAATAAAGTTTTCTAAAATGACTACAAGGATGTTCCAGGGACGTGCGGCATTGCACTTGTAGCTGTGCTGGTTTTATGCAAAAACAGAGCAGTTGATGAAGGCCTCAATTTGTACGTTGATAGCCTACCCAGTTCGATTTTGTTTCAATAAAACCTCACTTTCACAGTTTTAAAAATAATTTCCGTTGATTCATCAGTTTCCACCCCTCCAGCCCGATAGCGTTCACGAATCTCACTGGCTGATAACGAACATCTGGAGTACATTGAGTAAACACTGAGATATCTTCCGCAAAGCGGCGATTTAAAGAACTTCACAGAGAATTTAAACTTCAGTCTGCACTAAGCCAGTGGTTGTTTACCACTTCTCATCCCAGGATGGAGGCTCAGCATAAAGGGAAACATTTAAGTTCACATCGCCATATCAATCAACATTAAAAGTTGGAGAAAGGCGGCAGTCCATTTCGAACCAATCATGAACACAGTGCAGAAGCGTATCTCCATCAACAGAGCGGATTGCCATTGATAAATAACACCAACATATGCTTTTGGACTACCACCATGTTCCATTCAACCAAATCCAGAAGTTCAAACACTGCGACAAATGTCACAGAAACTGTTCATGAGTTGATCGTCATCACAACCAAAACATTTAACAATTCATCTCAGTTTTGAATATTAATTCGACTAACGGACCCACTCATGAAATATCAAATACTTGAAGCACTGAGAGCACATTATAATGACACTTATACAAAATAGAGCTGATTATAAATATCGATCATCCTGGCATACTCTGTCTTACCTTATAAGGAAGTAACAGACGGGCCGCCCTGCACTGTGTTTGTTCCTCATCAACCCCATCAACCTCGGTTCAGTGAGCGCATCGAGTGGGACATTAACCTGACAATGTAACGGGCACATTGCTGCAGCAAATAAACGATATGAACCATGCCCATGCAGTTACTGGGTTTGAAAACAAGAAAGGCAAATCAGCTGAGTTTTTTTTTCGCAAAACAAATGCGAACTGGACTGTTGGCAGCATGGTTGAGTAGATAAGAGCTATGACGCGAGAATCGAATGATCATGCGTTCAAACCTCACGATGACTGCGTTGTTGCGATCGTGGCAAACGCACTTATGATAACTTTTCTGCTCCGCGAATCTATTAATGATTTATTGGAAGTAATACCAAGAAATTGAAGCGGAATTAATGTTGAAATTTGGAAACTACTAGGTTGATGGGCAATTATTTTGTTCTATGTTTAGCGTCAACAACACACAAGCGAAAATCTACCGCAAGACTGTCATGTGATCAAATTACGTTTCCTTTTTCTTGGCATTCACACCACAACCCACTTTCTGTTCGAATACACACTTAAGCATATCATTTCCGACACTTTGCAATCTATTTTAGACCAAGTCATCACGAGAAGACGACGACCACTCATCAAACGACTATCACCTACTTACCTCGTCTCGGACTTCTTTTAGTTGTGACGTAAAGATTTCCTTTATGACGTCATCTGCATGCATCCGCGACATGTCGATGTCCATGCCATCACCCAACACTTCCTGAGTTACATCACAATCAAGGTTTTGTAATCGTCTAAAACATAACACAAACTCACCGAAGGCTCTGGATGACCTCCCGGCACGTCAATCTTTCCCGCTTCTTCCGCAACCCAGCGGCTACGTCGCTGAAATATTGCCTGACCGTCAGAGGTCGCTACAACAGCGGCAACACCTAGTGGTTCAGCCAAGTATGCCTGTGACAAGAGATTGTTACAATAACAGGAAGTTACGATTTTCTGATGTAAACGAACCTGAGGATTGCCACAGGCACGCTCCCCTTTTTCGTGCAATAGTTTTACATCAGCGGACCAATTGGTTTCCATGTAGTCCCTAACAAGACATTATATCAACACAATATCACGAAAAAAGTCTCATGCAAAAACAAGAGGCAGTTGCACAACGCATCGGTTTCAAGTTCATCTTTGTTTTTATACTCTGTTTTCAGGCTCACTCTTAAATCTATCTTACATAATTCCGATTTAAGTTTCACATTGGAAGCGATTACTGGCTTGGCCCAAACAAACCGAAAAACAGCGAAGGTGGTCGATAGAACCAAGTCACCAACATATGGATATCACTGCAGATGGTTTCAGAATTCCCTCTAATGTAATGGTTCGAGCGTCCGTATCGATTGCAATAGTTTGCAGGTGCAAACCGCCTTCGGGTCGTACCAAAGACTTCTAAAAACAATGTCCACAGTTTCCCTGCTTGGCGCTCAGCACCTAATAAACTGTTCAGAGTGAACGCCCTACAAAAGGTAGTTGGTTAGTCACCAAAGCGTTGCCAAATTTTTATTTGTTTTTCTTATACAGAAGAATCGCTTTAAAAGCAATGAGAGCTTTTGTCGTGACCTTTCCGCGATCAATGATCGATACTGGTACTTGTGCGAAATAAACCGATATTATCTTAATTGCAATTGCTCCATTTCATCGTAATTCTCAAAATACAAAACCTGTTTCCTTTTTTTGTCATTTGACGCGATGCGGCACGAAATGCTTTTGCTGCAACGTTTTTTTTGTTGCAACACTAGGTTTCCAGAACCACTAATCAAATGTGACACGTACTTACTTGTATGTAGTGAGACCCAATCTGAATTCCAGTTTTGCTTCAACTTCTTCGACAGAGTCAATGCGAAATTTACTAGCGTTGAATAACCTGCAATTCGACAAGTTCATCACAAAACTGCGATTAAGTGTGAAAAATCACTCATCGTCAGTTCATTACAACGTAAAGTATAAAGCTCTATTATCACTTAGATCATAGAGCTTTACACTTTACGTTGTAAATGATTTTACGTTTTAATGAATTGATGACTGATTTTGCTGTTTACATTTTAAACGCTCAGAGAATCAAAGTCAACTAAGGAAGCATTACTTCATAGCAAGGAGTGATTAAAACAGATCCAGTTCAGGAGAGCAGCTGTAACATTTGTTTCACCCCCACAAACTGGCAAGATTGCGTCATTAACTGTCGACGTCATGCCGATTGGATCAGTAATTGCTCTATCGTCCACAAACTTGCTGGAACTAGTTTGATTCTCGTATTTTACAATTTTTGAAATAAAAATTATTAGATGTTAATCGCAAGATACTTTGAGCAGTTTCCGCCGATTGACTGCAGTGTGTGTGTGTGTGTGTGTGTGGCAGAAATATATTGTGACGGCAGTACTGGTAACATTCCGAAACAGGTTTGAACGCAAGTAGTTCAATGAATAACTGAAAAGGTTTCCGAAAGGTTGGAGCATGAAAATAGATCAACTCATTTGCAAACTGCATTCGTGTTCAAAGTCAGCTCATAGAGCTCGAAAAGCAGCAATTTTTAATTACCTTGGATTGTCTTTCAACCTCTGCTGCCATCTTTCATTAATTTTCTCTTCAAATTCGTTATCAATCTAACAACAGTAACATAACAGTCACATTTTACAAAGGTTGAGGTTCAAAGTTAGTGGTGTCATGGTCACAGAGTGATAACATATTGCGTAGGCTTTCCCATTGCAACATTGACGACAGCCACTTTCAAAGTTGTGACAGACAACCTAAAACATTTCACACTTCCACTTTCATGTCAAGCTCCACACAAAAATGCTGTGAATGGAAAATTATTTAAGACTTTTGTCGGATCAGACTTGAACTGCAGATTTAACGATTGAGAAACTGACGTTTAAACCACCTACCACTCACAACAAAGAGCATCTCGAAGCACTTTACGAATATACAGAAGCTCTGCTTCTGACTACCCCAAGCAAACAAGTGATACTACTATCTATTTTAAAAAACATCCATTGGTATTCCTTAAATTCAATCTCTAACACCTGTATTGACTCACTATTCGATTATACTCGTCGCTCAATTTTACGTCGCAATCTTTCACGCTCAATCCGTCCACGTCGGTTGAAATGTACATGAGAGAAATATCACTGTCGATGGTCAGGTTGTCATTGGTACCATCCACTTGCTGTCCAGGTAAAATTTGAACCAAGGATTTGCTTGCGGGCGTGACACAAGAATCTGATCAAACGCTGCAATGTAAACTTTATATCTCCAATCCTCACTTCAGAGGAGGCGTCCACGCTTTAGCAACGGAAACCTTTCCAATTATTCCCAGAAAAACTTGTGTTCAGACCTGCTTCAGAGTTTATCAGTACTGCTGGCACAGTGTACTTCTACTACAAGCCTGCGACCAACAGGAGAAACTGCCGTAAGTGCTCTTTCTCAATCGCAACACAAAATCCACGCACGCATCGAACTCGTGATCTAACGATTGCACCGGCACCGTGAGCCACGAGCATAAAAAATCAAAAAGAAACCGAACGTCACCTGATTCAGCTCGTTCTTCATTTCTTTCCGTGGCGTCATTCCTCTCCGTAGCTACCTGGAAAAGGCGCATATCACCAAGAGTTATATGAGCACACCCGGCCACCCACCTTCACCCAAGTACCACTGACGCTGAGGGACTTTCCCGGGTCAGCTTCGTCAGGAAGACGCGATATTAAAACCTGCAAGAATAATATTTTGTAAACCAACTTTACGTCGCTTCTGAAATACTTGAAGTGCTGCCCGTGATCCAGCTTATTTGGTTTTTAAATTTCGTCAAACGTGATTATTACATTTATTTATCAATCATCTTAAAATAAAATAGTTTAAATTCATCGTTTTTGATTTGCCGTGGCTAATATTTTCCACAAGTAAAATGCACACCGATAATGCGACTTCGGAATGTTTCCCAAACATGAACTTACAGGCAGTTGGCCCATCGGTCTGTCTTGCGATATGCCTAGTTATATAGAAGTAATCACAATTAACCGATATCGCATATAACGTATTTTTTGAAGATAATCCGCTTTTTTATGACTCGGATACGGATTCTAAATTCCTGGTGCAGATTATCTGCAGGTACAGTAAGTTTGAAGATAGGTTTTGCCAAAATAATAAAGCCATGATCGAATTTTTACACGAGTGAGCGAAAATATGGTGTTAAAACTTATTACGAATCCTCCATACCAGTAGCCACAACGGTTACTGGTATGGAGGACTCTTATTGTAGTTTTAACACTATATTTTCGATCAATCGTGGAAAAACTTGATCTGGTAGTAAAAAGAATAACTGTTGCGGTTTCCAATCGAAGGATTCGTATTATACGCGGAGGTAAGGGTTTTATCATAATTTCATGTCTGAAAACGGAATGCGGATTATCTTCGGATACAGACTTCCTCGAAAAAAATACGGTACATGGCCAGCTCGCCTTGTTAATGCTGGGTTACCAGTCTACAATCTGCATTCGTGACTGGCTCGAAACAAACTGCTGCTATCCCTCTTGTATGACCTTGATTTGGTTTGAGATGTAATTATGGACACAAGTTTCACGCCTTGCTTCTGCCTCCAAAAAGAAGGGCAAACAAAAATATCGTATTTGCTTTGTAGCTGTAGATCATGATTTAACCATAATTCGACTGGTTGGTATGGACGTGAGTTCGAGTCCCACTCACTGCCTTCTATTAACTAGTTGAGAATTAGCGGTAAATGTATTGTTGCCTGCAACAATCAATGCGTCACACTGGGGAGAGTACCTTTCATGACGTACCTCAGGACGAGAATCTTTGGTTGACATGTGACCGATTAACATGCTCCTGGTGGTATGACCCCAAACCAATTCCGCTGAACAAATACAACCACTTGATTTTAATCATTTAAATATAACCACAACAATGGGAATGAAGCACGAGCCCGACTAAGTTCTAGGCGATTCATAAGAGACTTGACTCGATGACAGTTTCGAATTGAACTAGTTAAGATAGTAGTAGGGGCTGAGGTCGTGAGGTGTTTAGAGAATCAAAGAATAATCAGGGCTACTGGCACGCGATTTTGCTGAAAGGTCATACAGGATATAAGTGCGAACCGAAAACAGCCGCTAGTAGCAATGCGGGTTCCAGCGTCTAGCTACAAGACGATCAATGCAGTTGCAGAGGCATACGTTATTACGAATACCAAACATGAATGACTTAAAACAGCTTGACTTCAAATAAATCAAGTTTAAAACTCCATCTTGATTGACAATTACTACATTAGCTTCAAATCAGCCTTAATGAAAGCATAGCTGATGACAACCTAGCAAAGACCACTTTTGCAACACAGTGAGGCAAAGCAAGAATCTCGCATTGGTATCGTCTGTGTGAGGCGATGGAATGAGCGTCAAACCAGCAGTTGAGAGATCGCCAGTTCAAACCACGGATGTGCCAAAATAAAATTTACTCGAATAGACAGGTAACAAGTATCCGATATAAACCTGAAGAAGTTCTTGCGTCTCGCGCTGACCAAGAGCGCGGCTTCTACCGTGTTTCCCCGATAATAAGACCTACCCGCAAAATAAGACCTAGCGTGATTTTTGAGGATGATTTTAATGTAAGCCCTACCCTTAAAATAAGCCCTAGTTGAGAGCGGCAGAAAGACGAAAGAGTCAAACATTCTTTTTTTATATTTATTCAAACTGCTTTAATGCGGTGTATGCCATCCTTTTCAAAAAATCTTTTTTTGGCAAGCAAAAATAATGACGATACAAAAACTATTTCTGTTTATTTAAAATCTCGTAATTTTTACTTGGTAACTTCATTTTTTGATATATCAAAATAATACATCCCCCGAAAATAAGCCCTAGTGCCATATTTTGGAGTAAAAATTAATATAAGCCCTGTCTTATTATCGGGGAGACACGGTACTTACTTATAGATTGCGATTTATCTTTTGTTTGATGCAGTGCGAGCATCCCAGCGTGCTTTGGTTCATTGGCGCACAAATATGGACAATCTGCGAAACATTCAACAACTTGTCAGTTCGATTCGAAGTCTGGTCTTGCGCAGGAACAATAACAATTTTCTATTAATCGTTGCCGGCTTCAGAGGGAAAGCTCTGGAGTTCAAAACTCTATAGAAACACCGCTGGTATTCCTCTGAAAGGGCATACGGAATTTAAAGTGCTTCGTTGCTCCAGTAAAAAGTCTGGTTCGAAAGCGAGTGTGTAGTGGTAGACATACATTGAATCAGCACGTCTGAGCCTACGAAACGTGGGAAAAAATGACGGAAAACCGACTTGCTAAAATATATCTAAAAATATCCTTGCCACAAGCGTTTCATGGCGCACGTAACACTTCTATTGTTGTAATTAAAATAACAGGTGCAACGCAAACGATCATATGCGACACGGTTTCGTTTAAAGACAAATTTAATCTGGATCCAAAGGACACATGCGTGTCGTGCGAAGCTGAATGTAAAGGACGACCATGCAAGTCGAAGATTAACATTACCAAATTGCCTGCAGCAAATACCCACAGGGCTAGTTTCATGAAAAAAGTTAGAATCCAGTATTGACCGACGGTCGGGCGAGCAACCGTTTCTCCAACGAAAGTAAGACGTGGGCTACTAGCTGCAATAAAACTTTTCCTCGTAAGGTTCCGCTAACGATTGCACTTTTGCAAAACAGTCTTTCAAAACCATATTAAAACGAAAGCGTTCCGGTTATCCGGCGTCGGCTCCCAACGTGGTGATTGAAACTTACAAACCTACATATATTGAGTTTTCATTCACGAGTATGTGCTCATGCTCAGTTTGCATATCTTTCGTCAGACTGGGCTACCACGACGGGCAGACTGCTTGGCCCCACCATCTGTCTGCCACATAAAGACGGAGGCATACCGTTAAGTGCCTTGCCAAGGGACACAACAAGCAAGCTTGCCGGCTTGTTCTCCACACTACCCCTTATGCGCTGAGCGCCAAGCAGGAAAGCTGTGAACACCATTTTTTAAAGTCTTCTGGTATGACTCGACTTAGGAAATGAACCCCACGTCTACCGACTGCGAAGCGGACGCTCTCACCACTACACAATCGCGCCGGTTGTACATTGAGTGGCACGTTAGGATAACGGAGGCGGTGATGTGGCGACTACGAAGATAACACATTTCGTCGGCCGTAAGGGCAGTGGCTGTGGAAGTTGTGACAAACACACAAAACCGTTCACACTCCCTTTGATGTAAAGCTTCAGACAAGAAAGATGTGAACGAAAAATTTTTATAAGGCACATGAAACTCAAAGAAAGAAATAGAACAGAGATGCACACAGAAGAGCAATCTCGTTACTGCGTAATGTTCGGACGAACTGATAAAGCGATTATTCCGTGATTGCTCATTACCACTCACTTAACACATTGTTGATGAGCGTTTCCTTCATAGCATTGTACGGAAGGTCGGTATCTTGCATGTTACGAGCGCATGTTACAGCAGAGTTGCTCATCATTAACTGCTCGCCACAACCTACACAATAAACGAACAGTGCCAATCAAAATCAAAGCAATTCCATTCAGTCTTCACAGGTTTCGCACTTTGTCCGGTGCAACGAAAGAGTTTTGGAAAGTCTATATAATGTAAGTTTCTCCACCCCTTTTCAAATTAGTTCTGGTTAGGCGGTGATTTATTCGAGAATCGCTGACAACGAGACCTTTTTCACAAATTGGTCTGAAAGTCCAATTCGATTCTGTCAACGTGTGGAACATGTCTTCAATTCGATGACAATGATCGATGAATCAAACCTATAATGGCCTTGTTGTTGTGCCCTGGGTAAAGGTACTTTCTAGCAGTAAATAACTGCGAGCAATTTAAGTGGAATGCTACAATGCGGAAACTTAATCCGAAGCAGAAGCTTAGCGTCACAGTCGCTGTTATGCGAGTCTGTGATAAAAATACAGTGAAACGCCGAATTGGGATTGTTCCAATCGTAAAACAAAGTAGAACATTTCTATGACGTACCACTAGTTGCCACGGCAACGGCCGGCTTCGATTTCCCGCCATTTTCCGCCCAACAACCGCATCCGTACATGGCCGCCTGGAAATAAACAGTTGCATAATGTATGTTCACCAAGCACAAGGTGCATTCACAACTTGCTAACAAATGGGACGAAGACTCGTGTTCCCAACACCGGTTATTCTACTTTTTAATCTGAATTACTCTAACTCACAAACCGTCCGTCATTTCACATATTTTTATGCATTTTGTAATAAGTACGGAAGACACAAATGCAAAGATGAAAGCGGGAGCCAAAATAGTGACGTGTTCGCGACTACAGAAAGCCCTGTTTAGCGACCCCTTTAGTAATTAAATTTGTGACCCCAAGTCCCTAACTGCGCATATCTTTCCCGGTCCCAGCATAGGCGCACCCAAAGGCGAAAAGGCCATGCTTCCAAGACAAATTTCTCGGACACGATCCCGTGTTGATGTAGCTGACGCATTTGTATCTGGTACGGCTACTGCTTGTCTTGATACAAACTCTGGCAAAGAGGTCTTTTTTTTTTCTCAATTAGTTATCCAAGCGAACAAATGACACAGCGCTTTACACAAATATGAAAACAATTCTCGCAAGGCAAACTTCCTTATTCGTGACAACAGACATAAAACAACTGCTCTATTTAACTACGAAAAACAGAACTAATTTGGCGAGGGGAAACTAAGTTTCAGTGGGCACCAAAATGATTGATAAGTTTACAGCAATAAACTATTAACTAGTGATCTTATTCATGTCTTAAGTCCTTTTTTTCTGATCCCGTCATAAACGCAGGCAGAAAAAAAGTGTACAACCCATCGACCAGTTTTTGTGCCATCGAAACTTATAATTTTGTTCGATCCTCGCTACGGCACGCAGTTCTTTCCGTCATAATCTATTACATGCTATTGATATCAACACGAAACGTCCGGTGTTGTGTAGACAGAAGAGTTTGTTCAGACATTCATACAGTTTGGATAATTTTAGTGTTCTTCTGTTCACTAATGAGGCCGCCTGTTGCGCTTTCTTTCATATATTGCATTTGTTAATATTGCGATATATCATTGGCGTGCGTTATTGCGCAAAGTTATCTAACGTTTGAATTATCGTGAAGTAAAAACTTGTTTGCTCAAGCTTTTCTTTTTTGACGCCATGCCACCACTGATGAGAGCGTCACGAAAAGCTTAGGGCAAAAGCAGCTTTACTCAAAGCTATATTAAAGATCATGTTTTATAATCTTGCTGAATTTCAGTCAAAATTTGACACCTCAGTCAACTTTGCTACTTGCAAATATTCTGCTTAAAATAGCAGTAAATCGATAACAAGGTTTAATACTTACGTTCGCTTTTAAATTGATAAGGGATAATGACTGCAAATGCTGCTGTTTTGGCTAAAATCGCACCAGACAGCGTTGTGACGCAACAGTGCCTCACTCAAAGCAACTAAACAAACTCGCTTGCTGCGTCGCCAACAAAACTCATATAGTTCTAGAATTTATTTTATCAGAAGCAATCTTTTAATACCTCCACCGTGTTTCCAAGGTATTTTAAAAATCAACAAAAATAAAAACTACAATCAATTTTTGTTTTTGTTTGTTTGTTTGTTTACCCCTCCTCTTCATCGGGACGGAGGTATGGCATGAATGCATGCCATCAACCAAATTGAAATTAGGCTAGGGGAAAGATGGCAGCCCATTTCGAACCAGTCTTGAGTGACTGGTAGCTCCACCACCAACAAGGCGGACTGCCACTGGTGGGTACCCAAGAGTCGTCTGACATGCTGGGTTAGCAACTTCACAATTGTAACCCGGTGAAGTACGGGAGGGCCACCTGTCTTTCACGTAAAGGTGGAGGCATCCCGTTAAGTGTCTCGCCCAAGGACACAACGAGCAAGCTTGCCGGCTTGTTCTCTACACTATCCCTTTTATATGCTGAGCGCCAAGCAGGAAAGCTGTGAATACCATTTTTTAAAGTCTTTTGGTATGACTCGACTTAGGGAATGAACCCCAGGTCTACCAACTACGAGGCGGACGCTCTAATCAATCATTTGTATTAACGTCGTCTTTCTTTATCAAGACGTAAAATTTTTGCAAGTTGGTAAGTCGGATGCAAATGTCATCAGCTAGACTCGAACACAACATCACTTACATGCAGAGACCAGCTATTATCCTCACCTGACCGACTCTACCAGGCAACTTCATCAACAATCCACCACTAGATGCTGCTGCAGCTACGTTTCCATAACAATCGATAGCAACAGCGCCGACAGTGTCGAATCTGAACACAATTTAATTATGACGCAAAAGCAATGAGCTCAACCGCATAAAAACAAAAATTTTTTTCTTATAGTGACCATCATCAAATGATATCGTGCCATCGAACCTAACAAGGTTGTTCCTCTTCTTTGTAAAATGAAGATATTCAGTTTCAGAAGGCAGTCTACAAAATAGCCAAACAAGCGTCTGTCAGCCAAGGGACCAAGCTCAAGCTCAGAGAAAACACGAGCTCCATTTGAATGGTGGTAGATGGGGCAGGATGCTATCACGTGCTCAGCTGTTTGCTTTTTTGCACTACACTCACAAGCCACAGTAGGAGCCTCACCCCATTCGGCCTCATATCATCAGCTTCCACGCGACGAGTCCTGGAAGCTGGCAGATGATCAGGAAAATGATGATGAGCTCGGGATGCTTTCGGGTTGGTGAAAGAATAGACCCTTGGCCCCGAAAGCGAAAGTAAAGAGGCTGCGTTGTTGCGCTCATGGGAAAGTCAGTTTGACATCATTTCCTCTGCAGGCGGACTCAAAAAAGCTGTAAATTTATCAGCAATTCGAGAGCAATGTTGAAAGCTGGAAACATCAACACAGATCTGGGCAATTAATTCTATCCATACTTCACCAAGTTCAAAGGAAGGTGCTCATACAGCCTGACGTAAGAGGCCACCATTGGGCAGTGGGCGCCCTCCAATGCAAGCACGCTTTGTTGCAATTTGCATTTAAGATTGCCTAGGGCCTTCTGCTTTCCTTAACCTAACTTTGATTAGGTTTTCGGTGTGAAGATGCATTTCCGTTTTACTCCAAGCTTCCGTTTCAAGGAAGAAGAGCCAAAACAACAACACGTTATCTTAAAAACTGGTTAAAACACACAACGAGGATCATACCTATTAAATGAATTTTCTGTTCCATTCTTAAAACAAATTACAAGTTTAAACCCTATTTAATACCTGCTTCATTAGTCGCACATTCTACAAGCGCACTCTGAGGTAATTTCGTGGTTTACTTTGACAAAAAATACGTTCACTACGCTCGAGTTTTTACCCATAGTACTCCAGAGCATATTTGCAGAGCGTGACTGGTCTTAATCTTATAAAAGCCGAGACTGAGATTTCGTAGAGTGGTAGCAGCACTAAGTTTACGAGATGGCCTTTGGCTCTCAGCAGAGTATAACAGAAATTATCTTCTCGCCTCTTGCTGCACTAAGCAATAAAGAAGCAGTGGAAAGACGAGCCTTTAGCATGGTATGCCAGAGGTTTATCAGCTCTTCATCTCTGCAGTAGTCACTGCAGTTGTAGCCGTGCAGCGTAAAGCTGTTCAAAGTTTATAAAATAGTTCGGCAGCAACGTCTTACTTGAGAATTTGTTAAAGCCTCCAACAGTTTCTTTCGATATTTCTGCCACGTTCGGCGGCTCGAATCTAAAAACGTTTCAGCATCAGCAGGATTTTGTTTTCGAAAATCCATTCAACAATATTCTCCAACTTAACAGTTCGTGGCAAGTAGTTTGAAGTGAAATTCAATTCTTCCACCGCTCAAATGCGACCGTGAAACAATGAAAGTGGGCTCAGCATAAGAATCTTTGACGCAAAAGTTCTACGCATAGCTACAAAATGGTTTCCTGTGTATATTACTGAAATATATTGTGAAATATCACTGAACGTTAACATTAAGAAACATGGAGTTATTTGTATGAACGTATAACCAACTCATCCATTCTGCATGCTGACGATCAGTAAAAGTCATCAACTTACCACTAATTAACTCATTGTGATCGCACATTTCCACCTGATGGGCGCGTGCCCATTTTTCTGCACCTTCTCCGCTCATAACACTAAAAACATGACGTGTCAAAACGTAATATGGCGAAGACATGACGCAACAAACCTGGGTGGGACTCTACCCAATGTTAACTTGGGGTTCTCAAGTTGGTGGGCAGATAGCCTGTAGGCGGCAGATACCGGGTTCTTTATGGAGGATACCCCGGTAACGGCACCAAATAACGGACGACCATCTAAAATGAGAATACATGTACTACTGCATTAAGAAAAATAATAACTGGAACTGGCTCTACAATAAATTTTACCACTCTTAACTTGTCAAAAACAAGGCAGAAAGTGGGGTTTGAACCCACGTCCATACAAACCAATCACACAATTGTCATTAGCTAATATATTTAGAGCATGACTTAGCTAAAGTTACCGCTGTAACCGCTTTACCCATCTTTGCTGAAAGGTTGATATCATTATTTCACAAGTCTACACGAGCGAAACCATGGAAAATTAAAAAAATGATTTTGGAGTTGGAAAAAAGCACTTGAAAGAAAAGATTTGAAGGTCAACATAAGAAAAACCAAAGTGTTACCAGCTCGAAAAAAGAACTGTTTGAAAGCAAGGTTGATTCATGTAGTTTGTCGGAAGAGAGTGTTGGCCAATTTTGTGTTCTGAACGAAATGTGAAAGAGGATTCGTAACAGATGTGCAAAAATAAAGAGAATTACCGCTAGGTTGGCACTTCGTTTGTTTAAGATGTAGGAAAGTGATAAAAGGAATGGTGGATTCCATTGAGAAGTTGTTTGAAATAGGCATTGAATGCATTTCGCTATTTGGGAGTCATGCTAAATGCTAGCGGTGGTTGTGAAACGGCAATCACTGCTAGAGTAAGAATCAGTAGAGTACGATTCAGAGGAATGTGGAGAGTTGTTACTAAGAAATAAATTTCCGCTAAAGGTGGAAGGTAAAGCTTATCGTTTGTTGTGTAAGATCAGCAACACTATACGAAATTGAGCCATAATGTTTTGGAAAAAACGAAAACGCAATTTTAAGAACGGAAAGAGCTATGGTTAAAGGCATGAGCGGTCGGAAAATTGTAGACAGTAAGACTACTGAAGAACTGATGGACATGCTGGAGTTAAAAGAAACAGCAGATGGGCTGACAAAAGTAAATGGAATTAGATGACATGGGCATGTGCTGAGAGGAGGTGATGATGGTGTTTTGAAAGTTTTGGCAAGAGAAAGAGAGGATAACCAAATAAGAACTGGAAGAGAAGATCGGTTTGGTTTAACAACAAAAGATGCCCGGAATCGAGCGTTGTGGAGAGATGGAATGCGAGCAGTTGCGAAAGGAAAAGATGAATTCGGCAATAAGGGAACGAAACTGGATAAAAACTGAATAATTACTACATGAATCAAGTGGCAGACACCTCCTCATAATGGGCCTCTATGCCACTACAGTAGGCGCCGCTTATTATGACCACAGATAATATGACCAGCCGCCTATTATGATCAATTTGGTACGGTCCGGAATTTACGGCGTCGATTCAGGTGCTGTTATGGCGGCTTCGGTTTTTATGACCATTCGGATATTATGACCAAAATGGCCTGGTCCCAAGGTGGTCATATTAAGCGGCGTCTACTGTATTACTATGATCACAAAGATTGTAATAATTAAATACGTATCACATGTCAACGGTACAACTTGCAATAGTATACGCTACAACTACCAGTAATTCTTTTTCCCAGTCGTATTTTTAACATGCTAAAAAATTCAAGACCTATAAATGGTAGATCCAATCATTATTCCTTGTAATATCAAAAATATGTGGTGTGGATAAATCGAGATCAATTGTACGAAAGCATATCGCTAAACGAGCTGTTTAAGTAACCGTTAATTGTCGTCAGTACCACACCCGCCCCTCAGGATAGGAGCATAGCGTAAGACCATGAAGCCCCTCAGGCCGGGCAACTTTTCATGGCCAGAACCAGAGGTCGTAAATAGACAGAATCGAAAAAAAGAGCGAACGGCGTAATGAGTCAGTAGCAAGAGAGGTCAAGGTCCAGAGTTTAGTAATTACAAGGGCTTTGCGAACGATTCCCAATTTTTTCAATTTTAGAGAAATAAGAATTCAAAAAAATACCGTTGCTGTGGCAGCGAAGACAAGAGAGGACACAGCGAGACGAAGTATGTTCTATGTTACAACTGCTAGTTGTAGCGCCAACAAGTGGAAGTTGTATTGTTAAATTAGTAAACACTTAGAAATTAACAAAGCAAAAGTTTTATAACGGCTACACAACGCTGATAATATTTCAACTTGAACTGTTTCGTTTTACATATGTTTTCGCAATCGTTTAGTTTGCACAGTTCCCTTAGACACAGTACTTATATGAGACATTAGTGCTCAAGCGTCGGTGCCATTTTTATTTAAAAAGTTATGCGATCAGCGCAGCAGCATTGTTCTGTTTCTTGTTGAATCCGACGGTGATTGTGCGTTGCTGTCAATCTGTATCGCGCCAATGCAAATTGTTTGATAGAGACGCTAAGCAAATTCAACTGAAATCTCACAGACCTGCCGAAATCGAACAATCCATCACACTGGCGTCACACTCAACCTTGCCGTCCTCAGTGAGGTTCGAACCCATGCCAGCATTCGTCAATTCGCTGTCCTGTAAGTGATTGTTGTAAACATGAAACTGTGAGAACTCATTAAACACAAGATGAATGTAACGCAAATCAACCTAAGCGTCTTGAAATCAGCAGTTAGCCATGCATGTTATTGTGGTTGGCAGAAGTCTTAGTTTGAACTGGAAGCATGAGCTTGAAAGCAGAGGACAGCTTCGCTCGGCCGTGCCGCAAGCAACGTAGCAGCCTGAGCGCTCAACTCGCATTGAGCGCAAGTTCAACGCTCAGGCCATCATCCCTCGCTGGCGTATAAAAGCGAATGCAAGCATTTACCACAACTCATGGTAAACTGACATACAAAATAGGTGCTATTTTTCAATGACGAATAACTGAAACGCTGAATCTCTGACAAAAGCACTTCACGCTTTTCTCCTTTGCTTTGTTGCTGCGTTTGTAGTAGAAATACATTGCACCGGTACGGCACTGGAAACCATGAAGGTTTCAAAAAAAGCTGTTCTCGTATTGTACAAAAAAAATATAAATATAAACAAAACACAGCAGCTACCTCCAAAGACTTGACAGCTAGAGCCACCGCCTCCCCGGCAGTTCCCCCTTCTTTCAAACATGTGACCCCCAGCCAACATGCCTCATCACACAACCGATGATAGCCCGGCCACTTCTCATCACTATGGAAACCAGCCCCTAAAAAATATGCTTAATCGTTAAATACTGCCAGTAATATGATAACAAGCGTTTTGTGGAACACTAGACTAGAGCTTTTCCTTTACTACTGGTTGATAACATTGACACCACTTTTTCCGCAAAGCTTACCAGTAATCACTACCACAAACAAATAACTATAAATTAACTGCCGTAATCGTCTGTCAATGCCTATGCCCACAGATAAATATGGAGATTTGAAAAAAGCTATATCAAAATTCTGTACCACCTGCATGATTTTTTTGAAAATGTAACATCTACCTGGTAGCATGCGTCATATATAGTTACCTCCATGTACTGCTATTATTCCAACTTCGCTACATTGTGATCTGAAATGTACACCAAATATTTAACCACTAGTAGAGCATGCCAGCCTAGCAATACGCCAATGTCATACAGCAGCGACCATAAGAAGTCAATACTACTAACTATAAATATGTTCAGGAATACAAAAACTTTTAAATGTTATTCACAGTTCCCCTATTACACCTGACAATAAACGAGTGGACGAAGCTTTAGTAGTGTTGCAGTTACAACAACAAAATAAACATTTTTACAACTTACAATTTTTCTTTCGCTGTTGAACTCTGATGCAACAAGTTCATCACCAAAGGTGTGGGCTGGACAGATTTAAAACTGGAAAACTGAGCTCGTTTTATAGGCCCCACTGCTGCCATCAAGTGGTTATAAATCACCTAAAACGCAGTTTTGAGTTCATGATATCGTTTTAACAGCATGATATTGTAAACAATCTACATTATGTTAAAAATTGTAGAGGCAATAGGCTTTCTGCATTTTACGATTTCCAGCTACATTTACAATTTAAATACAGACGAATCCGGTTAATTGCATAACGGATAATTGCATATGTTTCATTGCATAAAAGTTGTAAATCCCAAACCTATTTGTTTGTTTATACTAATTTCGGATAAACGCATAATCCGCTTAATCGCATGAACTAGTTTGGCAAGTTGACTATGCAATTACCGGTAACCGGATTCGACTGTAGCTCGGTGCCTAGTCCTGACCACGCCACTTCGCATTTTTGATTCTTGGCCACAGAGCGGTCTTATTGTTGTTTGATTCAGACATGCCAATTTGAAAACGACTAGATGAAATAACTGCTGCACCCCTAATGTTTTAGAGGCAGATGCTGGATATATCACTTTTCAATGAAACTTCTTAAGCAACCAGACATAACAGGAACAGAAAATGAATTTAAAAATACAAATTAGCACAAATCCACTAACTGAAGATCGAAAGCAAAATTAACTTCTAAAGCAGCTTACTCTTTTAGTAGGAAAATATCGACTGTTTTCTGGCGATGGTAGCTCATTGTTTTCAAGATGTTTAAACAAATTGTTTTTGACATAATCAGCCAACTTTGATTGGATGTATTCAACATCATGAATTCCTGTGCAATAAATTATAACTAGTAGATACAATTTCAAGACAAGCTGCCTGTTTGAGTTGTTGGAAACTTGTACAGCAATTTGCTTGTTGGACGGCAGTGTTTGCGGTGGAAAGACTAGGAGTCCTGGTAATTCCAAAACAAAGTGTTTTATCAATTGTAAATTCTTTTTCGTGCCAGAGGATAATGGCATGAATATATACTATGGAAAAAATGCGTATATTGCACACTCAACTGAAGAAAAAAAAATAGCGAAAACTAAATAACTAAAAAAAGATATGATGGAATTCAAGAATGCATGATGGACACCGATTGCTAGTAATTAGTGAAGGTGGCCTCAAATTTGTTATTTCTGCTGGTGAATAATAAAGAATTATATCTACGTAGCCAATGACGGTAAAGGAATATGAAACTCAAGGAGCAGTTATTCATATGAACTCAAAGAGATGATTTTGAGAATAATGACAATAGCAAGCTATAAACGCACCATTATTGGCAAATTCTTGTATTTTCTTAGCCACTTTCCGATTCAATCGATAGCTAGTAATCTCCAGACGTTCGTGCTTACAGTGCGCTGATGGAAGTGGGAAACGGCAATAATGAATAACTAAACAAAAGATTTGTCATAGCACTTAGTAAATAATTAGATTGAATATACAGACGAGAGTAATCAGTTACTTTCCTTATGCAATATTTTAGTGCTACCAAGCTACCCCTTATCCTCATAGAAGCGTTACCACAAACCAAGAACCACATATCAAGCCCACATCACCATTCACCTCACCTTTGTAGTTTGGTGTCTCGCCTTTACTTAAAGCATCCAATAAAGCAGTTTTGAGTGCTTCCTGTTCTCTCCTCGAAGATTTTCTACTTCGATCAAGGAAATAATCAGTAAAAACTTTTACTGTTCGAACCTATCCATGCAACAAGAGTTTTGCTTTATATAGCTGAAATCTGATTTTTTGATATAAACGCATGCAGCTATCTTGAAACTAAAATGCGATTTATGAGCAGAAATAACTGCATGTATATTACTGATGAAATGAGGAGGCTAGTGTCATGTTATCCGCAAGTGGTGAGAAAGCATTTGTTAGTTATACACACATCAACTTGTGTTTAAATCAATCTACTTCAATAATTAGAATTGCCCGCACAGACCATTTCTATCATAAATACAACAGCCAAGCAGGAAAATATGATGTAAAATGTCTTTTGCAAGACAAATAACCGTCAAGCAATCCTAGGATTAATCAAAATCATTGGTTTTTCTGATAAGTAGCTGTAATGAAAAAAACTGACCAGCCACCATTAAGAGTGCTCTTTAGAAACCACACAACAATAACACTCGTACCCAACTCCTACAGTTCATTCTTGCGTGGGGGTATAATAAACTGAGCATCAAACCACCGGGATGTCAGAGGGTGTATAGCTGAAGTCATTTATATTGACTTTCAAATGGTACAACAGTTCGCATTTGCTTGCGAGCTCGCGTTTGGGGCTCAAACTTTGACTTGTATTGACTGCAATGACATTTATTGCCTGGGCTTCTCTTAACTCAACGACTGCTGAGGTCACTTTGCAGTCTTCCAAACTCTTTGTTTGATAAGCTACACAAGTTTTCATTAGCATCAACTATAAAAATCTCACAAATAAACATGCTTTAAACAGCATTAACACGTTTAAGAAAATCACATAATAGAACGTAAACATATAGTAAAACAGCCATTAGTACCTGAATAGCTGCAGAACATTTTTGACTGGATGATGACAAACGTTTACGCTTTCCAGTGTCTGGTTGAACATCCTTAAAAGTTCATTAAAACAATCAAAAAAAAACTAAACTTAACCTTTAATCGGAAACGATGGTTATGAATTACAAAGAACCAAAAAGGTTTCACAGTTTTCATTCTGACCAATCTCATCACTACGTGATTTCAACATGGAGTTCAGCACTGCTATGACAGCTTTTTTCTCTGATTAAAGTAAAAAGAAGGCAAAACATCTAGTTAATTTTACAGTTACAGTAGAACCTCTACTAACGAAAGACTCCAGATACGAAATTTCCAACTTACGAAACGTCTTTTTGTAGAAATTATGTTTCGAATAACGAAAGAATGTTCTAGTTACGAAACGTTCACAGCTGACTTCGTATAGCCTAGCCTAGCCTAAGTTAGTCGGTCAACGCCAAAGATAAACAAACCTTCCGTTCTTAGTTTTTATTCATTATTTTTGTTCTTTCTTCTTTCCATGTGTACTTTTTCTATTTAGTATACAGTAATCTAATTCTAACATGCATTTGTTACAGGTTTTAACCATTATTTATATTGTATACAAGTATTTTGTCCGTGTTTTGGGGGGCTTGGAACGGATCAGGGTATTTATAGGGTAAATGCGTTTCTACTTACGAAATTTTCGGCTTACGAAACGGCTTCCGGAACGAATTAATTTCGTAAGTAGAGGTTCTACTGTACTTAAAAATCGCTTTCATCTTGATAAGGCAACATCGGTTATATCCAAATATTATTCTTATTTTCAGCAATGTAACATTATCATATAACTGAAAACAACTGGGTAAAAAAAAACTGAGCATCGAAACCATTGTCAAAAGACAAGTTAAGGTGGGCGTTATAGAATTACTAGTAATGCGGTATAGCTAAGCAGAACTTTTAGTTGCATTAAACGCTCACGCATTTTGATTGAAACTAAGGATTAAACCATGCGAATGACATGTGTGAAGGTCCTGGTGTTCCCTTTACACGCGAAAAAAGTGCGAAGTCGCGAAATTATATCTGGCGGATTTGCAGTTAAAATTCAACAGCGCGTAAAAAAGTCCGGCCGTTTTTGGTAACCTCTTCAGTTTGTTAAAATTTTTGCAATTTGGCTAACAAAATCTTCAACCAACTGTTAAATGGGTGGGAGACAGTGAAAAGGAATCCAACTTCGGACCGACGCTTTTTGAGGATAGTGCTACGTCTCACGTAAACATCGCATGTCAGTAACGCTACAGCGACGACGACTAAAAATATTGCACACGCCGCTACCGTACTTCTTCTGTACAACAAATTATCTCCCGAGCAATTAACATAAAGCAAGATCAAAAAGTCTTTTTCTTTGGTTTTCCCGGCCAATTTCAATCGTAGCTAAAGAGTAGTAATAGCAAGTCGCACTCACACTTCAATTTAACACACGACATCAGTTTTCGAGGAAAGTTTGAAACTAGAATTGAAAAAAATCTTTGTTTTCTTTGCGCTTCAATCCTAATTTCAATCGTGATTAGGATAAAAAAGCACATAGCTCTTTGTTTCAGTTTACCACAAAACACGCCATTTTTTGAGGGAATGGCTCAGTTTTTGTGTGTTACATATTAACAGCCTTGTGTCACGTGTCATTTTTGAAAACTAAAGTAAAAAAATACCATCTCTAATCAATTTAGTTTTAAATCCCCTCCAGAAATGTGTTGACAGATATGTGCGGTGATAGCTTACCACTCATAATGGAAATAAGCCTTGAAACTGTAAAAAAAATGTAACTTGTAGTTTCGATTCCTTTAAAAACGTTTTATGTTGAAATCTAGCCTTTTTTATTTTAATTGCTAGAAAGGTAATTTGTAATACAGTAAAATTTGCTTATGACTTTATGGCATTTAAAAAAATTGCCGTTCACTATGAACCGTTGCATAATTGTCTTCGGTGTATTATCTAATCTGGTTTACCAGTGTAAAGAAAAATTACTAAACAGTAGAAACTAACAGAAGGGTGTGCATTGCGTAAAGAAAACTTTCTGAAGTTTAATTGTGCGCACGCGGCTATTGCAGTCTTTTAACCCATACACAGTGGTGCCAGGCGGAGTCACCGAAAATTTTTTTAGTGGAAGGCAGCCCCATCTCAAACATAGTAAAACTATGTGGTTTTACATGAAGAATGTACCTTAGTATTTTTGTAGTCAGCGCCTCCCCGTGCAACCCGGCAGTTTTATGTGTAGTTACCAATACAGTAGACGCCGCTTATTAAGCCCGCCTCGGGACCGGACGATTTTAGGCTTGTTAAGCGGGTGGGCTTGTTAACCGACGGACTTTTTCTAGATATTTTGAGCTAAAATATTTGTGCCGAACTGTAAGAAAGATAAAATGTTTAAAGCTAATTACATTGTACACAGAAATTTGTAATGAAAATACATATTCGGATTATAAAAATTTTGATATTTAACTCTTTTGCTCCCGCGTGAAAAGCGAAAAAAATGTCCGTAAGATGGCAGCGCGAAAAACTGTCATAATCAATCATAATTAATCATAATTATGTACCTCAAGTTTATTTGTAAATCATTACTCAGCTGTCTACTTCTACATTAAGTGTGATATATCGTTGAAATCTACATTTCTTGAGGATTTCAAATAGAAAAAAATTTTTTTTTTGAATATGCAAATTTTATGCAAATGAACCCCCCCAACTGGGGGGTAGTTGTCTTCAAAATTAAAGAGGTACCCTCACCTCAAAGATCACTACAGATTTAATTTTCTACCAATTTTTTTTAATGGTCGCAAAATGATGCTAAGCAAATAAGCTTTCAAGGTACATCACTCAAAACTTACCTAAAAGCCTAGGTTTTCTACAATTTGCAGCTTTCTGAGGCAAATGACCTCTTTTTGACCGGTACCGACCGGTACCAAATTTTGGTAGTTAAATTTAGTACCTAAAATATGATCAGTTATTATCTGCTACAGGTTAGCCTAAACCATGTAACATTATGTATTTTTGAACAGGGAATTTCTTCAAGATTCAGAAAATATTAAGTTTAAATAGAATATGCTGTCACTGACAATGAAACAGCAGCTTGTTTACACCCTTCCAATTTCTTGAAAAACAACGGGGATACAGCAAACTTTGATTTAGAGAAGCCAAACCTCTGCTAGCTTTTAAACTTGTATTTCGCTTCTTGTCTCCTTGGAAATTTGATACAAAATGACGACTTTATTGGTGAAATATTTGCAATTTATTTTATCTTTTTAAAGGGTGTAGTTTTCCTAAAAATTATAATTTAGTGAAGGTAAGTCAAAAAATTTGGGGGGTTTTGAACTGACATGATGTACAGTACTCACTTTTGATCAGTAAATATCATATACCACTTAGTCTAAACTATTTAAAGTTATATATTGCTGGAAAGCAAATTTCCTAAGCTTTCAAATGTAACCAGTATTTAGCAACATATATTTTTTACGCACTAAATTTACTTTTATCTACTTACCATTCAAATTTGTTTGGGGGGGTTTTGAGACCCCTAAAAAATTTGGAAATTTAAAAACGCAAAATTTATTATCGCTTGAAATTTTGTCAAATGATGCCCCAAAAGAGTAGTTTTCAGACTGTGTTAATGATAAAGGGTTTGGTGTTGTGGTAAAGATGTAATCTCAAATTGATTTTAGTGTAGTTGGCATGTGCTGAGAATATGGCCGATTTTGTCGTCTGCAACTGGGTTGTTGGTCTTTTTAACCCATTTTGGGTATAAAAATTCAAGAATTAGGGAACAAATTATACATCTTCCGATGCGTGAGGAAATAAGCGTGATCTTTTGAAAAATTTTATGAAAATCGGATGAAAAATAAAGTCACAAATCGATTTTTTAGTAAACTAATTTTGTAACTCAATTTAAAAAAATTTGAGGAAAACACTGAAAACACGAGATCATCAATGGATGATCGCGGGAGCGAAAGAGTTAAAATCAAAGAGACCGCGTATGTACTCTCGCACGCAATTAACGCTCTACAACTACTGCACTACATACGCTGTTACTAACGGTTCCTTTAAAGTTGATGCACTTCAAAAGCACAACTACAATAGCAAAGTTTTTATCTTTTTGGATAAAGAACAGCATTAATTTATTACAAGAACGGTGTTTAATGCAAAACAGTATTTATTACCATCAAAACCGATTCATTTTCGTACAAATTCATCAAGGGTAAGTTGCCTCATAGGTGGTTGATAGCGTAAAAAATGTCGCATGTAAAACAATCAGTTTTTAGACATGAAGGGATTGTGACAAAACAGAAGAATTTTAGACAGTAACCAAAATGCTTGATGTTTATCCATACAGAGAAAAAAATTAAGAATTCGTAATGAAATTCGTTAGTTATGAAGCTTTTTAAACAAATTTAAAAGAATTGCGTAGGAAATTTGGGCTAATTAAACAGGTTTTTGGGCGTATAAAGCGAGTTTTGTTAATACACGGTCAGATGGAAGAATTCTGGGCCGGACGAATTTAGGTTTAATATGCGGGTGGGCTCATAAACCGTTGGCTTAACAAGCGGCGTCTACTGTATTAGCATTTCAATTTTTTTACAAGACTTAAAAGCTGCGTTTGTCAAACAAGCGAATATTCGCGTCCACGAGTTTCTCCTTTTTCTTCGGTCAATTTTCGAATGCCTTTTACAAAGATGAAATTTCACCTATCACATATTTGCGACCTTTTTCACGCATTCGGTAAAGGGTTAATGAAAACTTAATAAGAGCGAAAAATATTGAGCTAGCTATGCTATTGCAACTATCATTGAAAGTTCCGTAAACAGGTTTTGTCAGTACCTCTAACTTACCTTCACTTTCGCCGCAACACCTAGTCAGAAAATAACGTTGCGCAGTTTTTTCGCATCTGGGACAAAGCTTCATAAAAATTAACTCATTTGTTTTCCTACGTGGTTTGGGAAATTAGTTGACTAGACTCTATACCTGAGTGTTTGTCAAATAAGTTGACTAGACTCAATACCAGAGTACAATTTTGACGTATTCAAAAACGTGTCGTTTATCAATAACATTGCTATCTGAGATACGTTCTATGAAAAAAGCAAGACGTAAATACGATGACTACTGCATCGTTCAAACATCTTATTTTTCTTCTTTCAAGTTTCGCGGCTTTGGCCATCAAATACTTTCCAATTTTGGATCGCAAGTTTACTTACAACTGCAAAACCCTGTTGGTTAATTGATTATGATTGAGAAATTGAACTAATTAAATCATTCACCATAATCAAACAACAACTGAAGTTTGCAAGTACCTTTTGTTCTTGAGTCATAGTCGTGGTAACCTACTTAACATCCCATTGTTTCATAAAAGTCATATTTCTCATCCTCACGTGGGGCGTCGGCTTAGGATTAATGCTATTTACATGCACTATTGACAAGGCATTCTCAAACGCTTACGAACTACTGTTGCAAGGATAGCAGAGTTGTACTGATTAAATTATCTTATTAAACAGAAAGAGCAAGTTGTTTCGCCACCGCCCTTTAGTTAACTAATAGGCTACTTGTTCGTGAACTTTTTGGGGCTGACATAATCACCCTAATTATTACGCCACCGAAGCGCAACGTTACGGTTTTGCTTCTTCCCCAGGCAAATTTTGAAAACTCGGTGCTTACCCCCATACAATTGGGGTCACCTTCGAAGATCTTTGGTGCGCAGTTAACTCGAGTCCCTGCTGCAAAAGATGTAGCAAAGTAAACAAGATACAACTCGCAAGCTGGCGTCTTATCGGATTAAAAAATATAAATCATTTGTGACATATGATAGCCTACTCAGTGATTTTCAATTAGAGGACCATGGGCTAGTAGTTTATTTTGCCTTTATATCTAGTGAAATTGGAAAACTTTTTCTTGATTCGTTTTTTTTATTTTATTTGGACAACACCCATGAAATTTACTTAGATAACTTTTTTTGAGGTCGCTCATGAAAATAAGAAAAATATATGACTCGATAACTGGGCCGCATGCTTCTGTGAATTTTGAAAATGGACCACATGCCAAAAATGGTTTATAAGCTCTGAACTAGATAAAGAGGGTCATAATAGAAAAAAAATACGTCTGAGGGATAAATAACAGGTGTCGTTATGGGCAAAGTGTAAGGAAAGAAACGTTAGCTTAACGTATACCCTAACTTAATAGCAATAGGCTACCGCAAGTATCTTTTTTTACACATTCGAAATTATGTTACTACGAATGTTTGTTCAGCAATGTCCGCCAAAATTTGTCAGGCGGTTTTCGTACATTTGCTAGCAATTTCGCACTTGGACCAGCGGTTACGCACTTACAAAAATCTTAGAGGGAACACTGATGAGGGAATGCCAGTTCTAAGACAGAAAAGTTGTTCTGCCGTCTCCACATCTCACTAATGTTTGACGAGTAGATCAAATTTTCATCATTTTATTGATAATTTATTATCAGGACAAAATCGATTTTCTATTTTAAAAGGTTTTATAACTGATTGCATTCATTGAAAATGCTTCTTTATGCGATAGTCCAGTAAAAATTTCTGCCATTACAATACTTCAGTTTGATTCCTAAAGAAATATATTATCACTCTGGATACAGTACAAAATTACTTTACATTTAATTATAGACCAATTTGCAGTAAGATTTCCTTAGGAAGCAAGTAAATCACCGTGAAACAGCAAGTGTAGTGGCAACAAAGTACAATAGATGACATTAAATACCTACTGAAAGATTCCAAATATAAAGATTGTCAAACAAATATTATGAAAAAACTTGAACTCACTGTTGTATATTCTTCAACACTGCATGTCCAACATTCAGTGCCCAAAATTTCAAACAAATATCCATTGAAGGGAATTGGAATTAAGCTATTTTCGTGTTTGAACCAAAAACCTGGGAAAGCGGTAAGAATAATGAGAACACCAAAGAAATAAAAGGATTACAAGTAAGGTTGCATAAAGTACAATAATTTCTGATTCTATAATAGAAAATTCAAATCCTATTCCAAAATATAATAAAAATCAAACATTATATTTTGAACCTGTCTCCTGGCATATTCATTTTAATAAATTGTTAATGCTCCTTACGCCCATATGCTGCTTTGCCAATTAGTTGCAAGGTTTACAATTTTCATATCTTCGCCTATAATTTTCAAAAATTATATTTTGAATTTCACCAAAACAAACCATTAAAAAGGCAAATACGACACACAAACATAATAATATAGTGCAATACAGTCGAATAAGATTTAGTATGACATTTCAGATTTGTATGCAATTAATCTGTTTTATCTGTACTTCATGTCTGCGTTAAGATTTACGACTACTTATTTTTGAATCCTATTACCAGATTAAAAATGCAAATGTGGATTCAAATCCAAGGAGATTCGAATCTAAAGAATTTAAAATTTTATAATGTGCATCCCCAGTCACAAGAAATTTTATTGTTATTCTACCCCATCACATGTAAGTCTTTTGTCAGTTATACTACAAATATCTTTGTATTCAAACTTGCTGTGAAGTTACCAGCGCTGCCAATGCAGTTCATTTTTGCCACAAGCAGAAAAAAGTGCTTTTTAAAAGATGCAACAACCCTCAAAGGAATGTAGCATTCTTTGAATCGTTAACCATGAACAAGGCAATGCAGCATATCCACCATTTGCCTGAAGTTGGTATGAAAAATGTTACCACTACATCTTTGGTAATACAAAATGCAACATTACATTAGTGAACTTGAAAGCACAATACCAAGTAAGCTGAAGCAAATAGCAGCATGAGTAACAATATTTAAATAAACCAAAAGCCAAAACAAAGATAGCATAACGAGTTATAAATGAGTGATATTAGAAGTTATTTTTGAAATATTTTCTCCACGTCTACGGCAGATGTGTCACTGTAAATGATGCAAATCACATATTAACTGGCAAAAAAGGTTAGGTGTAAATTGAGGCATAATGCTTTGTGTGATTAAATGCTGAACTATAGCAGCAGTTTGCACCACTATCTTCTTCCGTTAATAGCAGCAGTTTGCACCACTATCTTCTTCCGTTAATGGTGAAACTCAGTATTGCATAAATGTCAACTGAGAAGTTTCTGAGGTGTCATTCAAAGGTTTATGGAGTAAATTTGAACAAAAATTTTATGATGCTAAAGCAATACTCCCAAATGCACCATCTTATCAATTTACTCCAGAAGTTCACAACCTCTTTACTATTGGAGGCTGCAATACACACTTATTTTAGTTTTAAATACCAATGACCCAAATTGTGTCTTTTTTAGTAGTTAAAAATTAAAGACCTTTTTCGGAGGCCAATATTTTGAATGCCGAACTTTCTGTTTCAATAATGATTTGGCACTTTTTTGTTTGTCACCCCAAACCACCATTTTGGATGTATTGGGCAGAATCACACCCCCAGTGTACACGCTACTGTACATTCACTTACTGCGCCTCCCCCTCCAGTGTACAGTGCATTTGTACAAATACCTTGCCAGTGAAGATTCAAATCCATAACCATAGCATTTTAAGTCACATTTGATTCAAGATGGCAGTGTGTGGTAGGAAACGAAAAAGTGCCAGTTTTATCTCTTTGTACAAACATAAAAAATTATATTTCTTTTTTTGGAGATCAATCTTCTGAAGGAAAAATCTACTCATCTTGAGTTCAAATTCAGATGTTGTTCTGTTTATGTAAAGATAACAGCCTTCTTTTTGGATATCACCTTCATATCAAATCAGAAAAATATATGTTTGATCACACAACCTATCACTCAAGGTTTGTGCACACTGCAGACTTACGTTATTTAGTAAACCCCTGATCTACTTCCAGCCTAAACTCTTTGCATGTCATTCATGAAACAAAAAGGATCAGAAAATATAATGACAGGGTTTTTATGGTCAAAAGATGTGCTTTTACCCCACTAGTTTATACAACCTATGGTGGATAGACTCCTCAGGGAACCAATTACCACAAAAATTCAGCCAAATTAATTTTAATCAAACAAAATGAAGACTATGATCAGGTTGCAAGTCACATTCATCAAAGAGTTGGTTATTGGTACTCAATTTGAGAAGCATTTCAATGACTATTAGAGATAAATTGAGAAGGCACTTGCCATCGAAACCTTGGCTTTCAACCAATTTCAATATTATATTACCAGCAATTGCAATTGAGAGATATAAAGCAAAGTTTTTGCCATGGTTTGTAGGTATGTGTGTGTATGTGAAATCTATTTCAGCAAAGAAAGCTAACATCAATATTTTTGCTTTTTAGTTAGGCAGTGGCTATTTTGCCGTCGCCGGCAATTTGCCCTTGGAATCTATTTTGCCATGATCATTCACGTGTGTTTATATAGCCAAATTTGCTATAATCGCACCAGTGACTCTGTGGTGTAGTGGATAGAGCGCTGGTCTTGAGATACCATGGTATTGGGTTCGAATCTCAGCTGGCCAGGGCTTTAAAAGAAAGGCAGTGTACATTGAAGGGGCAGGCCCGGTATGTAAATGTATGGGGCAGTGTACACTGCAAGGTAGTGTACAGGGTGGGGGATAGAGACCAGGGGGTGCAAAATTTTTTAAATTGGTTTTTAAAATTGACCAATCAGAGACGACCAAAAGTCACATGTTTAGTACGTCATTAAGATTGACCAATCACAAACAACTCACGGCAAAATAGTCTCTGAGGGTAAATTGCCGTCGACGGCAAAATAGCCACTGCCTTTTAGTTATGTAAATGATATATAAATTACCATTATAAAACTGAACTCAATTGTGAAAAATAAACTCAAATTTGTCAAGCTGAATTCTGATTTTCAAAAACTAGCTGGGATTATTTTGAATAATTTTTGCTACTGTACTTTATTATTGTTATTACTTATAGTTGTTGATTTCTATGATATTTGCATCATTTTCTGTGCTTCAATATTTAATGACAATGCTGTGAGTTCATTGATTCATAACTTCTGCTTAATTTTTGATTTTTTAAGTCTCATAAACGCTATACTATTTTTGATGGAGTTAATGTATTTTATATCAGTTTGGTTTTGCTCACAACTGTCTGTTTCTGGTAGGTGCTATTTTACTAAATTTTATGTTTTTCATTTTTTCCTCTGTATTATGTAAAAACAATTTATTTGCTGTATTTTCTGCAGATACTGCCTTTTTTTATGTGCTCATTTTTAATTATCTCTTTTATGAATTGATATCAACTACGAATGGGCGACATGTAGCAACAGAGTAAAATGCAAGTAATAACAGGTGGTACCACACTATCAGATTATGAGACATCACCTATACCAATTACTGAACAAAATATTCATACTTTTTGAAGTTTGTTTATCTTCTTTTAATCTCTTAGATTTTCCCCTTCTGTGTGAGGAAGCACAGCGAAAAATGTTGTTTGTAATTGCAATAAAACTCTCAACCAATGAGTTAACAGGCTCATTATATTCACCAGAGCAATAATTGCCTTTCTCTTCATAGTTTTGAAGATTTTTTCCTAAAAACTTAGTTCCATCCATTCAGTGCACAAGTTACACTGTATCTGTAAATCAAGTAATCAAGCTTTAGTTTATTTTTGTTCAGAAAAATATATAGCAAAAAACTGCAAATCCTCAAGAAAATGTGCATGTCATACTAATACACCTTAGATACTACTTTACTTTTCAAATACAGGATGCAAACGACAAAGTGTTCAACCCTAAAAGATTTGAAGAGATCATATTATTTAATAAATATGAAACGTCACTTGTAAACTGATAAGCGAGCCATAGAAGCAAAAATAACCGACTAATACATAAAAGCAAGTCAAAAGAACTTTTGATCAAACAAGTTCGTTTGTTGGTTAACAAGCAAAATTAACAGTATTTCACATATTCTGTAAAAATGGTGAAACCTTTGTTATTAGCAGTATTAAATTGGGAAACGAATCGTAACGCTTTATCGTTTTGTTGCAATTCTTTTCTCCCTGCCGTTTGCGTGTTCAGTCACTCAGTGTTATGAATTGTACTTTGACGGCAAGGAATAAAGGCCGCAGTAAGTAAAACACGGAACTCAAGTTGGGAATGACGGAAATACGGTACTAATCTTCAGCAAATGCTGAATAACAATCTAGGCTCTAAATTGAAATTAAAAAAGGCGGTTGCCATAAAAACGCCATTAAGATCAAGCAAAATTAATTTAGAACTTAAGGTAGCCTACTGCAAATCAGTGGTATTTTGTTACTCTATGGATGTTTTGATCATGTAGAACGGATAAGGCTCCACACAAACATCCTTCAATAACACTACATGCATCCTCCTACCTATCACCCTATGTTTACAAGTTGGATCAAATCTTTGTGATGGAAACATAACGATATTAAAAAAATAAAGCA
Source organism: Trididemnum clinides (assembly GCA_963675345.1). Taxonomy (NCBI): domain Eukaryota; kingdom Metazoa; phylum Chordata; class Ascidiacea; order Aplousobranchia; family Didemnidae; genus Trididemnum; species Trididemnum clinides. Next base: position 32,657,121 of record OY776290.1, on the reverse strand, counting down.
TTGTTGCAGTTAGCTCACGTGAACTGACAAATAACAACACAGAAAGGAGAAAATCCTGAAATTATGAGCGAAGTAATAGTAGGCTATTAATCATTCATTTATAAATGGCGTAGATCTAAACGCCTAATTGACATTCGTGTTTTTATGTGGGTGTAGAGTTATGAGTCATATTCGTGAGTCCGCAGTTCTAATAGAAAAAAACTTAACGCAACAGGAGGAACTGGATGTCATTTTTAGTTTATTTGTTATGATCAAGATCGACTTGCACCTGGAAAATAAATCATGGATGCTGCATTCTCATAACTACGGCTCGTAGCCTACTTGGAAAACAAATTATTAAGGCTACTTTCTCCAATTAGTTGAAACTACTCGAAAACCATTATAAATAACGGTCCCGATAAGTCCTACTGTGGCAGATTGAAGAAAGCATTGGTTACAAAGCCATGCTGCAGTATACATCAGCTTTAATAAACCATTTAGTACAGTACCCTTATTAAATGCTGCTCTGTAAAAATGTGTAGATATAGCACTGATACGTTAAATGCGAAATAGCAATATAATTCTTTGCATTTGTAGAAGTAAGATAACCCGAATTTAACATCATAGTTCTTATCTCGCGCTTTGCGCTCCCTTCTATTTGTTCTTATGAAAATGCGTGCTGTATTTGGATTCCAGCTGTGGTAAATAAATGAATTGTTTGTTTATTGTCGGGCCATCAATTACTGGTAGACGACAAGAGTAAAGTCGAAATTCATATCTGGACTTGTTCAAATAGAGTCATTCGGTTTGTCAAGTCACTTGGAAGGATCAAAGATTGCAGTCACCTTTTTTAGCATAAAACGTACCGGTACCGGTATTATAGCCTAAGAATATGAGCATTTTTGGTCGTCTCAGATGGTTTGACCAACCCTTCGCAGCAATATCGCGCACATTTTCTTACAAATCCAATTAGGTTGTATCACGGCAACACAAAAACAAGTAGACTACCTCCAAAAAACGCAAAATTTTTTCAATCAATAATCATTTTGTTTTGGTTCAAATCAGCATAACCTACAACGAAAAGAAAATTTGACACCAGTGGATAAAAAAAGGAGACGATGGCAAAACGATATACGTTAATACATGCACATGAAAAGAATTTTGTTTAAATTTGAAGATAGTGGCATGGCCATCGCACCTGTAAGGTATCAGATAAATAAAAACACACGCGAAGAAAAGCATATACAGTATGTACAAGGTACAGCAAAACACATAAAACAATAAAAGCTGTCATGTTGTAACCCTAACAGAGGAGGCTATCAGGTGCTACACCTTGCCCAAGGGTAGCCTGGGAGCAACGAAAGCTAAGAGATAGCTCCTTTATGTCTCAAGGCATATAAACTCTGTCGCCCGTTGTAGTTTTAAGTCATACAGCTAGCACTAGATTAAGCATTTTGGATTTTAGCTATTATGAAAAAAGAAGTTATTGTTAGTTGTTAGTACCGGTGTGGTAACGTTAGACTATTCGCATAAAATTTAATCAACTCAATTAATTAATTAATTAATTTGATGTAGAGTGACCTCAAAAGATGAAAATAACTTGTTTTCCTAAACTGATATGCAATGATGAAATTTGAGTAGTTCAATTTTTGTTTTGAATTGATTGTTTAATCGAGGTTCGGTGCTCTCATTTAGCCTAACTGTTACAATCTTCGGAGATTCCACGCAGGTTTCTTCTTGTGTCATTTCTCTTTAATTAGTGAATTCTTGCTTTATCTTTTTGACTTCTTAGATTCTTCATCAAGACAAAAAAGCGAAGAAAACGAAGCAAAATTTGTTTTTTTAAAAAACAAATAATGCGTAATTGTAAGGGCATTTTGGTGATCTCAGTCAAGCTGTGCCACCATTGCATCCCAACAGCAAAGCAGCCCATGCATTTCCCTTCTTGCTTCCTTGGATTGATTGAGGCATAAATCGTCTTTATGGCAATGAAACCCCAACAAATTTCAAAAACCGAATAGCCTAAATCATTCCAAGAATAATCGGGATTGTCTACGAATTCGTGGCCGATTTGGCCACGTCGTATGGCTCGTGCGATTGCACTCCACCATAATGTAGCCAATGCATTCTTATACACGTCTCATGGACAGTTATTGTGGTTCAAACCGGCCTTATGGCAATCAAAAACTCACAGACTCTACGTAGCATTCAACTTTGACGTTAAATATCAAGGGGTGCCTGCGGTTCCATAAGCGTTTCGGCCGTTCTTGTGCCACATATTCGACACTGTTATGAAAGGGCTTATGTATTCCCATTGACTAAACGATCCATAGACATTTATGGATGGACTAACCGTCGTTATGGCAACCAAACGACGACCAACGTTACCAAACACACAAATTAAACAAAATGTCTTAGGGGTTGCCTTCAATTTCATATGCAATTTGGCCCTTTGATACGTCTCAAACCTCATGTTCAACCGCATTACAACACGGAAAATGCATTCTCCATACAAGCCCAAATAGCTTTAATCGTGGCACAACCGTCGCTATGGCAACCAAACGACAAAAAACGTTGCCTACCACACAAATTTAACGTCAACGATCAAGGGATGCCTGCGATTCCATGTGCATTTTGGCCATGTGCAAATCGTTTTCAACGATTTGTGCCTCATAGGTTATTTGACCCGATCATAACACGGCCAATGCATTCCCATACACAATCCATAGACATGTATGATGCACGATACATGGCACAAATTGTCGTAACAGCAACCAAACAGTCATAAACTTAAGCAACACTAATAGGCCCACAGTGTTCTATACAACGACATCGAAGATCTGTGAACAACACCTTGAGTTTGTGTATGAAACCAATCGAACACTACAAAAGTCGGAACTCACATATAAAATAAAAAGGGATGTCAAAAAATCAAATTAAAAACCGTACCAAATCGATCATTAATAAATTCTTAATGTTATTAAGAAATTATGCTCCAAATTGAAGTATACTACAGGGTGGTCAAAAAGTCAGGTAACATTTTAAAGGTAGAAAAAATAATATGATCCATTACAATCTATTAGTTTAATATTATTTGTTTCAGTATTTGAGTGTAAAAAATAAAATTTGATTTCAAATCTATTTGTTCTGTCATTTATATTCTTCTTTTTCAGATATAATGGCCAAAGTTAATGTCCAAAAGTTAACAACGCCGCAAAAGGTTGCTATTGTAAGATTGTACACGCAGTACAATAAAAATGCTGCTGAAAGTGCTCGCCATTTCTCTACAATTTTTCCTGGCTTTACTGTAACACGAAAACATACAATTAAAGTAAATAGAAAATTTGATAAAACTGGTTCTGTTGTTGAATTACCTTGGTCAGAAAGATCAAGAACCGGTCGATGTGATGAGAATATTGCTACTGCCCAGGCAATCGTGGATGAAACTCCAAAAGCATCATCACGAAATATGACACGCCAATCAGGAATAAAAAGGGAAACAATTTTAAACATTTTAAAGCAAGATTTAAGTTTGAAATCTTATATTCCTACTTTATGCCAAGGATTGCATGAAGATGATTATGACAGACGGTTGGAGTTTGCCCAAACCTTTCTCACTATGATCGAAAATAATCCTGATATACCAAAATTGACATTATGGTCTGATGAGGCAAATTTCAAGGTAAATGGTCACGTGAACAGGCATAATGCCATTTATTGGTCCACAAACAATCCCCATCACTTAATGCCAGTTGCTCAGCAAGGTCCTGGTGTAATGGTTTGGATCTTACATGACAAAATCGGTGGTCCATTTTTCATTGAAGAAGGCACCATTACAGGTGTACGGTATCAGCAACTGTTGCAACATAAAGTTTTGCCAGTCATTCAAAATCGTCCAGACTTCTATAAGTTGTATTTCCAACAGGATGGCGCCCAGCCACACTTTTCTCATGTTGCCAGGGGTTTCTTGGATGAAATTTTTCGACAACTATGGATTGGTCGTCGTGGCTCAGTTGAATGGCCACCCAGATCTCCGGATCTCACCCCTTCTGATTTTTGGCTTTGGGGTTATGTAAACATTGCAAAGGATAGCGTTTATGGCAAGAAGCCTGATACAGTAGAATCTTTAAAGTTGTTTATTGAAGAGGAAATTGGGCGGATACCGGCTGACATGATTAGGTATGTTGCACAATCAGTGGTTAATTGCTTCCAGTAATTGATAGAAAGAAATGGACAACAATTAACAAAATAAACATATTTCATGTTTGTTTCGTTTTATATTTTAGTTTATGGTACTTAAATATATGTATATTGCCTATATTATTTTTTCTACCTTATAATGTTACCTGACTTTTTGACCATTCTGTAGATTGTGTTTTGTTCAATTTTGATGGCATTTCCACGGCAACCGCCATTTTTTTACGTCAATTCAGGGCATAGAATTTTAATATTTTTTTGATTCCATAATTCGGTCATTCCATGTGAGTTCCGTCTTGACCCACACCCGTCGTATTTATTTGATTGGACACTGTTTAGTGTTTGCGATCTATCGATTAATCGATTTTTAATTTAAATGGATTCAAAAGCAGAAAATTATAACGAAATAATAATTTGGCAACACTCAATCACGAAAATCAGAGATGAGTAAAATCTGGAGATGGAGTTGGAGTGGAGCCGAAATGTGATGTATTTGGTTGGAGTCGAAGTTTGTTAATAAATTACTAAATTAAAATTGTGAAAGTTTTGTTTTGCGATTTTTGTGTGTTTTACAATTTTTGTAAAAATATTTTTTAATGAAAAAGAAAATTGCAGCTTTGCTGCCACGGTTTGAACTTAGATCTGAAGTTGGCAACTTCGGAACTTTACAGCGCTCTTGCCAAATTAAGAGTCAGCGAAAGTTTAACGAATAAACATGTAACTGAGAGTAGGCTGCCATTAAAAACTTTGGGGTGTACTAGTTGAAAGTATTTGGAATTGCTCGTTGGAAAGCTCTTACTGGCCCAGAAGAGATTTAGTGGATATCAGAAATGTGATGTTTCAAGGATAAAAGGAACAGGAGTTGGGCTCTTCCCTTCCTTGTGAGACAGAGTAATTTTTTACTTTAATTGTTTGGACAACTACAGAAGCTATTGGATTGTAAAGCACCCGGTCCAAATGAGGCCCACGTCTTGATAGGGCTCGCACCACTATAAATCTAACACCAAAGCAAGATAATAACCAGCCAAAATAGAAATAAACCAAAATAGAAATAAGCGAGATAAGATCCATGTAAGGTACGGTACGTAAGCAAGGTAAGCTATGAAATAAGCAAGGTAAGGTGCAATACGTGTCGATTTTAGCATGATTAGCCAGAGATGTGCAATTTTTCTGTAGACAGGCCAATGTCAGACTTCTTAAATATTGCAGGCAGGCGAGTCAATGTTTGTAACATATGTTGTTTCTTGGCACAAATGAGCTTTGAAGCAGTGACTGGTGGCAGTGTTCGTCCAAAATGGCGGTGAAGACTTTCTTTTTGAAGATCAATAATTACAAAGCAACATTTTTGCCACATTATTGAATTCTACGGGTGAAGACCTTTTTTTGGGGATTGGTTTTATGAGGTGTGTAGGTTTGCCATCCAACGTCACTAAATTTCACATCGCCGGCCCCAGGTCACCCACTCCTAGGATAGGTTATCGTAATCACATGAAGCTCGCAAGGTCTTTGTTGCAACTAAAATAACCTCGTTTCAGCTAAGCGTGGTCGTAAACCTGTGAGAGCAATTAGCATGGATGATTTTTCTTTTGTGTTAACATCAATCCACATATTTTGGATAATGGTGCTTTTTTCGTTGTCAGAGCTTTTTAATATCGTGAAGAGCTTAAATTTCTAATAGGTATAGATTGGTAATGTATCTACATCTACATTGTGTTTATCAAGTAAATACGAACCGCATTATGTCAGAATGCTTTGATTAGGCCCACCAAGTTCAAGTTTGAACAATATGGACAGACATTTTTTTAGCTAATCAAAAAACCTAACGTTTACAAGGGGGAGATTAATATGTTCAGATAATAATCTCTCTAAATATGTTCAGATTAAGACTTTCGATTGGCGAGTCCAACCTTTGTACTGTGTACCAATCGGCCAAAAAATTGGCCTTAAGAGAAGTGTCGTCTAAATATCAATTATTCTTTTAAAAATAACTCGATACCATTTTGATACCCGTAGGTACATTAGCAAAATTAACCATAATCTGAGGTTTACTATTGGTACCATAAATTTTTGATTATCCTTTACTTGGTCCAGCAACCGAAACAGTAATCCCAAAAATTGTTGAAAAAATGATTAAAGTCATAAAATTACATCTGACATATTAATGTAACTAGGCTGCTATCATTTTTGACAAAAAATTTTAAAGCAATATTGATTTTACCCATCTGTATTTAATACAGCATATGGCAAATGATACTTCAAATTGCACAGCAATAACAAGGCAATCTTCACACTCGTTTATCTTACTTTGACTTCAGATTCATTTCTTTACATCAGTAAAAAACATATTTTCTTTCTTTAACAGTTGTCTATTTTCTCCGCAAAAACGGATATCATTCTCATTTAGTTCATTGCAAAATAAATGCATTTGAAACTGGTCAGCCATTTTTTTCAAAAGCGAGATTTGATGACGTTTCATGCCAGTGAAATCTTTATAATGAATAGTTCTTAATGTTGAAGTGTTAAAACAGTATCTCTTCAAAATTCAAACTTTAAGTAGGTGCCTTTGTTTCTCTCTGTAGATTTTGAACTTACCTGAGTAGAATTTGATGGCCTGGTTAAAAGAACTATCAAAAAGAAACACAGGATTCTCAATTTTTGCGATTAGCTGTCTATTTACCACACCTATGTAAAACGTATCCTGTCACAAAAACATGTATGCTGGTAAACTACAATCAAACAAAAAAGAGAAAAGAATGCATGAAATATACGAATTGGCTTTAAACGTTTGCTAGGTTTACGCTATGTTGTATCTGTGCCAAGTTTGTAGTAATGATTTGGTCAATTTTGCGGAGGTGTGCCAATGAATGGAGGGGTTAGATAATGATTTGTGGAAGAGATGTCATTCTGGGAGATAAATAGTTTTGGCTATGTGTGAACGTAAAACTGGAAACAGATTTAAATTAATAATGATTGGTATTAGTCCGAGCATTCGTTTTATTTGAACAAATACAAACAACTTAAGTTTTCAATAGCAAAGGTATCTCGTCAAAAGACAGCACTACAATTCGGTTTCTCTTGGATCGAGGATAAACACGGACAATCAAACAGTAACAATCAAGTACGATAAGCACAATAGCATTGATACCGACAACTAATAAAGGTAAATAAAATTTATTGTCCTGACGCTACTTTTGCCTGGGAATTTTTGTAAAATCTATTGCGTTTTGTTTGGCTTTTCGTTACAGGTCTAGACATGATCAAAGGGCAATTGTTGTAACACTATGCCTTAAATCTCAATAAAAACTGCTTGAATTTAAACAGAAATTGCAGAGCTAGAGAAGCTGAGAAGATGCTTTCATTTTTATTATGCTAGCAAATAGAAAAGATAAAACAAGAGCAAGTTAAAAAAAACAAGCTCAATTAGATAGTGAAGTATTGCAGGGAAACAATTTGAGTTTCAAGTTTATTAAGAAAAAAAATGGAGAATATGACTCATGGCTATGCCTGTACACACATACACTAGGCTGGTAGCTGAACAATAAGTCAACTTAGTGGAAAGATTATATAATACCCTCCGAGCAGGAGCGTTGACAAGGGAATCCAGAGGGTTCTTTGGTACCAGGCCCGGATATTTTTAGGGGGCCCGCATTTTTGAAAATATCGCGCGCAATGTTGACAATAAGTAAGGCCTAAGCTTTCTATTTTTTCTGTTAACAAATGCATAACCCATGTAATAATTTTTGTGACGTGAAGACAAATGTTTTCTTTAATGCTAATATACCTGCATACAGCCTAAATATTGTGTGTATCACAAGATGCAATTTCATTTTAGTCAATACTAGCTAGCCATTTGATCATTCAGTTGTATTACGAATTACAATCTAGTGATGCTTTGACATGTTATTCAATGTAAACGGTGCCGTAGATTTTAATATCTTTTTGTAATTTTTGATAGCAGTAGAACAGCAAGATGTGTGCATAGATGAGTACCATGGTTAGTAAACAAGCATATTACTAAAATAATGTTTCATGCAAAGACTTATTCATTTCAAAAATGATTTTAAATTTGAGTTAGTTTTTCGTGCTGATTCCAACCCAGATTATTGAATCGAATTGCTTGAAATATGCTAGAGTTGCCATCAGGTCATTGGTAGATGACAATCGGTTGAATGCAATAGGTGTGATCTAATTTACAGGTGCTAAATAATCAAAATTGATAATATTATGGCTTTAGCTGGTTAGCATCTTCATGATATGATATATAATTCTAATGTATACCAAAGAAGGCAATATTTCAGCTTCATCTGATATAAGATTATGATTCTGGTAAGTATACAATTTTAAGTGATCATATTTGAAAACCCTGTGATTACAATGTATTACGTGGTGAGCGTGCATATATATATAGTTTTACAAAGGGCCACAATTCGAACAACGTTGGTATGGCAAAATAGGCAGGACCACCTGTAAAGTACGGGTAATTGAAACGCATCATTATCACTAGGACTCATGTCGAGTGCAAAACACTTTGCGTGGTCCCCGGCCTGCCCAATATCCTACATAAGACTGTATACGAAACAAACCCAAACAATCTAACACAAAGCACAAGACTTACGTACCGTTTACTTTTGAACTATGTTCGTTTTGACGTTACTGCTAACCATACATGAATAAACTAAAACTGATATCCTTACATAAAGCTAATCACACAACAAGTGGTTTGGCATAGAAAGACCTTCCAAAGATTATAAACTAAATGTGGTGCTTTAAGGCATAGTTGGCAGCATGTGGTTACATGTGAGCGTACCTCGGCGCGCGAGGAGATTAGCTCGAAAGACGCAGTTTCGAATCCCACGGGAACCAGAGACGACGCAACACACCTCCGGACAAAATTAGTTTATAATTTTAAACACTACACGTCAGGATAAAATAAAATGATAAAACAACAACAGTTGTTTTGCCAAGCGGCTCATCAGGTGGCAATTTATTCAGATAGAAAGAAATTGTCACCTGATGAGCTGCTTGGCGAAACAGCTGTAGTGGTTTTATTATTTTATTTTGTCCTGACGTGTAGTGTTTAAAATTATATACGTAAAGCTCTAATCTTGGTTGTTATTGGGCACTGTGCCAGCAACGTGAAACTTTTCTTCCTGATACATCTAATGTACAGTGTGTCCACAAAGTCTTTAGACAATTTAAAAAATTTATTGATCTTACAAATGACGTTGGAAATGTCTGAAATGTTTAAATAATATCAATTAAATGGTCAAGTTTTTATTTAAAACATTAATGAACTCTATCTCTGAAATGATTAAATAATATCAAGTAAATAGTCAAGTTTTTATTTAAAGCATTAATAAATTTCTTAATGAGCTCCATTTATAGCACGGAGAACATCTAAACGATATTAAATTTTAGTCCACGTCTTTCTTAACATTTCTTCATCAGTTGTCTCCACAGCGGCAGTTATTCTTTCCTTAAGGTCACTTATGTCTTTTACTGTGGTGCGGTACACAACATCTTTCACGTAGCCCGAACGAAAGCAGAGCGGATGGACTTTGTTGGGCTACGGCTAAATGACTGACGAATACGCTCGATGCCATTTCAGAAGTTTTTGGCCATCCATTCCTCGATTTTAGTAGCAACGTTCTCGTTTCCACAAACTGCTTATGCCAATTGCGAATCCACTGACGTGCTGGGGCTCGTTTTGAATATTTAACTACGAAATTTCTTTGTGCTTGAACATCAGATTTCGTTTTGATAAACCAAGAAACACATTGTGCTTTTTCTTTTGGAGTAGTCATTTTTAACAAGGGTTGAAAATCAATTATTTTATTTAGGTAATTCGACTCTGAAATAAAAAAAGTGATATTACAAGTAGAGGCCTTACATTGCTGGCACAGTGCTCAATAACAATCAAGGCTAGAGCTATACCAATTAGGGTATCCGATTCGGGTCTGTATTTCTAAACACGGGTTTCGGGTTGATCGGGTTTTGCATTCTGAAAACCCGGGTTTCCCGGGTTTTATCTGCTTCTAAAATTAAGTGCTTTTGCTCTTCTTAGCGCATTAAGAAAAATAATAAAACGTATTCAAACTATTACTTAACATAACACGTTTAACAAATATAACAAAATGAATCATATTATTAATTTAGCCTACATAGCAAATTTAAAAAATCGAGAAATGCATTTATACTTTTACTTTAGATAGAGCATTTTAAAAAAACCCGAAATGCATTCATATTTATACTTTAGATATTTTTCAGAAAATAATGAAGTACTGTACTTGCCTCTTTTACATATAGCACATTTAAAGAAAATAATCAAATGTATTCATAATATTATTTAGCTATACAGCAGTAAAAATCACAAAAAGCATTTATACTTTTTTGAGCACTCTTAAAATAACGAAATGCATTCATTTTTTAGTTTTTTACTTTATATAGTACCTCTATCTTTGGTAAAATTGGCGCATTACAATCATGGCGTTTAAAGTCTCATCATTTAGCCTGTTTCTAACCTTGGTAGCAAAAAACCTACTTCAGAAAATCCCCGCTCTGCTTCTACAAAAGTCGGTCTAATTGTGAGGAGAGAACGATAAAGGTTCTCTAAATTCTCCAGTCTCTTTTTGGTAGCCTCAAACAACTGCATTGCTTTGTTGAAGAATTGCGCTCCAACACTTTAGACTTCTTCAATTTTCAGCCCAGGCTCTTCTAAAAAGGCTTGAAATTCTTCTGACAATGTCATATTTTTTAGCAGGCTCGCTTCATCGTTGACATCATTATTAACATTGGAATCGGATGGCGATTCCATCGTTTCGTTGACAGTATCTGCTGTCACTTGTTGTTTGAACAACCGTTATTGCAGCGTTGTAGCCAAATTTGTGATTTTATTTTTTCGAATTTTTATACCAAATTCATCATAGGACTGTTCAAGGTAGTCAGGGGATTTCAAATATTCCAATAAATGGGCAACTTCAACATTGCGTCGCTCCTGAATATGCTTCTTGAAGTTTTCCAACAAAGCATTTCCAAATGGAGTTTTTAAATCACTTAGTTTCTTAATAGCAAAGACAACGACTTTTTCTGATAGAATGAGATCTGTATTTTCTTTGCATAAATATTGCACAGCCATTTCAAGTGGAGCCAAAGTATCACAAATTTCGTTAATCTTGTCAAGCTCTTCACGGCTGATATTAAAGTCTTTGTCAAGCGGAGGCATTGCAACTTTGACTTCTTTCCTCAATTCATAAAATCGTTGAAGCATATTCAGCAAACTGTTCCAGCGAGTTCTGCAGTCCAGAAACAAACTTTTTTTCTTTTCCGAAAGACTGCTGAACTTGTGGTTACAAATTGTCGTCATTTTTTACAGGAGATTTGCCAAAAAATTTTACAATTTTTCTTACTTTTTTGATAATTTCTTTGATTTCTGGAATGTTATCAAAACAATTTTGCTGTTCCTTATCACATTCTTCTTCATCAGATTTTTCCTCAGCATTTTCTTTTCCGTCACTTTCGTCATTCGCTGTAGCGTTACCAGTACCACCACCATCGCGACACTCATCACTTATCTTCTTGGGCTTTTCTATATAAAGTACATCGCAAACACTAAGATGCATAGCATGTGCAAGACAAGAGAAATGTAATGGCTCAGTTTCACGGCCAAATTTCATTATAATGGACGCAGCATCCGTTATAGTGGACACAATGTCATCATTGAAGGATAGTGCATGTTTGTGGAGTCTCTCCTGCACAAGCTCAATTGCCCTTTCTGTCAACATGCTTCTTTTGACGCGAATTAAGCCAAGCGATTGAAGTCCAACTAGAAAGTGCAAGTTGAGGCTGATAAATCTTCGATTACGAGTGGAAGTTGACTCGTCAAAACTGATCGAGAAACAATTATTAGTTTCTTTGATTTCACAAATTTTCATAACAATTTCATTCTGAATTTCAGCAAATTGTTTCATAAATCCCTTTTATCATAATCCCGGATGCTTGGTAAACTGTAGCCATCTGCTGCCAATGCTCTTTTCAGTAATTTACTGCTTGTATTTTGATTGAATGCTTGACCGTCAACAGCCACAAGCTTTGCCACAACTTCTCCTAAAGACTCACGACGATCTTTTTTAAAATATTAATCAATCTTCTGTTTCTTAAACGAAGGCTCAGTAACACTCTTTTTTAGGGACGATTTCATATGAAGAATTTGATGCATAGATTTGAGATGAGTAATAAGACTTTTAGTGCTGAAACCTGAAGCTTTTATAATTGCTGAGCACACTGAGCACTTCGCTTTCTCCTCTGCCTTATTATAAGTAAAATGCTGCCTCACTTGAGACTTTTGCTGGGAACTTATACCTGTAAATGTCATGTTGTTTGTTAGTCAAACTTTGTTACACTGCAACCAGTTAGCTATTACCTAACCTTCAGTGCCGGAGTGATTTGCTATGTTATTCTACGTTAAATCGCAAAATGGCTATTATTGTATTTTAAACTTATTGTATTATAAATTGTATTATAAAGTATTGTATAAACTATTATTGTATTATAAAGTAGTATTATAAACAATACCCTTTGTTACTAACAATGATAAAATTATATTTTTCAAAATGCAACGTTACTTCGGCGTTATGTAAGATATTTTACTGTTAGAACAAATTTAAGACGCCTGATGGGAATTTAAAAACCATTGCATTGACTTTAAATATTTCACAGTTATAGTATAATATTGGTAATTGTTACGTAATGAAACCCGGGTTTCAAAAATTATCCCAAAACCCGGGTTTTCGGGTTCGGGGAAACCCGGGGCGGACACACCAAAATGTATGTGATTTAAAGCACTACAAGTCAGTCAGGATACAAGTCACTACAAGTCAGGATAAAATAATAAAACCACCGCAACTGTTTAACCAAGCAACTCTTTAAGTGCCAAGTTATTCAAATAGAAAGCTGCCACAGATGAGCCGCTTGGTGAAACAGCTGTAGTAGTTTTATTATTTTATTTTATCTTGACGTGTAGTGTTTTAAATTATATATACATTTATATATATAAGTAGGTTTATTGCCTAATTCAAGTCTAGTAATTTCTGAGCAATATCTCGAGTGTCTTCAAAGTGAGACGCTGTGGTTCAATTCTTGGGCTGGTCAAAAAAGGCCCCGTATTGAAACATTAAAAACACCTTTACAAAGATCCATTTTGAGGCTCGTCCAAGACCTTTGAACCAGGTATCAGGATTTTTGTATCAAACTGTTTGCGTCAAATTGTCAACGAAAAAAGTTGCAGATCCGGAATTGAGGCTGGTACCAGACTCGATCTGTTTTCCCAATGGCCCTATTGACGAGCGTGATAATTTCTCTGCTAAAATAAGTACGATATGTGAGTGACGTCACTATATTTCATTACAAATTACAACAAACGTAATAAGGCCAATAAAATATTGATATTACCTTGTTAAAATTTCACAGCTATACTCATAGATTTTCTTTGACGGTCTTTTGGTCTGTTTTTCTATCAAGGAGAGAATCTTCTTGGTGCTCAATTATTGCTCTAACGTAATTGTTGGGGACTAACCAACGCGGGCCAACTATCCTTGATGCTTTAACTTGCGCGCGCACCGCGTTAACAATAAAGCGTAAAACAAAAACAGCACAAATTGTCACTTCGAGATGGATCGTTTCCAGATGGATCACGCAGCTAGAAAAAATATTTGACTTGAGCCTAGATCACTATCTTTTTGCAATACTCTAGTGACTGGTTTCACCCTTTGAATCACCAACGCGCTGTTCCTTTCAGCGGGTTCTTGATATCAATATAATTAAAATCCAAAGGTGGGTAGGACTAAATTATTTTTTGAGTAACGACATTGCGCTAAACATTGCTATCGATCGTATCAAACGTATTATTATGACATCATAGACCGAGTTTGAAGCGAGCAGAAAAAATGAGAAAAAGCATGCTTAGAAGGCTTAAAATGTTTAAATAAAGAATTTAATGTAGTGTCGTCAATTCAGCTGAAATTGTTCTAAATATTTTTATCAAGAGCGCCTGGTTAATATTTTCCAAAAAAGCGTTTAATCGCGTTTCTACGATCAGTAGTTTTGAGTAAATTAAGAAAACAAATTTTACAATTACCGTAATCGGTGATTATAACGCCATGTGAGATTCCGAAAAAGTAAAATTTGTTAAAGTTGGTAAGTCGGGTACTGGCTTTTGTTTGAGCTCAGGACCGCTTTCCTCAGTCGATAAATGCAATTTTTAAAAAACTATCATTGCACGAACCTCCTTATGACATTCATCCTGGAGCAGTGATCAAACGTGCAAAGTTTGATGCTCGTACATCCAGTAGTTTCGGAGAAGTTAAAACACACACAAACGGAATTGCGTTAGTAGAATAGATTAAACTTGGTCTAAAGGTAACAGAAAATGTCAGTTGATTACACAATGTGGAAGAATGCTATGAATAATTTTCAAATAATTTGATAGTTTTTGTTTTAAAATCAGCTAGGATAAAACGTTGAAAGCGCAATATTTAGTACGAAAGTTTACTAGAACTTTAAAACGTTTGACAAAAATAAGCAAGTACGTACAAAATTTTTGTATTTGTTCAGGTCATACCGGATATTGATGTTCTAGTTTGTCGAAAAAGAAAGCTGTAAGTGCTAAGTTGCATCAGAGTCGGTTTGCTTCAAGCAGAATTAATGCTTGTGACTGGAACGCTTAGAGACGGCTACTAAGAGAACGCATAGTATCAAACTAAGCTCATAAGCCTAAATTTTTGATTCATTAACTTGTGATTTTTAGCTCATAGTTGCCAATACATGAGTATTGAAGTTGTTTTAATGCATGATGAAGAAATTAGTTAAGGCTTTTATAAAACGAGATCATCAAAATTGAAAATTTTTGCTTAAAAGGGTATATACAAGGTGTTGACAACAAAACTATTTTGAGCTTTTAGTTGTAGGATCATGCAATGTGTCGCGTTTTAATATAATAATAGAACTTTCGGTTCTATCTCAATCTTAAATTTTTTTTAAAATTGAGGCGTCGTATGATAATCGCTCAGATAATTAGGTCTGACTGCAACTTAACAAAACTTAAAAAAAGATTGGCTTCCACTAAAAACACCTTAAACCACTTTAGTTACAGAATATTGTATTCACAGAAATAATACTTCACGACTTCAAGCTTCTTCGCTCAACGATCTCAGAATTAATCACTTTACTTCACAATCAGGAAACCGCCAAATCTAATTCCACCAATAACTGTTCAATATTCGCCATGTCAACAGAATCCACAATAAATTATCACAAAAAAACAATAGCCCTTCTTTACTCTGTCAATCAATCTCTCTCTCCCCACTACAACGTTTTCTGCTCTCTACTCTTTTTTACTAAAAAATCCTGTCGCCTTATATATAAATCGAAAAAACAATCCAGAAAACGCTAGAACGAAATCACGTGAAAAAAGAAAAAAAGCATTAAGTTAAGTAATCGGTTATCGAAATTTTTCGAAGAAGCTACAGTCACTAGATCAATCTGGAGTCTATTACGTCATAAACGATTGTGATGTAATAAAGGCGTACTTACAGCAAACCCACTTGCGAGGAAAAAAGGTCCTTTTTTTTCAATCAGTAGCCGAGCGAACGATAATACAGCACTGTACACATATGTAAAAACTACGCTTACAAGGCAAATTTCCTTATTCGTGACACAATGAAAATCTGCTAAAGGTAAATCGGCGTAAATTGACAATTGAAGTTGAAGTTCTTTTAGTTTTTTGAATGTGTTTAAGTGATAGTGAGGTTGAGACTTAGGGTGAGGGTTTAAATTGTTTAAATATAAAGTCTTCAAACAGCAAAAACCAAACAAGGAAACGAAATAGAACGCGAGCGAGAACTAAAAGGCGCGACTTCAATTCAGCAGTGGCACACTAAAAATTTTTTTTGATTTTTATGAAGCCGATTCTTTAGCACAGTCAAAATTTTTGCTTTGTAAACACATATACATTTTAAAAATTGTAAAGCTTTGGAAGTGTTGCCAAGTATGACTCTTTTTTAAATTAAAAATTGCATGATTGGTTAAAGTTGATGGGTATGACACATTCTCTTTGCGTTTGATAGCAAACGCTTTGAAAAAAGCTGTGAATTTTGCTCTTAGTTTTTGATTTAGATGCAAAAAAGTTGATGAAATAAGAAATATTTGATAAACTATTATCTCGTGTTTTCTCCCAAATAAAATTGATAACAGCTGTAAATTTGGGGTTAAATAAAACATTTACGTGAGAGTTGAAAAAGAGATTGCAAGTGCAGATTATTTTTTTATTTCACAAGGACAAATAGACTAAATATGTTAAAAGTTGTGACTTGATAATTTTATCTACAAAATTTGTCATGTTTGGATGAGTTTTAGAAAATTTTATCAATATTATCTCGAATATTCTGCATCTAATGCGTAGCAACGAGATGTTATTATACCTGTGCGAAAATGCACAACACCACAGGACGACAACAAATTTACTTGACATAAACTTTAGAAAAGCGTGTAAGTTCAATTTTTTGGAATCAATCATTCCCAAAAATGATGATTGTGGAAGTGAGATAAGAAGAAAATTGAAGCAGGATGAATGATGTGGTTGGGAAAGAAGATTATTGCAAAAATACGTGATAGAAAGATAATGGCTAAAACAAGCAGCAAAGTCTTCAAATCTGCAATTAAGTTGTGATATTTGGATTAGAAGCAGCGCTGATAACTAAAAATGTGTGATTGATATAGAAGTGAATGAGCTCAAAATGTTGAGATTTTTTTAAAAGCGACTAGGAAGGAATAAGATGCGTAACCACTATATACAGAGAAAAATTGGTGGTAAAGCGAGAGAAGCAAGATTCTGTTCAGAGTCAAATGGTGTCGGCTCTGATCTGTTAAGTTTTATGAGCTGGAAGATGGCTGAGACGCATTTTAACACCGAAGTGTGTGTTAAGAACTGTGCTCAAGAGAAAAGTGAAAGGCGTCCAACTCTAACAGAACGATGATGATGGAAGAAATTAAAAGCAAAAAAGTACAAAAGGATGAACAGGAGATGAAGATTTAGAGAAATGACAGAATGATGTGACAAAAAACCTGAGTCTTAGTATACATTTAGTGCTTATTAGAGATTATCTGTAATGATGTAAGCGTGTTACGTAGAATGAGAAAAGCAAAACTTGAACGAAAAATTAAAAACTAGCAATTTTTTTGCTTTTGTTTTCTAACGTATAAAACTTATTTAGGATTATAAATTCAATGCCCTGTAAATTATTTTAAGCAAAGTTGTAAAAACTTATTGAAGTAGTCTATAACAATCTGTGCACAATTAATCATTGACAAAAAGATAAACTTCAATTTTCCTCCATGTCGCTGACAAAAAGTTCTTGTATTGGCTTTAAATAGAACGAAATTTAATTGGTCAGTTTTTTTTGTTTTTTTCCTGCTAACACCATAAAAATTTTTCTTGCGTAGTACTAAACTAGGATCGTACACCTAAAGACGTTGCAGACCATGGACGTGAAGCAAACTTGCCTGAATTTTGATTTTTTTCTAAAAATTCAAAAAGTGGTCAAAAAACTAAAATCTCTGCTGCTTTTTTGAAATTGTAATTGAACGCTTTAAAATAGATTTTTGATGGCATAATGCTGTCTGACACCATTGTAGTAAAAACAGAAGCAGACAGCAGCTGTGATTAAAGTTGTTATTCACTGTCACTTCAAAAGCAAACAACTGATATGCTGTTAAAGAAGTGTTGAAGGAGAATGATGCATTGCGGTGTTAACACACCGCTTGGCAAAAAAGTTTTGCTTTTTAACTCATTTGTGGACAAAAATTGCTTAGGTTTTTTCTTCCATTTTTTGAAAATGCTGACGCGCGTACCGCTTACATGCCGCGCCCATGAAACTTTCCCTACGAAAAACTCATGCATCTAATATATAAAGCGCAATTTTGTCTCTCTGTTTATGTGTCTGTTTTAACTCCTCTGAAACTGCTATAGGTACTAGCATCAAACTTGGCACGATTGATCACCACCCCGTGGTGAGTGTCATATGAGTATTCGTGACGTCATCGTGACGTCATAGCCAAAATAAGTTTTTTAAAATTTGCATTGCTTGACCGAGGACAATCGCTTTTTGCTCAAACAAAAACCAGCTTCCGACTTACCACATTTCAAAAACTAACATTTGTTTGGGGTCTAAAATGACATCACAATCAACGATTCATTGAACAATCTGTTTTTTGTTCTTTCTCAAAAAAGTACTCATCTCACAAACGCGATTAAGCGTTCTTTTAGGAGATATTAATAAGCTGCTTTTCATAAAAACAACTTTACAACAATTAATGTTTATTTGATTAAGCTACGAGCACATTTAAGCACTCCCAGCCCTCTAAGCATTTTTTCTTATCTTTTTTCCCTTGCAAGCTTAAACTGGCTTTATGATGTCAAAATATGTTTAGTACAATCAACACAAATCTTCGCTACCGCAGATCATAATATCAAGATGCTTTTAAAAATTGCAACCTTTTTGCAAAATGAGTTTATTAAAAAATTGATTTGTGACCTCATTTCTCTACTGATTTTCAAACTTTCTTCAACAATTAGATTTTATTTCAAGGCGAGTCCGATAGAGCATAATATGTACAATTAATATTAGTTTTTATACTGAAAAAACTGAACTTTAAGACCTGTGGTGTAACTTTTTACCCCTCCCAAAAATGGTGAGCTCAGTAAAAACAGGTGACTTTAATACAAAACCGTTATAATAAAGTACTAACAATTACTGTCCTTTGAAAGCTTAGAAAATTTGCTTTCTAGCAATATGTCACTCCAATTACTTGAGGCTAAGGATCAGTTTATAATGGCTGATCAAAACTTGGTTGCCACAGATGATGTTTCATTTTTAGTTGTACAATTATCTTACTAGAGCTAACAAACTTGCAATTGTTAAACAAAGTTAGTTCTTTGGTACATTTTAACTACTTTTCCTCACAAGCGTGGTTTTTTTGCATTATCTGTCGACGTTTTTAAAAGATCCATCAAATACTAAAGTCTCCAAATGTTTATGACATGTAGTCTATCGGTTAGAAACACACAAAATTTTAGTGCCTGCATTTCACAAAATTGCAATTTCTAGAAAAACAAAGTCCTTTGGTACATTTTGTCTATTCTTTCTCGATAGCATGGAGCTTTGGCATTATCGATCAAATTATTCAAAAGACTCAAAGTCTACAAATTTTAATACGCAGCCTACTCCAAGCAAAACACTTGGTGATTACCCAAGAAAAAGACGATGGGGTGGTAAAGATGGTCCTTTCTTATCGTTTGCAACAAAATGTAAATGTCGAGCTACATATGATTTAATTGTTGAAGCAATTTCCTTTGCAATTAAGCGAGGCTGTCGCAGCAGCCAGCTGATTTGATGATCTTAACCTCGGCATTATTAATGGGGCTCCCGCCATTGCTATAACTGAACTGTGAGTGCTTCATTTCGGGTTAGTTTGCTCTTTGCATGGCGGCGTTTATGCCAGGGCCAAGAAACATGCACGCAGTCAGAAACGTTAGTTCATATTAATTCGCCTATAGTCACGAAAAAGTGGTAAGTAGCAATCCTAATGATAATGGCTCAAAACGCATTGTGAAGTCATAATGTTAAATGACATCACAATGCTTGCCACTATTTAGTGGAAACAGCAGCAGGCAGCAAAATCATCCACTATTATTTTGATAGCAAACATAAATGGTAAAGCCATTACTGATATTTGTAATTGCAAGGATATTGGTACAAAACACTAATCTTCATTTAAAAGTAGGGAGGTCTGGATTAGGGGCAAAGTTAAATGTAATAAAATCCCAAGTTTAAGAAAAGATCAAAATTAAACAATAATGCATCAATCTGTAACACTGGATTAAGATGAAATGTTTTTGTTTGAAAAAAACGTAATAGGCGCCAATTGCAATAGGTTGTATAACTTAAAGGAAAGGCAGGACCCCTTTTCATGCTAAGGCCGAATTAAAGCAAACAGCGCTGGCAAAAATCTTAATGTCACCAATATTAATTCGATAGCGGGCTCACCAAATCGTTGAACATGTCTACCACCAAACAGCTCATTTCTTTATTGGTCAAAACGACCACCATTTGGGCGACGGCATCAATTTTGGCTATGTTTCATCTCCTCCTCCCTCTTGCACTTATAAAAATTGCGAAAGGTAGTTTGTGTCATGGTTCTTTCTTTTTGAATACTTCCAGTCTTCATTAATAAACCAACATAATCACCATTACATGTATATGAGCTATGGCTTTTATTTAGTAAAATATTTCGTTGTGGCTCTAACAAATGTTTGTACGGTTAAGCTGGTGCAGATGCATTAGTTGATACGTGTTTTAAATTGGCACGGATAATAGTATGGCATGCCGGGTTTAGATCGCACCATACTTAGGAGAAGCATTTTTTCTATTTTGCTTGATAATAGCTTTATAGAGCTACCGGAATCAAATCTGAAAATTTGGGAAAAGCAAGAACTTATTTAACTTATATGAGCATATCTAAGCATGGAAAAACGAATATGAATCATAATGCGTAGCCAGCAGGGTCTTAAAAAAGCTTGAGGCGATATCAAAATTAACGTCAGTGTGTTAAATCGCACCACATGGAACATATTTTTGATATTTTGCTGTATAATAGCTCTATATAGCTACCGGAGTCAAACCAAACATTTGACGAAAAGCAACGACACTTTAAACTCCCCAGGGCATGTTAAGCAGGGAGATAAGAACATGTTACATAATGCGTAGCCAGCGATGACTTGAGAAAGTTTAAGGGGAAATCAAAAGAAAACAGCGTCACTGTGTCAAATCGTACCACACGAAAGACATTTTTGCCCTTTTGCTTTAGAATAACTTAATATCAGAAATGTGATCCCTACTTCCAAACTACGGGAAACGCAAGGCTCCCTTGGGTTCGTGTCAGCAATAAACAGAGCACATAGACCTAAGGCATAGCCAGGATCTTGAAACGAGACATTCTATTAGGAAAAGCAACACAAAAAGTCGTGAACTTCTTAAGTGCAGAAAACACATAAACATTTGGTAACTCTTCATACAAGAACCTGATAGGTAAAGCCGGCTTGGGCGGTTGAACCGACACTCTCAATACGGTCATTACTGACGGGGTCTCTGCGGGTGACACCGTCATATATACTATAAAGCAAGAATTTTTTCTTATGCTGATATAATGCCTGTTATGGTATTTATGTCGTTTATGTCTATACTCTACATCATTGTAACAAAATCCCAAGTTTTAGAAAAATCAACATAAAACCATAACCATAGCAATTTGTAAAACTGCATATAGAGAGAACAATAGCCTCTTTTGTCGCTATGCCAGAAACAAGACCAATAGCGCAGCTAAATTGAGAACTTAATACCACAAATATAAATAGGAAAGCGGCAGTACCATTTGGCAAAATAAGTTTACCATTAAATAGATTTTTTCATTAATTGTGAAAGCAACCACCATTTTTCCGCTGCAATCAGTTTTGATTATGTACAATCCGTGTTCCCTCACAAATATTAACGATAATTTGTGGCAAGATTTGTTGTGAGCATTGCCAGTCATGATTAAGAGAATATGATGATCATACTTTCGTATAGAAGAATTCTGAAAGTGCATAAAATTCAATAACTTTTCGCTACTGCTCACACAAGAGCCAGATGGGTAAAGCCGGCTTGGCCGGTTGAACCGAAATATTAAACCCGAACATTACTGATGGAGGGCCTCTGCCGGGGCACGCCGGCTAGTTAAATATAAAGAAAAATCAGACGAAATCGCCATAACGTGTCCATCCACTTTTACTCAATAATAGCCAATAATTTTACAAAAACTTATTGCTTGATTTTTCTTAGAGCGTGTGGGCATAAACTCAAAGTTGAGAGTGATGAATATATCTTCAGGAATAAGCTATTAAATAGAAGGCTAACTACTTGCGAGTTTTTCATGATTGTGGGTCCATTTATACGATCTAAAGCTTATGCCTGCGCGTATGTTTCTTGGTACCAGAATTAACGAAAACAGGGGAGGACGAGCTAATTCAAAGTCCAGCCCTTACAGTTTAGTTGCTGCAATAGGTAAGGTTGTGGCCCAGCTTTTTGGGCACACAAAGCATATAAGTAGATTTTCCTAAATTCTGTCAGGATTTCACATCAAAACTCGGCATTTTGTTATACATTGTTACACGTGATCAGTATGTCTTAGGCTTTGAAGTAAACCAAGTCAGGCACGCGACACATCTGTGCGCAAGTGTTTCAACCTGAAATCCAACCACACATCAGTTATAATTTTCGTACTTGTCTTTGAATTACTAAATAATCAGCTTTCCGGGTATATTTATAAAAACTATAATATATCATTCTACTTCAGCAGGTAGCATACCAGCGATAGACTTTACTATCTACGTTTGCTTTCAAAATGTGAGTGGATATTAAGTAAACCAGGTGCGGTTACTTTCACTAAAATTGTAGCAGAACGATTACGATGCCATACAACACTATGACAAAACAGCTTTTTTTGAAGACATTTAAGAAAAAAAGCATGCTTAAAAATGCTTAATTGCTTATCGCGTCGTCATTAAAGCTCATATCGTTATAGAATATTTTTTATCGAAAGCATCTCGTTTCTTAGGGTCTCCCAAAAAGCTTTTATCTTCATTTCTGTGGTCAGCATTTGAGAAAATAAAAAAATTTTTTACAATCAATCGCTACAATGACGTCATCTTACCTCCAATAACAGAGGTAAAATTTTTTCAAGTTTTTAAGTCGATTACTGACTTTGGTTTGAGCCCAACATTGCTTTTTTCTGTCAAGAGATGAGAATTCCACACTATTTATTTTTGATTGTGACGTTGTCATGATGTCATGTACCTCTTATGACACTTATCCCGGGATAGTAATCAATCGTGCCAAATTTTATGTGAATATGCCCAATAGTTGTAATGGAGTTAAAACTGAAAGAGAGGAACCCAGACAGAGTCGTGCTTTGTCGTCGCCCGGCAGGGCTCCCACTCAGTTGTGTCAGGTTAATAACATCGAATCGGTTCAGCCGGCTGCGACGACTTCAGCCATGTCATATTTGCAAGACTATAAGTGGCAAGTTTGTACTAAGAGGGGGCATCGTCCCTATACCCCTATTCCTGATTATAGTACCTTACTTTCAATTAAGGCAAGTCTTGGAGCTCTCTATCATTTCACATATTTTATTCGTTTCTTTAAATAAGTGTTGAAGAACAAACGCAAAGTTGAATACGGGTGTTGTGATGGCTTTTGTTTTACCATTACAGTAATCAGTTATTTGGTGTTATGCATGTTTTACGATTCAGTGAAACACTTCTCGTAAAAATATTAAACAGAGAAGAAACAAATCAATCATTAGGATGAATAATGCCCCTAGTCCTGACCTTCTTGTTTCTTTTTATGTGGCGCGCTTCCGATGGAATTGCTGTTGGTAATTGTATCGAGTTATCCTACTTGCAGCACAAAATAAAGAAGACGCAGTCAAACACTTGATATTGAGCCAAGTAGCAATTTCAGTCAGTAAAAATACAATCGAACTGACAATATTCAATAACCTTTTTATACCAAGTGTAGCTGTCCTACTGAATAAATCATGTATTTAAAGTTGAGACACCTAGAATTGATTATTTCTCGCAGAAGCAAACACTAAATGAAGGCAAAGAAATAATTTACTTGTAACATTAAGCAAGGAGTAAAATAGTATGTCAAATGTTTTTCGTAAAACACTCTATACTTTTTGATGGAAGCTGGGGTCATTTAAAAACAGCCTATTATTTCATATCTCAATCATAATTTTAACCGCATTTGTACGGTCAGAATTTTTTGAGAAAATGACAACATGAAAATGAGCTTTCTTAACTAACCTGAGTAAAAATGTTACGGCCAGTAAACTAGTAAACATATTTCAAAAAGTTTCGCTTTCTTTTTACAACATCATCAGCTGCAATTAAATGTAACCTCCTAAGCTAAGTTAAATTTTATGAGCTATTGTATCGCTTAGATAACTAAAACTGCATTATTTATTATGTGACGAGAAAGATCAATATGAAGCGATTGCAATAACTTAAGCCATGAGAATTCCAATTAAGGTAATTAACATTTAAGTAAACAGTGCCGTACTTGATATTTCAATGTAGTGCAGATATATCAACATTCAATATTGAAAAGTTCCAGGGATTTACGCTAAAACCAAGATAACGGGGGAATCACTTCAAATTGAAAAAGAAATCCAAAATATATAAACTTCAGATATGTTGATCCAACATACTTCAGATATGTTGACGACACGTTTGCTATCTTCGATCACGAAGCTGAAGCAGATGAATTCCTGACCAAACTCAACTGCCTTCATCCATCCCTCAAATTCACTTTTGAAAAAGAGAAAGGAAAATGATGTTTACGTCTTGATGTTTATATCGAAAGAACAGATATTGGCTTTGAAACCAGTGTATACCGGAAACCCACTTTAACCGACCTATATTTGCGTTGTGAGTTCTTTAGTTCTCTCATACGTAAAATAAGTCTTGTATCTACATTAGTGCATCAAGCCTTAATGATTTGCGCCAAGCGTAGATCCAATGGAGAAATGGAACGGATCTAAAACACGTTGCTGGACAATGGCTATCCTAAAAACGTCATCAATGCTCAGATCGCCAAGAAAATAGCTCAGTTCTCCACCCTTAAGCGATTCAGCCCAGAAAAGTGCCCTGTGTACTTGAGGGGCCCTTGGATTGGTAAGCCTTCCACAAACTTGGAAAAAGAAGTCAAAACCTCCGTGAAAAGATGCTATGGTTCCGTCAGCACCCGCTTGGTCTTTACGTCAAAGTGCATGCTGCTTGTGGCCCGCAAGGATGTTTTACCAACCATTCAGAAAAGTTTTGTCATATATAAATTAATGTACCGCTGTGATAGTCGGTACGTTGGGTGAATATCTCAACGACTACAGGATTGCATCAAGCAACATGTTCCGCAATGGTTAAGACAACAATTGACCCATCCACGCCGATCTCAACCATCGTGCAAAAGAAACGACACCAAACCGGAGTGTGACTCTGCCATTGGTCAACATCTTTTTGATAATGATCAAATTAATCACATAAAACACTTACTCACTCTAGTTCCAGGGGCGGATTAGCAAATTCAACTGGCCCGGAAGCTTTGAAATAAAACCGGCCCATTTTTGACAACTAATTGTAAATCTTGCTAAAACGTTGCACGGTTCATCTTACAAACTACATCATATTTAGCCCATTTCAAAAAAGAATATTTAGTATTAACAAACAAACACTATTTATAGAGCAACAGTCTTCGCATTTCTGCGTTTATTTTTGCTAGTTCGTTGATGATCGTATGGTTCGAAGTGCGTAACAAAAAGTTTAGTTCGACGCACATCAAAAGAAGGGAATCCAAGCGATCTTCGCTTAGCTGATTTCTTAAATGGTTCTTTGCATATCTCAGCTCGCTGAAGGTTCTTTCACAACCAACTTGTGTAACGGAAAGAGTGAAGATGACTTTGTATGCCTGATATAGAAGGGGATAACTTTTGTAGTACATTCTACAGGGTGTCTCAAAAGTAAGTATACACTTTAAAATTTGAATAACAATCTAATGGCTTATTCAAATTTGTCAAAAATTTACAAAAATATTCTATAAACTACTAGAAACAGATTACCGTCCTAATATCTCGTTGAATTTATATATTGACAGAATGTTAGACCACAACGTGGAAACCACCAATTTCGAGACATATCAGCCACTTATTGACGCATTCTTACCCGACACTTTGCAATAAATCTTGTGTAACTAGTCCACATGATGCTCTAATGTTTTGTTCCAACTCTAAAAGGTTTTGAGGCTGTGTGGAGTAAAGTTGACAAAAAATGCTTGGGTTGAAAAACTGTTACTTTCAGCAAGATGGAGCTCCTGCACATTACACCTGGAAAGTCAGAGATTACTTAAATCAGTTTTTTCTAGGTAGGTGAATCGGGTGCAGAGGTCCTCTAGAATGGGCCGCTCGTTCACCTGACTTAACCCCATGCGACTTTTTTCTTTGGGGTTTCCTTAAGAGTAAAGTTTACTCCACACGGTCTCAAAACCTTTTAGAGTTGGAACAAAACATTGGAGCATCATGTGGACTAGTTACACAAGATTTATTGCAAAGTGTCGGGCAGGAATGCATCAATAAGTGGCTGAAATCTCCCGAAATTGGTGGTTTCCACGTTGAGGTCTAACATTCTGTCAATATATAAATTCAACGAGATATTAGGACGGTAATCTGTTTCTAGTAGTTTATAGAATATTTTTGTAAACTTTTGACAAATTTGAATAAGCCATTAGATTGTTATTTGAATAAGCCATTAGCCATTGAATAATTTGAATAAGCCATTGAATAATTTGAATAAGCCATTAGATTGTTATTCAAATTTTAAAGTGTATTCTTATTTTTGAGACACCCTGCATATTTCCGAATCGCAGTATAACAGCATAGAAAACAATTTTAGCATCGAAATTTTCGAATGTTGGGGCTTTCGTCCGATTTTGCCACTTCGTCATCTGTTTTTCAGAAACAAATTAAAATATAAGCTGTATGAAAGAAAATATGTTAGTATCAGCACAGTTGACCTGCGAAAAGTGCTGGATGATAATATCAGAACAAAATTTTGATCAAATAATAACATTTCCATCGGTATGGAAAATAGGCATCAAGTAATTATAGACTCGGGTTGTATCATATAGTGAGATAAAAGGTCGAAATATTAACCTGTAAATAGTTTATCAATAATAAAATCAAAAAAACGATCACCTGCTTTATTCAATTCAATGCAGTGCTCAGGTAAGATATTTTTTAATTCGAACCATTTTGATGCGAAATCCAAGAGCTCTTGCCGAAAATCTTGCTTAAGAGGAGAAT
This sequence comes from Trididemnum clinides, assembly GCA_963675345.1. Classification (NCBI taxonomy): domain Eukaryota; kingdom Metazoa; phylum Chordata; class Ascidiacea; order Aplousobranchia; family Didemnidae; genus Trididemnum; species Trididemnum clinides. The sequence goes on along the minus strand of OY776290.1, from coordinate 32,629,944 downwards.
CTGAACTTTTATTTGGCAAAAGCTTGCATATCATATTCACTGCTGAGATAGGAATCCCATGAAGAAATGTTTTAGAAAAGCGTTTGGGATCGAAGTAGCTTAAGTCAGCTTATAGCTTTTTATGCGTAGCAAATCTATGCTAACTTTGAACCACTTGATCTAAAATTCTGTTATGCACATCGACCTCAAACTTTTTCATTGAGTCTAAAAGACATTCATCCAAGGGATCATTTTTACTTTTTCGAACGCGTTTAGCACGAAAGATGCTTTCAATCAAGACGTCACATCCATGTTCTTCCAAAATTTCATTGGCATGTTGAACAAAATGGTCAGTTTTGGTTACAACCATTGTGAAATCGCGATGATTCTGTTGAATATCCTTTTTCGTAGCTTCTATCATATTAAAAGCATTAATGAAATTCAGTCCAAAGGTCTGCAAGTACTTTGAAAGTGCAAAGGTTATCTCCAGTGACGAGATTCAAAATTTTAAGAACAGATTCTCTTTTGTATCAAACTCACTAACAACAGGTTCCCTCATTTTAGAAAACCCATTTGCTGCGGTCGTCTAAGGTCTATAACAAAAAACAAGAACGGGTTCGCTGATTATCACGACACTCCAAGAACGGATTCACACGAACCCGTGCGAATCCCCTGAATCCCATCACTGGTTATCTCCATGATGCGTAGGTAAGTAATGGCTGTGAAAACATGTTGGTATCGAATCATATTATCTAACATGACACTGGTATCAAACCGTGCATAAACACTTAAGTTTTCAGAAGTAGAAGCACAATACGAAACTTCAGTTACCTCGCAGAACATGCCGCTAGAACCACCTTCAAATGTGCCGAAAATTTTTTGAAGACATTCGTGCTTAGACCGCCATCTAGTTGCTCCAATCAAGTTAACCTACTCTGAATATCATAACCATGTTTTTGGCTCATCTGCTTTTTCCACATGTCTATTCGCAAATATGAGTCCTGAAAGAACACTCCAACCTTTTGAACTAATCCAAATAGAGATATGGAGGCATGATTAGTCGTAGTAACATCACAGAGAACCAAGTTGAGAACGTGAGCATAGCACTATGTGTGAATGTGACCAGGAGATTCTTTTTCAAGAAAAGCTGTAAACCCATTATACTGCCCCTACATGTTTGATGCTCCATCTGTAATGTCGGAGATGCATTTGGAAACGTCTATGCTTTGCTTCTGCAAAACTTCTTTCAACAAATCGCACAGGTCTGCTCTAGTTGCCGAATGACTGTCAACAACGGCAAGAAGTCGTTTTTCGACGTTTTCCCTTACAAAGCATAGAATAACTGAACATTGATCGGTTGAAGTTATATCTTGAATTAAATAGATTTGAACTGAGTAAATGCGTGCTTCTGTAATCGAGTTTGAAATTTCTTCTTTCATTAGCTTAGAAAAAATAGCAATGATAAAATTAACAGTAGTTTTGGAGATAAATGTATTTCTGTTTGCACGGTTATGCTTGTGCTTGTCGGGTTTGTTTTGCAAACATTTTTTAATAACATTTTCCAAATGACACTTTAGAATGTTAATGTACTTCGCAAGAAGAAGCACAGTCTCTAAAAATGTTCCGTGATCAACTTTTTCATCACATTAAGCAGACACCGCTTCCGAACCCCTGTTCCCTAGAGCTCATTTCCCGTTTTCCAATCATTTTCACAATGGAGACGACTCTGTCGAGAATTTGCCTTCTTTGAATGACCTGCTTGTTGTGTAGTGATGTTTGACTGACAGCAAGTAGGTCTACCGCTGTCTTATTACTGCTGAATTACATGTGAGCTTCAACACATGCCTTGTGTTTTTGAGAACTTTCGTGTTCATCAATTCGTTGGTAAATGTGTTTCCACGAATTGAAACCCGTAAGAAATTTGCTGGGGTTCTGATTGCTACAAGTAGTAGTACCATATGCAATGCAAAGATTGCAAAATAGAACTTTTTTTTCTTCACAATACGAGAGCCATAATCGCTGCAAACGACCTCCAAAGTCATTAGGTCGGAAGTACACATTTGTAGCGATGAATTTGGTTGTTTCTGGTTGATGTGGGTGAAACTCGAAATATTCAGTTAGTTTATTTTGTTTTGGTTTTATAAACCACGAGTAGTACGCTATCACAGAAGGAATTACAGACTGGTCTCCTTGAACTTCTAAAACTTAAGCGGATATTGCAGAATAATCTTCACTCTCTGATATTGCTGGATCGAGATTTGCATACTGCTGACATTGACTTTCTAAAACTTGCGTTTGGGGAGCAAAACATACTTCAGGATTATCTTGGCTGAGGCTGTCTGGTTCTGATTGATCAGTATATACAGTCTGGACTTCGCGTTCTGTTACTGGCGGAATAGATATGTCAGAGCAATTTTGATTTACTAAATCTGATGCTGGTACATCATGATAGCTTACACACTGATGCTGATCTTGATGTTTTAATAGCAAAGCGGGATTAACTGTTGTTTGGCTTTCCGTTGAGGTGCTTGCTCTTGCAAATGCTTCCTGAATGTTCATATATTTAGCAGCAATTTCTTTTTCTTTCTTTGACGCTCTTTCTCAGCTCCACCTTTCCGCTTTTTCCATTACTTAAAATTTAGAGAGGCCTGGAGAATGAATGGTAAACAGCTATGTTGCATATGCAATATCAGTTTTCCTGCAACTCTTTGTTACGTCATAGTACTGCAAATTAAGAGAAGAAGTTACCACTGACGCTTTATTATTTTCGTCAAGTCACAACAGCCACAAATCACATTAAGAAAATTATTGATAGGCCATACAAAAATACTGTTTCTGAAAAATAATTGCGAAATCATTATGTACGAAACTGGTTCATATTCTTGATCATTTGTTTGCTTCTTAAAGTTAGTTTTGAGGCAGCCCAGTGAATCGCTGGACCGGCCCACAGTCGAGCGGCCCACCGGGAAACTCCCGAATTCCCGTCGGGCTAATCCGCCTCTGTTTAGATCTTTCCATTTGGCGCGATACCGCCACTGATGAGAGCGCAACGAAAAACTTATGGCTCCAACAGCTTTTTTCAAAGTTATATTAAAATTCTGTACCAACAACAGGATTTTTGTATCTTGGTTTTAGCTGTAAATTACTGTAACTATTAAATATTGAAATGTAAATTCCTACACTATATTGAAATTTCAAGTACGTTCCACTGCTTACTCAAATGTTAATCACCATCACCATAATTAGAATTCTCATAGCTAAGTTATTGCAATTGTTTCGTATTAACCTTTCTCGCCACATAAAAACTGATGCAGTTTTAGTTATCTAAGCGGTACAACAGCTCACAAAACTTAATTTAGCTTAGTAAGTAACATTTAATTGCAGCTGATGATGCTTTAAGTGTAAAGCGAAACTTTTTGAAACAAAATGTTCAATAGCTGAGGAAAGCAAATTTTACAATCAATCGTCAATTATGACATCATCTCAAAACAAAAAAGAAATCACCCAGATGAAATTCGGTGAATTGGCTGTTGGCTATTTTAAGCAGTTTCCCAAAGTCCGTCAAGAGATGCGAATTTAAAAACAATTATTTCCATGGTAACGTCATGGTGATATTACAAACCCTTTTATGACATTCACTCTAGCGATGCGATCAATTTTGCCTTGTCTTATTTATGCCTTGTGCAATTAGGGAAGAAATAAAAGCCAATTTTTTCCTAAACGGTAACCATTTCCTAAACGGTAAGGTATGACAGAACTTCAAAAACTTGATCTCCAAGTAAAAAAAATCATGTATGTTTGGACACCAATATGAGCAATATTCATACTTTCAAAACGTTAACCTCCAAAAAAGGTATTCATGCTTGTTTGGAGACCAAAATTGGCCAGATGCTCACTTTTAAAAAGTTTATCTCCCTGATTGGTCCCCCACTCCTTTCCCCAATTAAGATGGTCACTTATGTCATAAAATTGCTTCATGATATTACTTAGTTTAATAAAAGGTTCACCCCCTTCTCAAAACAGAAATTGTTTCTAAATACATTACTCATTAGAACAACCATGTTCTTGTAAGTAGTTAACATTTTGTGGTTCTACCTAGACCAGGGTGTGGCCAATAAGACAAAAACATATATTTATATCGTAGTGTCCCGGCTACGAGTTGGCTGGCCGATTTTCAGCAAAGGCGCACTTGGAGACCGAAGTTCCTCTTAACTGGAACAGCCAAAGGTTTCAAAACCGTTTATTTATTTATTTATTTGATGAAGTGCATAAAAGCATAATTTGGAAGTTGTGGGAGAAGTGGAGGGCGGCAAAATAATTGATAGATATTTTCGGAAATGATCTATTAAATGTAGAACCACTACTTGCGACTTTTTCGTAATTGTATAGCTATTTGTACGACCTAAAACCTCTGAGTGCGCGTATATTGTTTGGTTTTGGCATAAACACAGCCAGGAAAGAGCAAGCTAACCCAAAGCAAACCTATAGTTAAATTTTTACAGCTGCAGGGCCACCATCAGTTATATTGAGGTTAACAATACACTTAAGCCGGTTTTACTCAATGCGTAGTTGTGAGAACAGTAATAATAAGTATTTTTTGACATACCCAATTCTCTTTTCAAAATCAAAAGTACAGTGTTTACATAGGAATCCAATGGAAAAATATGAAGAGGGTTGCGCATAGCCGCTATGTTTCTTCTCAGTTTTTAAAGTCCCTAGCAATGTCCTCTTTGCCTTGTTTCCAGCATGTACTCAGGGACTGGACTTGCTCACAAAGGAGCGAATAACTTAACCTACTGTTCTTCGTTTATTCAGCACTTGCATGTAAGCAAAAATGTAAAACTGTGGGGGAGAGAGGTGCAAAAGTAATTGCTGTGTAATTTCCGAAAAAAGGCTATTTAATATTTGGTAGAGGGGCGCCCAAGTGATTGCTGTGTGATTTCAGAAAAAGGCTATTGAATATTTGGCTTATTGCTTTTGACTTTTTGTAATTGCATGCCATTTTGTATGACCTAAATTCTATGGCTGAGCGCATATTGCTGGGTACGAGCACAATCGCAGCTATGAAAGTCAAACTAACCCAAAGTCAAGCACTTGCAGTTGTTACCATAGTTTGATTAGAGTTTAAGTGTACAATTCATCAACCAGGTTTTTGAACGAATAACGCTGATTATTTTTGTGATTCCTGTAAAATTCTAGATGAAAAATAGTCAATTTGTTCAACTTTGCTGCTGTTATTGCACTAACGCCTTTTTGAAAAACCAGTATTCTTCAACCGAGTTCACCCGGAGTCCAACTGCCGCCCTGATAATTACAATATTTTTTGCACGTTTTGTTCACCACGTTATCTATTTTTTACACTCTGATCTAAACACAAAAAACGTGTGGCTTCAAGCTTTTGCTAATTATCTATATAAGAAAAACAAGTGACAATTTGACGGGGTTATTTTTAAATTTGATTTGCTATTTCAATCGTTTTCAATTGGAGGATAAAAGTTTAGTCAATTTTCTCGCACTGGTCTATGCGAAGTGTTTAACGTTATTGCTGTCAATATACCCATTTGAATTTTACTGTTTAATTTTAATCGGTTGGATAGACAACAGCGTGAGGAAGGTCCTGGCCGTCCGCCTGTGACATTTATATCAGATGATTCATCCCCATCAAGAGGTGAATCCTTACCAGCTGCATTTCATTAATACGTGTTAAAAGTGAAGATCGATTAGGCTTATGACACGACTGCACAAAAGTATTGTAACTTGCTTTTGCGTTACCAAAAAAAACAGGTTTTTTGACCAACCGCTATGCTGATATAGTATTGTATCATTCTTCTGCAGCAGTCAGCATGTAATCTGTTTGCTTTTGAAATAACAGTAAATCAAACCTATGCGCTTAGCTAGCTGCCCGCTGCTTTTTCCACTCGAGTTGCACCAGAACATATTATAATATTATAGAGCAAGTTTGAAGTGTGCAAAAAAAAGCATGCTTTAAAATGCATAAAAATTAATAAGCTGTTGCATTGCTAACATTTTTTATCGACAGCACATTGTTAATATCTCCTGAGAAAGGTTTCAATTGCATTTTTATAATCAACTCTTCTTCAGAAAATACAAATTTTGCAATCAAGCGTTAGTTGTGACGTCATTTTAAGCCCAAAATTAATTCAATTTTTCCAAGTTGGGGGGTGGCTTTCGTGTGAGCATAAATCCGTTTTCTTTTGTAAAGAAATGCAAATTTTAAAAAATGATCACTGATTTTGACGTAATCATGACTCCACAAACCTACTTATGACATTCACCAAAAGGAGATCATTAGTCATGCCAAGTTTGATGTTTGTACTCGCAGCTGTTTCGAAGGAGTTAAAGCGTAGGTATGTACATACAGACAAAATTGTACTTTATATATTGCAATACAATAATGCTGCAAACAGTTCTATCCCTTACAATTGCACGTAACTTTCTTTTTAGGATAAGTGTTTTATAGCATTTTCTGACCTGTTAATGTGATGTTGTGACATCTATATTGCTTATTGTTTTGCTATTGCCATATTTGATATAACTATTTTTATCAGTTCTGAAAGGTAGTATATTCTTATTTTCAATTTAACTTGCAAACCAAAACAAAACTGTTTTTCTTCATTTTCTGTTTGATGTTTTGACACCTTTTTGAGTTCATTTTGTTTGCACGCTATTAATTTATTTGTATAAATTCAAAGATAAATTGCAGTCAAAAACCATTTAATGTAACATAAAATATAAAATTTATTTATAAATGTGAGGATAATGATTTAATCTTAATAATTTTTCTCAAGCGCATACATCATTAAATTTTGAAAAAACTTTAGTCCCCTTCAATTTTTTATAGCTACATCTTTGCAAGCCAGGGAAAAAACCCTTGCAAAGCTGTTTATTTAAAAGTTAAGCAACGTAGACTTTGTTGAAGGATTGTATACTTTTAAGATGCAGTGCTTGAAGTATCGTTTCCTTTTTTTATTGCAGACTTTATTTTAATTGCATAACAACAAAAGTTAAATCTGCATCATAGGTAATTGCACAGCAGCCTAAATACAGTCAACTTCGGATATAAGGGATGCACTGGGACAAGCTAAATTTGTGTCTTATTTTCGATAGTCCATTGTATCCAACTGAAATTGCATTGAAATGCATCATTTGGATCTCGAAAGGAATCCTGCATAAGCGAAAATTTTTTTATCCGAAGTTGACTGTACAAACTTGTACCAACCAAGAGTGTCAAACTTAAGCACTTTTATGCTCCTTTTCCCATGAAAAATTTGACCACATTCTTACCACCACAAAGTTTATTGATCAACTTTTCCTGCTTCTCACAAAAATTTCTCCATACGTTATATATTTTCTACCTGCGCTGGGGAGCTTTTTGATTGATTTTTTGACGAACTTAAATTGTTCACAACAAATTTTATAATTTTAGTTTTGACTTGAAAAAATGAAAACTAGCGAATGCAATGAAGAGGAAGAAAACCTTTTGGAAAAATTAAAACTGCATTGCGATGACGATGGCAAAGAAACTAATCCTGAGATTTCTGCTTCAATTTTTCATAAACTGGCAACAATTTATTTTCAACGAAGTGAAAAATGCTCCAAAACTGAAGATGTGATTTCCAAAATTGAGAATATAATAAAATGCGCTGTTCTGTTGAATGCTGCAATGTTGAGAACAAAGAGTAATGTAAATGATATTAAACAAGATTTGAAACGAAATTTTCAGCTTTTACTTGAATCAGCTAAGGCTGAACAGAAAGATGTTGATTTGTGTGAAAAGACTAAAAATGTCAAAATTTCAGTTGATGAGATGAGGAAATACGTTGAAGAAGAACTGAAAAAAATACCAAAAGTCGAAGAACACCAATTTAAAGATAATTTGTGGAAGCAAGAACAGGATAAAATAAAAGCAATCGAATCCCTGCAAAACAAAATTACTGCTGACTACACAAAAATCATGGAAAACGTAGCTAAAGAATGTTTACAAATTATGGGCAGAGCGCCTTGCAAGTTTGCTATTGTAGGAATGGGCTCACTAGCAAGAAAGGAAATCACACCCTTTTCAGATTTTGAGCATGTCATAGTATTGGACTCGACATCTGATGGCAAAAATGAAGTGATTTTAAACTATTTCAGATGGTATTCTGCCATTTTTCAAATCATTTTGATAAATTTGGGTGAAACTATAATTCCCAGCGTATTAAACGAGACAAATTCAAAATTAGGTGAATGGTTTTATGATGACATCACAATAAATGGAGTGTCTTTTGACGGCACATTTCCATGGGCTTGTAAATATCCTTTAGGACGACAACATTCAACGACAAACAAAGACTGGAAAACAGAACTAATTAAGTCTGTTCCAGATATGCTAAAATATTTATACAGTGATGAAAGTTGTAAAAATGGTTATCATTTGGGAGATATTCTCACAAAAATTTGTTATGTATATGGTGATCAAAGCCTGTACGAGAATTTTAAATCTGGTATGAAAGATATTTTAGAAAAGCAACATGAAGATTTAAAACATAACATTATAAGTCAAATTACAGATGACCTGGAAAACTACTCAGTAAGATCAGTGCTATTAAAAATAACAAAAAAAAGTAAATTTAATGTCAAAAAGGACATCTATCGTGTCACAACGCTATTTATTGCAGCAATGGGACGAATCAACAAAATTAGAGCATGTTCATGTTTTGATATTATAAAGGAACTTGCAGAAAAGCAAGTGATTAGTAGCGATGCACAGCACAGTTTGATGTATGCAGTTGCAATAGCATGCGAGACACGACTAAAATGGTACATGGTAAAAAAAAAGCAAAATGATGACATCAGTGGCAAAAATGCAACAACAAAATTTTTTGAATTAGTAGGGCAATTCAGTGCAATTAGATATTTTCAAATTGCATATGCTTTGCAATGTGACATTTCAAAGACACTTGATCTGAAAAAAAAACACTTTTACTCTCACCCAGATATGCTTAATATTAGTATTTACTCATGTTTTCAAAGTAGTAAAAATATCGAAGATTACATCAATACTTTTGAAGTGAGCCCCAAAGAGCAACGCTTTCTTGACTTTGATACTTGCTTTACAATGTTAAAAACCAAAGAAATAAAGCCCTGCCAGCAAGAATTAGCAATGCTTACTAGCAATGAAATAGAGGAGTTAGCACAAAAATTCTTCTCAGCTGGACAAAAATTACTAGAAATGAACAAATTTACTGATGCAAAAGAGTATTTGAAAGCAGCATTAAATCACCAACAACAGATACCAGACAATGTTGACACTGACAAAAACATGGCCGACATTTTGCATGAAATTGGACGATGTTTAATTGAAACAAATGAATTTACTGCTGCAAAAGAACATTTGGAAAAAGCCCTGGAAATTCGACGAGCAATATCAAGCAACATTGATACTGATGAAGATGTGGCTAGCACGTTGTATGAGCTTGGTCGATGTTTAATTGAAATGAATGAGCTTACTGATGCAAAAGAACATTTGGAAAAAGCACTGAAAATTGCACGGCGATTATCATGCGACAAGAATACTGATGCAAACATTGCTCACGATTGGTATGAACTTGGTCGATGTTTAATCGAAATGAATGAGCTTACTGATGCAAAAGAACATTTGGAAAAAGCACTGGAAATTGAACGAACAATATCAAACAACATTGATTCTGACAAAGATGTGGCCAGCACGTTGTATGAGCTTGGTCGATGTCTAATCGAAATGAATGAGCTTGCCAACGCAAAAGAACATTTGGAAAAAGCACTGGAAATTGAACGAAGAATATCAAGCGACGTTGACATTGACAAAGATGTGGCCAGTACGTTGTATGAGCTTGGTCGATGTTTAATCGAAATGAATGAGCTTACTGATGCAAAAGAACATTTGGAAAAAGCACTGAAAATTCAACAAACAATATCAAGTGACATTAATACCGATGAAAATATGGCTAGCACGTTGTATGAGCTTGGTCGATGTTTAATCGAAATGAATGAGCTTACTGATGCAAAAGAACATTTGGAAAAAGCACTGGAAATTCAACAAACAATATCAAGTGACATTAACACCGATGAAGATGTGGCCAGTACGTTGTATGAGCTTGGTCGATGTTTAATCAAAATGAATGAGCTTGCTGATGCGAAAGAACATTTGGAAAAAGCACTGGAAATTCAACAAACAATATCAAGTGACATTAATACCGATGAAGATGTGGCCAGTACCTTGTATAAGCTTGGTCGATGTCTAATCGAAATGAATGAGCTTGCTGATGCGAAAGAACATTTGGAAAAAGCGCTGGAAATTCAACAAACAATATCAAGTGACATTAATACCGATGAAAATATGGCTAGCATGTTGTATGAGCTTGGTCGATGTTTAATCGAATGAATGAGCTTACCGATGCAAAAGAACATTTGGAAAAAGCACTGGAAATTCAACAAACAATATCAAGTGACATTAATACCGATGAAGATGTGGCCAAAACATTGTGTAGACTTGATCGATGTTTAAATAAAATGAATGAACTTAACATCCAGATATCTGATGCAAGACAATCGAATATTTGACTATCTTTTTCGCTTGTAGTACTCCTTAGAATTAAGCACGGCAGATCGATTTTTCCACCTTAATTTATTTCTTGTACTTTTTTGTGTCAGATTTATTTCACTTATTTCTTGCAACATTCTGTCCACAAATCTCCCCTTCGGTCTTCTTTTCCTTTATTCCAGTTAGCCCATGTTCAAAATTCTTCAACAAACAAGATGTACATCTTCTCTCTTCACATGCCCAAACCAATGCATTCTTGCGTCCCTCTTTTTGTCGCCAAGTTTTCTTACATGATCTGTTCCTTGTATCAAATGTTGTTACCCGTGCTTCACCAGGTAAGAATAGTGAAGCTGCTCACCCAGCATGTCGTAAGAGGCGACTTTAGGGTACCCACCAATGGCAGTCCGCCTTGTTGGTGTTGGGGCTACCAGTCGGCAGTTTGAATCCACGACTGGTTCGAAATGGGCTGCCACTTTTCCCCTGGCCTAATTCAATTAGGTTGATGGTGTGAACCTGGATTGCTGTTCGCGCCATACCTCTATCCCAAGGAAGAGGAGGGGTAAACCAACAACAACATCAAATGTTGCATTTTATCCCTTTGAATCACTTCTTTTGAAAGTCTTAGAATTTTGAGCTAAGTCACTTCGAGTTCCGACTTCTGTTTCTTGATCATCGGCTCTGCTTTTAAGCCAAAAATCATAGTTGATCTAATCACAGACTTGATGATTTTGCCTCTTATTCTAACTGTTATTTTCTTATAAAATATGATCATGCTTGTCCGATATTACACCAGGTACCTGCTCCATTCACACTATCTCGGTTGTATTTTCCTATTAATTTCACTTTTATAACTACAGTTTTCTTTAGTGGTCGATATTAAATGCATGAACTCATCCACTTTTTCTAAATTTGTGCGATATATTTTCCCTGTCGTTCCGAAATCTTTTCCTTTAAGACACATTTATCTTCCCTAGCTTCTATAGCCTCATTGCTCTTTTCTTCAATGCTATAGGATTGTTTTGTTAAATAGTTCACTATCTCTTATGATCTTTTCTTAAATAGCAGATCAATCAAATGCTAAAGTCGAGGTTTGAATGTGCGTTCGTTTTAACAATCGCATCCGCTTTTTTTGTTTTAGCTTGTTTTTTTAGGCAAGTTAAGACCGGAATCAAGATACACTTTTATTCATTTTTATATTACCTCGTACGCAGTTATTAATTGCAGCTTGATCAAATACAATCGCGCTCAAAAGTTTAAAACCACTGGTGATTTTTCTTTTGTGATGCATTTGACTCAAAATACCTTGTTTTTTTCGATCATGCTCACTCAGGCCCGTCCGCAGATAAGTAAAATTGGAAAAGTTGCATCACTGTAAATAGTGCAAGAGATTTCAAATATGATTTTTTACTACTTCTATTCAATATTAAACATTTATACAAAACATTGTTTATAGTAGCTTACCATTTGTCACGAGTAAGGAAATTGTCTTGTAGGAATAGTTTTCATTTATGTGTATGGTGCTGTATTATTTGTTCGCTCGGCTACTGAGGAGAAAAAAGTCCTTTTTTCCTCGCAATTGGATTTGCTGTAGTACGCCTTCATTACGTCACAATGGTTAATGACATAATAAAATTCCAGATTGATCTAGTGATTCTAGCTTCTTCAAAGAATTTCGTTAGCCAATTACCTAAATAATAGGGCTTTTTTTTTCACGTGATTTCGTTCTAGAGTTTTCTGGATTGTTTGTTTCGATTTATATATAAGACGGCTGACAATAAAAATGCCAATATTTAATGAAGTCATTATTATCGCTAAATAGTTCAAGAATTACTAGTAACCGGCGCGATGGCATAGTGATTAGAGCGTCCGCTTCGCAGTCGGTAGACGTAGGGTTCATTTACTAAGTCGAGTCATATCAAAAGATTGTAAAAATGGTATTCACAGCTTCCCTACTTGGCCCTCAGCATAAAAAAGGGATAGTGTGGAGAACAAGCCGGCAAGCTTGTTCTTTGTCTCCTTGGGCAAGATACTTAACGAGATGCCTCCAACTTTATGTGAAAACAGGTGGCGTATCCGTACTTCATCGGGTTGCAATAATAAAGGTGCTCGCACATCATGTTGTAACAAGAGACTCTTGGATACTTACCAATGGCAGTCCGCCTTGTTGGTAGGGGGCTACCAGTCATTCGTGACTGGTTTGAAATGGACTGCCACCTTTCTCCTAGCCTAATTCAATTAGGTTGACGGCATAAACCTGAACTGAAGTTTGTGCCGTACCTTCATCCCGAGGAAGAGGAGGGCTAACCACAGCAACAACAACAACACATAATACTGAGATAAAACAGCTTACTCGCTCTATCTCTTCTCTTTTGACGTGGTATTGTCACTAATGAGAGTGTCACGAAAAGCTTATGGCATGAGCAGCATTTTTCAAAGTTATGATAAAGTTCTGTACCTCCAACAAGGTACTTACAAAACTTTTTTGGGAGATCAACTTTTTAAAAGTGATTGTTTTGCTTAATTTGGTCACAAAACAAACTTGATGGTCTTTGTTTAACTTTTTGAAATTGACGGGGGTAACTCTACTCTGAGAATAAAACAGTGTGGGGTTTTGCGGTAATTAAGCCTTTGTTTTTTCACCCAAAAAACTGCTTCAACAAACACTGCAATCAATCTGAAAAAGTACCCATCACAAATGCCCAACAACGAGAAATTAAATATGCTTACATTGAATTAACAACCTTAGGATTATGCAGTATTGAGTCAGGGTGGAGATCTGTCCATTCAAAACCAAAATCCAACCAAGATACAATGATGTTCTACTTGATAAAAATCAACCAAAACGTCACCATTATCAATCAGCAACAGTTAAAATTAACTTCTGGTGAAATTTGTATTCATAGTTTGCACCAGCTACCTTGGAGAGCTAATTTAGATTTTTGGAAGCTAAAACTTCTTACTGCGAACACCGCTTCAAATCAACTGACCATGGGAGCACGCCGATTATTGGAGAGAATTTCCCAAAAAGAACGCTGAACAGCATTAGGTTTTGGCTTAGTGTCCTTTAAAGCTAGGATCAATGGTGCCCTTAAAGCGTATGCGAAAATTAAGTGATTATTTTCTAAATCAGCCCGAGACAGCACCCAGTGTTGAATTACGAAAAGAAGCGGGTGCGAAAAAGTTGAATTAAATCCTTAGTGTAAGAAGAATAGTATTTGAAATTTTGTGGTAAAGCAAACTGAATTGACTTGTCTTAAACATCACAGCAAATGTGATTTGATGAAATAATTTGTAAAATGACACAATAACGCAGATTGACTGATAAAATCGCTCTTTCTACAAAATAGATAACAACAAATTTAAGTCACTTTAACTCTTACTCCCGCGTGAATTGCGAAAAAAATGTCCGCAAGGTAGCAGTGCGAAAAACTGTCATAATTTATCATAATTAATCATCATAAAAAGCCTCAAGTTTGTAAATCATCTCTCATTTGTTTACTTCTACATCAAGCGTTATATATCGTTGAAATCTTTATTTCTTGAAGATTTCAAATATAATAAAAACAAAAAAATTTTTTTTGTTTGAACATGCAAATTTTATGCTAATTAGCCCCCAACAGGTGCTGAGTTGTCTTCGAAGTTATAGTACCCTTATCTCAAAGATCACTACAGATTTTATTTTTCTACCAATTTTTTTCGAAATGATCGCAACATGATGCTAAGGAAATAAGCTTTCAAGGTACATCAGTCAAAACTTACCTAAAAGCCTAGGTTTCTACAATTTGCAACTTTCTGAGACCCATGACCTTTTTGTTAACCGGTACTGACCGGTACCAAATTTTGTTAGTTAAATGTAGTACCTAAAATATGATCACTCATTAGAGGTTAGCCTAAACCATGTAACATTATGTATTTTTGAACAGGGAATTTCTTCAAGATTCAGAAAATATCAAGTTTAAATAGAATATGTTGTCACCAACAATGATATAGAAGCTTTTTTACACCCATCCCATTTGTTGAGAAACAATGGGATACAGCAAACTTTGATTTAGAGAAGCCAAACTTCTGCTAGCTTTTAAACTTGTATTTTAGTTTCGGTCTCCTAGAAAACTTGATACAAAATGACGACTTTAGTGGTGAAATATTTGCAATTTATTTTATCTTTTTAAAGGGTGTAGTTTTTCTAAAAATTGTAATAATAATAAAATAATTTAGTGAAGATAAGTCAAAAAATTTTTGGGAGCTTTCAGCTGACATCATATACAGTACCCATTTTTGATCAGTTAAAATCATATACCGCTTAGCCTAGAGCCCTAGACTATTTAAAGTTATATATTGCTGGAAAGAAAATTTCCTAAGCTTTCAAATGAGATTGGTATTTGCAACATATCATATTTTAAAAAACTGTACTTTTTTTTACTTGTACAAATTTGTTTGGGGGTTTTGAGACCCCTAAAAATTTGAAAATTTTAATGGGTAAATTTTGTTTTGTTTTTGTTTTATTTGCCATATTTATCCTCCATTCACAAGAAAGCGAATTGTATTGCTATACTTTGGACGGGAAGTCCGCACTCGCTTGGGAGTTGCCTTTTTCGAGGTTTATGGGCCACCTGTCTTCCACGTAAAGGTGGGGCGTCCCGTTAGGTGCTTTGCCCAAGGACACAACAAGCAAACTTGCCGGCTTGTTCTCCACAATCTCCCTTAAATGCCAAACGCCAAGCAGGGAAGCTGCGGATGCCATTTTTTAAAGTCTTTTGGTATGACTCGACAAGGGGAATGAATTCCTGGTCTACCGACTGCGAAGCGGACGCTCCAACCACTACACCATCGCGTCGGTTATTATTAATATTGCTTATTTTTTTTATCAATTTTATTATTATTGCTTGAAATTTTGTCAAATGATGCCACAAAAAAGTAGTTTTCAGACTGTGTTAATGATAAAAGGTTTGGTTTCGTGATAAACATGATATCTCAATTTGATTTAAAGGTAGTTGGTACTTGCTGAAACTTTGGCAAGTTTTCTCGTCTGCAACTGAGCTCTTTTGAAAATTTTATGAAAATCGGATGAGAAATAAAGTCACAAATCTATTTTTAGTAAAATAATTTTGTAACTTTGTCAGAATAAAATTTGAGGAAAACACTGAAAACTCAAGGTTATTATATGATGATCGCGGGAGCGAAAGAGTAAAGTAGTGTTTCTCGACCTTTTCAGACGTGTGGCCATTTTTGAATTAAACAGAAGTCTGCGGCCCAGTTTTATATCACTTTTTTACAATTTCAGTGATGTACTCTTTGCTAGTTAATATTGAATAAATAAGCAGTGGACTACTAGGCATATGTGCGACGATCCTCCAGTTGAGAACCACTGTTTTATAACATCACTGGATCGTTTCCTCCGATTGGCCTTTATCGGTAATCGGTCAACTTTCAACGTTATGTAAATCATGGTTTCATAGGAAAATGCCCTGCTTTTTTTCATTTTCTTTAAATCGGTATTAATCGTGGCTGTAAAATTCCATTTTTCAACCTAGTTTTATCTCTTGGTTGTGGGATTCCTTGGCAGCTTGCGATGTTGTTTCTTTCGTGGTTGGACACCTTGGCAATACAAGTGAATTGGGAATAGTTGCTAAAACCATGGGGTTGACACTCGAGTCTGTGGCACCAGAGCCAATTCGATAAATGTCTGCCTGATTTTTAAACAAATTAGAAATTTTATCAACCAACAATTGGGCATGAATTTTATTTGATTTGCTTGAAACGACTTTGGTAGAGATTTGGCGGGGCACCTCTGCTCGAGGCAGATTTCTTATTTTGGGAGACCACTGGTTGAAACTACTAGGCCACGAGTTCTTGTAAGAGAAAATTTTTGAAAAGTGACCCTCTTGACGATGCCAACGAAATCTGTGCTCTCTCTTGATTTATCAAGACATTTTTTCGGAGATCAGTGATTTGAAGTGGTGATTTTTCCATAAAAACTAGATTTAGACGTTTTTTTTAAATCAATTTTATGTTATGGTCCCGCGTCCCCCTCATAAACATTACACTTTCCCCTCCTACAAATTATAGCAAAATGGAAGCAAGAAATTCTGTTTTTCTAAAACTTCCAGAAATAGCTTTTTCTCGGTGCCGAGTAAGCTTGCTTTAATATACAGAGTGAGTCAGAAGTAACCGGGCAGTCAAAACTACACAAGTTGACTGCCCGGTTACTTCTGACTCACTCCGTATTGTCTTGTAAACAAAAAATGTTGAGTCACTGCTTTGTTTTTAAAAAACAGTCAGTAGGGAAAATTTTAACTGCAGTCAGATGCAGAATACAGGTTCGGAAAAGAACTTTTTGATAGGTAAGGTGTAAAAGAGTGCTGTAAATGAGACATTAGACTGCAACAGATGAATCAATCTGGCCGCTGGTTGGCTCGTAATGAATCTACCAACTTGTTTCTTATAGTTTGTCGTTTAATGATTCGGTTGTGTGAAGTACACTGTATACATAAAACTGAACAAAATCTTTTGTTTCTCTGCAAGACAAAAATTCTTCTACAGTTTGCTATATGACGTTAAATTCTCTTAATGAGAGCTACAATCTTATTAATAAAAACATGCAACTTCAAAGTTACCGACCTGCCAGCACAGTGGCTTAAATTGCTCTCCACACAGCCGGTAGGTTAAACCCAAAAAGTAAGTAGTGCATTTACCACAAACATTGCAGCGAGAGCAAAAAAAGAATTTTTTGATTACTATTTTCGTTACAAAACACAACCCTCGTAAGAATAGCTTCTACGATGAATTGATTATAAGCACATCAGTATATTTGGTTGTTGGTAACATACAGTATCTTGACGAAGCAAGAAACCATCAGGTGATGTTGAGATTACGACTTAAAACCTACAAGGATTTTGTTGTTGTGCCTTTGGAACCGAACTTTTTATTGATTGGTTGCAGTGCTTGTGGCACAAACGTAGCGTGATTTTCGTTTTGGCAACACTGAAGTGAGTCTACAGTCAACACGGGTTGTTTGATAGATATGGAACAACAAACAAAAGACTTTCCAATGTTTGAAAATTAATAACATGAAACTTTCTCAAAATAACAAAGCATTCAAAATCAAACAGGACTTTACACACAAAATAAAGCGAGGAATTCCACGGTTAGCAAAATGTTTTTACTGCATGTCAGTGAACAGTTTAAGTAATAGTAGTAGTGATTTAGTTTTTATCCGGTGTTGTCCCTTTAACAAAGATGGCCGGATTGACCCCATTCCTTCTGCAATTGCTCGCACTCCGTCCCTGCACTTGTCTCGTCTCAGGGCATCCTCCTTCCAACCAATCTTCTCTGTCTCCTCTTCCACTTGCTTCTTCCAGGTCTTCTTCGGTCGTCCTCGCTTTCTCTTGCCACTCACTTCAAGATTCAGAGCAACTCTCAAAACACTATCGTCATCCCTCCTCAGCACATGTCCATACCATCTAACTCCATTCGCTGTTGCTAACCGGTCTATAGTTTCCTTCAATCCCAACATATCCATCTGTTCTTCAGTCGTCTTTCTGTCTGCCACTTTCTGACCGCACATGGCTCTCACCATAGCTCTCTCCGTTCTTCTCAAAATTGCTTTTTCATTTTCTTTTGGACACCATGTCTCACTTCCATAGAGTATTGCTGATCTTACACAACAACGATAGACTTTACCTTTCATCTTCAAAGGAAACCTATTTCCAAGCAACAATTCTCCACATTCCCTGAATCTTACCCATTCGATTCTTACTCTTGCTGTAACTGCCGCTTCACAACCACCACTAGCATTTAATCTGTCTCCCAAATAACAAAATCGATTTACTGTCTCCACTTCATCGTATAACTTCTCGATCGAATCCATCGTCCCTTCCATTATTCCTTTACATTTCGAGCAAACAAAATGCATTGCCAACCTAGCGGTAGCTCTCTTTATTTTTGCACATTTGCCATGAACCCAGTTTCCACATTTTGTGCACAACACTGAAGTGGCCATGACTCTCTTCCCACAAACTCCACATGGATCTATCTTGCTTTTGTATAGTTCGCCTTCTGACCCGCTTACTATCAACTTTGTTTTTCTGGTGTTGACCTTCAAACCTTTACTTTCCAATGCATTCTTCCAATTCCAAAACTTTTCCTTCAAGTCTTCCATGTCTTCGCTCATGATAACAAGGTCATCTGCACACCCCTTCTTGCATTTTCTGTAATTACGTCCACCACTATTGCAAACAATAGTGGTGACAGCACAGATCCTTGATGTACACCAACTTTTATTTCAAATTCCTCTGAATATATAGATCCCACCTTCACTCTTGTCTTTGCATCATCATATAGGCTCATAACTGCCCGAACTATTACTTCTGATAAACCCTTCTTTCTCATGGCCCACTCCATCACTTTTCTTGGCACTCTATCAAAAGCTTTTTCCATGTCAACAAAACACATATACAACTTCTTGTCCTTCTTTTGATATTCCTCCTGCATTCTTCTCACAATGAATATCGCATCCACTGTTCCTTTTCCTGGCATAAATCCAAACTGCATCTCATTCTAATTGACTAGTGTTCGTATTCGCCTCTCTAGTACCCTTTCAACAATTTTCATGGCATGTTCTAGCAGTTTCACTCCTCTGTATGATCCACAGCTCATCACATCACCCTTTCCTTTAAAGATAGGTGCAATCACACTTGTTTTCCACTCATCAGGCGTTCCTCTACCATCCAATACACGCTGGCATAGTTCCATCATCACTTTAACCCCAATTTCACCACTTGCAACTATCATCTCCACACTTACTTCAGATGTTCCAGTTGCCTTTCCTGATTTCATACTTTGCATTGCCTCCACAATTTCATCACGAACCACTTTTTCCACTGGTCCTTCTACTAAATTAGTTTCCACCATGCGGTCCCATTCGTTCTCTTCATTCATGATCTTTTCCATGTGTTCCTTCTAAATTGAAAAATTGTGTTCCAAACTTCTTGTGAATTTACTTTTTTATATACATGAAACCTGAAGCATATTTGAAGAAGCCGATGTAAAAACGTTATTTAACAGGACCAAAAAATGTACTTCTATTGCTATCGTTTTTAAAAGAAATCATCGCCAAATTACACAATGCTTGGTGGTCCGAACCCTGGCAAACGGGGCGCATCGCGAAGGGATTTTGCGCCGCGCTAAAACACTTTTATTTACCGTACATATTCGTAGATTGGTCGCACCTTATTTAACAAAATTTTTTTCAAAAAATATAATGGTGCCATCTATCTACTTAACATACATGTAAAATTGGCATTAACTTTTCAGTAACTGTCATTGCGTTAACGCGTAGACCTAGATCCAAGGACCAGAATGCATACGCTAAGCATTGGAAAGCTGTCTTCTGCACAAATCATGTATGAAATGATTCTACCGATTCCGAAGATGATATGCTACATGAGGATTTGGTTGCCAAAAGCACAGAGAAGACAGAGAATGGGGATATCGATACAATCAAGCTCATGCATGACGGAAAATGAGGATTAAGATAAACATATCATAACTGGCATAAGTGATGACGAGCTGAATAACTATTATGACACGGCCACTGATGACAATACAATATCTGATGCACAACTGAAAAAAATTTTTGACGATGATATTGATATTATAATTGCCTGGTTTAGGATTGCAGCAAAATAAAGCAAATTTTTGAGATGAAGATATATTTGATTTTATCAATAGCAGTTTGATTCCCCACATTTTAGTGCGACCTATCTGCGAATCAAACCCAAATACTCCCTTTATTTGCGTCAAACTAAATGTGCGACCAATCTACGACTGCACCAATCAACAGCCTCCTCAACGTGGTGGTGCGGTCCCCGGCCCCGTTTGGGTTGGGTCGAAATGGCTGTTGGCCTCCCCTAGGGTCCCAGTTACCCCGGGCACTCCCCATTCATTTTTTCGCTATGCTGCCCCCTGAACGACCGCAGAAGGGCAGCACACAGCATCTACAAAATCGGTCGCCTGTTTTCACTTTTTCTTCTCTCCTGCCCTACTCTTGCCCTTCTTCGTCTCCTCATTCTTCTTCTCCTGATGAACGGTAACGTTCATCGTAATCCTGGACCCATCTTTCCTTGCTCTGTGTGCGCTGGAAATGTGACCTGGCGGGGCAAGTCAGTGCAATGCTGCACATGCTCCAAATGGGTTCATCTAAGGTGCTCACAACTTTCTTTATCTAATTTCAGAGCTCTAGGCAGCTCTCGCTCTTGGAGCTGCCCCTCCTGCCGTAACACTGTGACTCCCCCCTCCTCGGACTCCTCCGACACGTATACCTCTACTGTGGAATCTGGCCCCCCTCTGCTAATGCTGCACTCTCGCCCCACCCTGGTCTCCAAACTTCTTATCCCCCATCTGCCCATCTTATAACTCCTTCCTCTGCCCTCCCCCATACGTCCCTAGCTCCTGGCTATACTTCTGCACCTCCTGCCTTTTCTCCCCCCTGACTCTCTCAGGGTTCTTCAATGGAATGCTGGAGGTCTTCGAGCCAGGAGCACTGAACTACTTCACTTTCTTTGTTCCCATCCTGTCGACCTTATCTGCATTCAGGAATCCAATCTTAACTCCTCTTCCTCTTTCCGGATTCCTGGATTTTCTGCTCTGCGTTCTGATCGCACCCACTCCCGGTCTGGCATCCTCTCTTCTGATGCCACGCACGCCAGCGGCGGAGTTGTCATTTTCGTCAGACAGGGTCTATCCTTTTCTGAACTTTCTACCTCCTCTCTCTCTTCGCTCGACCCTTACTCTGATTATGTAGGGGTCAACATCTCTCTAAACAAATCCTCCTCGGTGTCATTTCTCAATGTGTATGTCCCCCCTATTCGCTCCTCCCCAACGGATGGCAGAACCGACTCCTTCTCTCCCTCCATTCTTCCCTCCTCCAGAAATCTCTTCATTCTGGGGGACTTCAATTGCCATCACCCGCTTTGGGACTCAAGAGGTACTTCTGACCTCCGCGGGGAGGAAGTATTTGACTGGGTCATCTCCTCTGACCTCCTCCCCCTCAATGACCCTGACACACCCACCCTTCTCCATCGCTCCTCTGGCAGTCGCTCCTCTCCTGACATCTCCTTTGCTCCTTCTACTCTCGCCCTTTCTTGCTCCTGGGAGGTGCTTCAGGACCTGGGTTCTGATCATCTACCAATTCTTCTATCCGTCTCTCTCTCTCCGGTCTTTCGCCCCAACGAGCGTCCCCTTCCTTCAATTTTCAGAAAACTCGCTGGGATGGCTTTGCCTCCTACTTTGACTCCCACTGTCCTTCTGCAGAGGAATACTCGTCTCTTTCTCTTTCCTCTGCAGCTGCTCTCTTTACCTCTCTGGCAATGAATGCGGCCAAATCTTCCATTCCTTTCGGCCGCATCAAACGCCCACCTTAAGCCTGGTGGTCTGCTGAGGTGGAACAAGCGGTTAGTGAAAGACGAAAGGCTTTTGTTGCCGCTCACAGAAGTGATGAAGATCGACAGGCTTACATCTCCGCTTCTCGACGTGCCTCGTCAGTCATTGCCAAAGCCAAGGCTGAGGCATGGCAGACGACTTGCGCTTCTCTTTCACCTAGGTCTAACCCTAAATCTGTGCACTCTCTTCTTCGCCCTATCGCTGGCTCTCCTTCCTCGTCTTCCTCCTCTCCTAACTTTCCTAACTGTTCCTCTCCCAGGGAATCGGCTTCGGCTTATGCCGCTTACCTGAGGTCTCACTTTTCCGTCTCTCAGCCAAAGGCCCTGCGTAGCAGAGCCAGAGGCTACCTCACTGAGCTCCGCCGAGCCACGTGCTCTGTGGAGTCTCACTCGTCCTTTTGCTCTCCTTTCTCTCCCACGGAATTTCTTGCGGCTGCCTTCAACCTTTCGTCATCCACTGCCACTGGTCCAGACAAAGTTGCCTATCCCATGTTAAAGCATCTTCCTCGCTCTGGCATGGATTTTTTTCTCCACATCTTCAATCTCTCTTCACATTCTTTTCCTTCTATCTGGAAGACATCTTCTATTATTCCCATACATAAGATGGGAAAACCTCTCGACTCTCCTGCTTCCTTTCGGCCTATCTCTCTCACCTCCTGCGTATCAAAGCTTTTTGAACGCATCATTCTATCCCGTCTTCTCTTCTTTCTGGAATCTAATTCCATTCTTTCTCCCCGTCAGGCCGGTTTCCGACCTGGACGGTCTACACTCGATCAAATTCTGTACCTTTCTCAGTCCATTTCGGATGGGTTTAACAAACCCAGGCCGGCTCTCGGACGATCCTGTCTACTATCGATTTCTCTAAAGCTTTTGACTCTGTCTGGCATCCCGCCCTTTTCCACAAACTAATTTCGGCTGGCCTCCCTCCTTGCTTTGCTCGTTGGACTCAATATTTCCTTTCTGATAGACGCGCTTCTGTGGTTTTTCAAAATCACAAAAGCCGCTCCTTTCGAGTCCGTCGAGGTGTTCCACAAGGATCTGTTCTTGGCCCTGTACTTTTCTCTCTCTTCATTAATGATCTTCCGGCCTCTCTGCTTTCTTCCGTCAGCTGCTGTCTTTACGCTGACGATCTGGCTATTTGGTCCTCCTCCCCCTCGGTTCCTACTGCTGTGGAGGCCACACAAGGAGCTCTGTTTCGATTGGAGCGCTGGTCTGAATACTGGTGTCTTCCTCTCAATCCGAGCAAATGTGAGGCCTCCTTCTTTTCAGTGGATCCCCACCAGGCTAACCTCCAGCCCAACCTCCTCCTACTCGGTTCCCGCCTCCGTTTTAACCCCACTCCAACTTTTCTCGGGGTCACCTTCGACCGCACTCTTTCTTTTTCTAAACATGTATCTTCGCTGAAAGCCAAGCTTTTCCCATGTCTCAAGGTCTTACGCTCTATCTCTGCTTCCTCATGGGGCCCCTCTAAGGAGTCCCTCTCTGTTCTGTATAAATCTTTTCTTCGGCCCCTTCTCACTTACGCTTCACCCGGATGGTTTCCTTTTCTAAGCGCTACCAATGTCACCAAATTGGAACGCCTCCACCGAGCGGCCAGTCGCGCCATCACCGGCTGCCTCTCGTCCTCCCCTATCCCTCTACTACTCACCGAGGCTTCTCTACCTCCCCTACGAGTCACCCTGACTCACTTCACTCTTTTTCTCATGAGCGGGCTCTTCGTCTCCCAACCTCCTTTCCCATCTCAGGTTTAGCTAGACTAGGAGTGAAACCAAGACTCTGCAGATCGTCCTGGAGAGCTTTTGCGTCCACTCACCCGCTCATGCTTCCTTCTACTTGTTCTAGGAAGGCTCTTCTTGCTTGCCCTCCCTGTCCTCTTTGGAATCTGCCTTCCTTCACGGTCGAGTCCACCCTTTCCTCTCCATGCTCTCGCTCTGATCCCCCTCACTCTCTCCAAGGTGCGACTCTCGCCCACCTTGACTCTCTCCCCCCTCATGACCTGGTACTCTGGACAGACGGCTCTGTTTCTTTTCCTTTTGGCAAGGGCGGCTCCGGCGTTCTTGCCAACTGCTCTCTCTGTGGCACTGAGGCCACTCTTTCCTTTTCGGCAGGCCCAGTTTGCTCCAGTTTTTCCGCTGAAGCCTGCGCCATTCTGCACGCTATTTGCTGGTCTCGGCAACACCATAAAGTCTGCCATTTTTCTTCTCTTCTTCTCCTGTCTGACTCTCGCTCTGTCCTCTCCTCCATCTTTCCTGTTATCTCAAACTTTGTGGCAGATCTGGCAGGAACTGTCTTCTCTCTCCTGTTCCATCAGGCTACAATGGGTCCCCGGACACTCGTTTCTTCCGGGGAACGACACAGCTGATGAGCTGGCCAGACGGGGAGCGCTGCTTACGCCTTCCGCAATCCCTTGTAGTCTCTCTCCCCTTACCTCTCGTATCCACTCTCGTCTTTTCTCGGACTGGAGGCGTACTGTCTCTTCAAAGTATTTTGACACACAGGTTCCCTCAATTTTCACTGAGGAACTTGTACTCCCTCGTCATGCTCGCTGTGTTCTCTCTCGTCTTCGCTGCAACGGACATAGCTTTCTTTTAGGTTCCTATCTCTTCAGGATTGGCAGAATCGAGAATCCTTCCTGCAGCGCCTGTGGACACTCGTCCCAGGACATCTCTCATCTCATTCTGCACTGTCCAGCTACGGACTCTTTGCGCCGCTCACTCTTCGTCTCTGTACGACCTCTGGTCCAGACCCTGGGGAGTTGCCCGGCTTCTGAGGCTCCATGGTCTTCCGCCATGCCCCCATCCCTCGGAAGAGGTCGGGTAACCAACAACAACAACAACCAATCTACGAGTATGTACGGTACGTCCTATTTTCCTACGCAGATGCTCAGCTGCCAAAATATACCTACGTTTTACATAAATACATTCCATGAACATTTTCAAGTAAGTCTGGCATTATCGAAATACAGGTTTATATGTCTGTTTTATGTTTATATGTCATGTTTTGTATTTATATGGTCTGCTTTATCTTTATGTCTGTTTTATGTTATATGGTTCTATGTTTATAGGTCTATTTTATTATATGGTTTATATTTATATGTCTGACAGACTAAATGCTAGTGGTGGTTGTGAAGCGGCAGTTACAGCAAGAGTAAGAATCGAATGGGTAAGATTCAGGGAATGTGGAGAATTGTTGCTTGGAAATAGGTTTCCTTTGAAGATGAAAGGTAAAGTCTATCGTTGTTGTGTAAGATCAGCAATACTCTATGGAAGTGAGACATGGTGTCCAAAAGAAAATGAAAAAGCAATTTTGAGAAGAACGGAGAGAGCTATGGTGAGAGCCATGTGCGGTCAGAAAGTGGCAGACAGAAAGACGACTGAAGAACAGATGGATATGTTGGGATTGAAGGAAACTATAGACCGGTTAGCAACAGCGAATGGAGTTAGATGGTATGGACATGTGCTGAGGAGGGATGACGATAGTGTTTTGAGAGTTGCTCTGAATCTTGAAGTGAGTGGCAAGAGAAAGCGAGGACGACCGAAGAAGACCTGGAAGAAGCAAGTGGAAGAGGAGACAGAGAAGATTGGTTGGAAGGAGGATGCCCTGAGACGAGACAAGTGCAGGGACGGAGTGCGAGCAATTGCAGAAGGAATGGGGTCAATCCGGCCATCTTTGTTAAAGGGACAACACCGGATAAAAACTAAATCACTACTACATGTAACTGAAGTATTACGATATGCGAATGCTCTTTTACGTTCGCGACGTCACAGACAAGGTTTTATTTTTTCATTTTGTTGCAAACACAAACTCACTAATTTAATTGCAAGTTAGCAGATGTGCATTGTATTAGCATAGCCAGAACAAGAGCAATATTTTTAGAGGGAAGAAGAAAGAAGTCAAAAACGTATTTTGATCTTTGTGTTTGTCAATTTTGTAGAATCTTTTTGAAAATAGAATTTTTAAACCCCATTTTGTACCTCGAATTTGCTTGGTCACTTTTTTTGGAGATCGAAATTCTGATGCTTGAACCTCAAAATACCTTTAATTTCTGACAGGATTTAAAGGTTTAGGGGAGGCATGGCCCCAGTTTTCCCCTAGTTACAAATATGATGCATCGAGTAAGTAACGAACTGTTTTTACGATTTAAAGACTCAGCATTGAAAATGTGCTCCATGTTTAGGAACGCACACACTTATGGAAAAACTTCTCAATTACGGAGCGGTTGAATTGCGACACACTGAGGAGATTGGTTGGTAATACGTAACGTCAATGGACTACAAAAATTAAAAAGACATTGACATGACAACCGTTTTTAAGAAACCATTTGTTGATAAGTTGCTTATCTTCTTTTACAACAGAACATACTTTTTTGAGCACCAAAGAAGCAGAAAAAATAAAAAGGTGCATTGGTGGTGCGACAAAACTTCAAATCGAATAAAACAGCACAATCACCTGTTTGATTGCTATGGAAATTCTATTTTTGCGGCCTTTTTAACATTTTTCTCAAACCTTCATTTGACCTTTCACGCTCGCAGTCTCGGACCGCCCTGGTCTAAAACATTGCACAATAAACTTAAACTGGTTCGGGCTGAAGTTATTTAAAAATTTCTAAAATAACAAAACACGCCTCAAACCGTTCTTGCTATAAAAATCGCTAAATTTTTGTTGAAATTGACTTCCTCGTTTCAATTCGCAAACAACTCAGCTGCTTAAAAGGCTAAAATATTGTTTTTACAAAAGTTACGAATATATTAAAACATTCGGACATGATCACAGTGATTACGTCACGTTTTTGGTCACGTGTGCAGCTTCAACCACGCAAGGACGCGATCCCATCACCCTTGCATCCAACACTGGGACTGAGAATCTAAAATCACAGCATCAATTTAGTGACAGATACAGGCTAGATTCATCTTTGGGTTATACGCTAAAGCATCGAGGGATTTCCATAAGAGAACCCCACAAATCTGTAAAAAGTTTTACAGTTAAAAAAGTTGTTAACGTGTTACAAAACAAACATTTAACTTCAAAGTATGGAACCGTTTTTAATCGAGGTGCACCTAAAACCCAACCAGGCTATACCCTGCCCATTTTACGGGGTTTTAACACTTTTTGGGAGAGAATTTTGTTCTTTTGCCGGTGGAACCTGCTATGAAAACAAATCCAGGCCTTCAGCACCTTCCTGTTTTCGTTACTCGACTCCTTCCGAGAAATAAGGGCATGGCGGAAGACCATGGAGCCCCAGAAGCCGGGCAACTTCCCAGGGCCTGAACCAGAGGTCGTACAGAGACAGAGAATCGCCAAAGAGTCCGTAGCTGGACAGTGTAGAATGAGATGAGCGGTGTTCTGGGACGATGTCCGCAGGCGCTGCATGAAGGATTCTCGATTCTGCCAATCCTAGAGATAAGAGCTTAACAGTAGGTTGTGTCCGTTGCAGCGTAGACGGAAAAACACACAGCGAGAGAGAGATAAAAGGGCATCAAGAGCGCTCCGATGAATACGAGAGATAAGAGGAGAGAGACTACAAGGGATGGCAGAGGGTGCAAGTAGCGCTCCCCGTCTGGCCAGCTCATCAGCCGCGTCGTTCCGGGGAGAAACCGGTGTCCAGGACCCAATTGTAGCCTGATAGTACATGACGAAAAAGAAGACAGTTCTTGCCAGAGAGATTGAGGTAAAAGGAAAAACGGGAGGAGAGGACAAGGTGGCGAGGACAGAGCGAGTCTGCCTAGACTAGCGAAGAGCTTGCAGAATGGCGCAGGCTTCAGCGGAAAAACTTGAACATACTAGGCCTGCCGAAAAAGAAAGAGTGGCCTCGGTGCCACAAAGTAAGCAGTTGGCAAGTACACCAGAGCCGGCTTGCCAAAAGGAAAAGAAACAGAGCCATCAGTCCAAATCATTAAATCTGAGGTGGGAGAGAGTCGAGATGAGAGACAGAGAGAGAGAGAGAGAGCCACACCTTGGCGAGTGAAAGAGGATTGGAGCGAGAGCATGGAGAGGTAAGGGTGAACTCCACAGTGAAAGAAGGCAGGTTCCAAGGAGGAGAGGGAGGGCAAGCAATGAGAACTTTTCTGGGGCAAGCAGAAGAAAGAATGAGAGGGTGAGTGGACGCAAAAGTTCTCCAAGAGGATCTGCAGAGTCTTGGTTTCATTTCCAGTCTAGTCAAACCTGAAATGGGAAAGGAAGTTGGGAGACAAAGGGTGCACTCATAAGATGTCAAAGCGAAATGAGTCAGGGTGACTCGCAAGGGAGGTAAAGACACCTCAGAGAGAAGAGAGATAGGGTAGGAAGAGAGGCAGCCGAAGATGGCGTGAGTAGCCGCTCGGTGGAGGCGTTTTAAGTACCCATGCATGACGGCTTGGTTACGTTGGCAACACTTAGAAAAGGAAACCATCCGGGTGAAAAATAAGTGAGAAGAGGCCGAAGAAAAGCTTTATACAGTAGAGAGAGGGACCCCTTAGAGGGGTCCCATGAGGAAGCAAAGACACAACGTAAGACCTTGAGACGAGGAAAAAACTTGGCTTTCAGCGAAGATACATGTTTAGAAAAAGAAAGAGTTTGGTCGAAGGTGACCCCACAGAAAGTTAAAGTGGGATTGAAATGGAGAAGTTGAATAAAAAGAGGTGGGACTAAAGGTTATCTAGGTGGGGATGTACAGAGAAGAAGAAACCATCACATTTGCTTAAAATGAGATGAAGACATCAGTACTCAGACCAACGCTCCAATCGAAACAGAGCTCTTTGTGTGACCTCCACCGCAGTAGGAACCGAGGGGGAAGAGGACGAAATGGCCAGATTGTCAGCGTAAAGAGAGCAGCTGGCGGAAGAAGGCAGAGAAGCAAGGAGATCATTGATGAAGAGAAAAGTACAAGGTCAAGAACAATTCCTTGCGAAAAACCTCGACGAACTCGAAAGAAACGACTTTTGTGATTTTGAAAAACTACGCAAGCGCGCCTACTAGAAAAGAAAGACTGAGTCCATCAAACAAAGCAAGGCGGGAGGCCAGCAAAAATATGTTTGTCAAAAAGAGTGGGGTGCCAGCAGAGTCGAAAGCTTCTTTGCTAAGGTAGTCGAAGCCAGGACACGATATCATGAAAAAAGTTAATATCAACCACACAAAATTAACAAAAAATGTCAGAAAAACAGCAAACTATATCCATTAACCATACAAGATCGTAGGCTACTGGTTAGCACACTGCAATCGGGCATGCCATACCAGAAACACCGCCTTCATGAAGGAGCAGAAGTTTGTTGGCCGGATGGATCCGGGAATCGACAACCGGTACGGAAAGCCTAATAAGGAATTATCAAATGCAAACTGCCATAACGCAAAAACATGCTTGTTCAAAACGCCATCAGGAGGATGCCATATTCAAGATATGGGTAAGATATGGTTAATTCTATACCGGAACCTAGCACAAGTTTTAAAGAAATGATAGTTTACAAATAGCTACTAAAAATTTTCATCTCTGGTAAGTCAATAAAAAAATAGTTTGCAACAAATGCTCAATTGTTCATATATTTTATCTTCCTCGGCTACGGAATAGTTTCAACGGTTTTGGGACAGTATATTTTGTATTCAATCTAGCTTCCAAGCTATTGGCGTAGTGTATTTCTACCACTAACACCAGGGCAAAGGAACTGTATTAAAAGGCATTTTTCACGGACACATTATCTTGCAAACAATTAACATTCTTCCGCAAGTACTTACTTGACGTTTGTTCGGTGATTGACGACAAACAGCGGATTGTTCTGTCCAAGAATCTCGTCATTGACCGAGATCCCGTCCAAATATTGTTTTAGCACAGCACGAAGTTGCTGGTTCTCCTGTGCATGTCACATAGTTATTTAAGAGTAGGAAACTAAGTTATGGCTACGTCTAGTCACATGAACAACTTTACGAGCGAGTAAGTGAGTGGTTCTGTGACCTACAACGTCACTCATCCGTTGCTTTATTCGATTAACGATCAACAACATGATGTTGCTTCAAACTGTTTTATATAAGTTACAAAGTATTGTTATACGATGATCACAACACTGGCTGCATCAGCGAGTTCTGCCGTGGACTAATCCAAGAAGATTGTTGCAAATTCACACCATAAAATATATATTTCGGAAAGGAATCTTCTTTCAGGTTTTGAGGAATCAAACTGTGATTAAATAAATTACCGATTGGTTAACCAAAACTGAATCAATGCTCTCTAATTATATTATTGAAGCATCAATATAATGTATTACTATTATTTTCCAAGCAACAATGAAATCAACAAACTCTAATTGATTCCAGGTTAATCCAGATATTTATGTTATCTTTTCAAGGCCATTTATTTACATGATATTCTATTTATTTATCATTAAAAGTTGAAAACGACGCGGTGTTAATATTTAATAGCAGCAAAATGTAGGGCTGGCAACAACAAGAAACTACATGCAACGTCAGGGTTTTGCTTTGAGATGGAATCAAGCTACCGCATAACTGTCGCTGCTTTCCGGTTACCGTTGTTCCAAGTGCAGATCCTGCTAGCCTCCTAAGTTGAAGTTGCAATTAGGCAGCATGTAAACAGCCTACTACTGAGTGGCTAAATTCTTTTTCATTGTTTTGCATAGAATGGCAGTGTTTTTGTTGTTGTGGGAAAGAGTTTCTTTTTGCTTTTACACACCAACACAATGAGTACAGTAACAATATATGAAAGAAAAAAAAGCACTGGCTGTAAAGGCCAAGGAATATCGAAGAACCTTTCAGTTATCGACTCGAGATAGAAGAGACGGCCATGTGTATCGGTTTTTAGTCGGATGCTATAATTTGTTTTTCTCTGTGACGGTAGTTTGAATGAAAATAAAAACTTCTCAAGACTGCTAATCACCTTTGCTAATAAACTTCTAGAACAAAGACAAAAAAACATGAATTGAAATCATTATATCGAGTCAAAGCATCGCCTAGTTTTTTTGATTCAGCCTATGCTAACAACGCGAATGATGCCTCTGCTTTTGGGCAGCACCATGTACAGTACAGTAGTTAGGAAAACATGAGTGGCCATTAAAAATATCAACAACAAGAAATGGGTCACCTGCTACAGGCTGTAAAATCAAGCTAATGGACAGTTATTTCTCCCTACCTGCGTGAGAGTCATTTTTTCCTGGTCCAGCGCCAACCTATCCAACAGAACTTTGTTGTATCGCTTCCAAAAATTTTCCATCGATGAGTACTCATGCATGACGGCTGCGAGAGGTTCGCTGGGAGCTTCCATCATAGCGGTCTAAACATTAGTAAGCGAAACGGAATTCGTTGGAACTTTGCGTAAAGAGCTGAGTGTCACACATCGAATTTTGCATTCAGAACATTACGTTACATGTGGCGCGTCGAGCGGAACTGTCGGTTGCTTTGAAGCGTAGGTCTGGTTCAAAACTTTAGCTTTCTCCTAAAACCGCAAGGACGTGCTTGGGTTACTGTTGAGTCAAAAATAGTTTTTCGCATTCTATTAAGTTTCTCGGTCATTTAGTGAGTAATAGAGCGAACACATTACAATTTTATCCCCAGCGAGCAGCATCATTTCCCAGCGCATGGCTTGTGGTAGCGCGGGAGTCATACACAGCACGTCTGTCGTCTCCTGCAAAAGACTATCATATCCGCCTAAAGTCCTAAACGAATAACTCACTTTCACATCTTCGTGTTCATCTTGCGTCAGCGAGCTGGCGTAATACGGAAGAACTTTCTCCTCCTCTGTTTCCAACTTTCGGCACATTTCTGCCAACCGCAGGATTTTCTCCGCTTTTTCGTTATTCCTTAAAAATGGTAGCTACATCTATTCTTTTGCACTGCTCTCAGGAAAATCATTGAACAGTTTGGACCCACTGCGTGTTCAGTTAGACCCACTTCAAGTTACCAGTACTGCTGAATCACATAATTTCTACTGCAAACATGGCAACATATGAAGTTCATTAACATTGTATCAATCTCTGAATATATCATTTTTGTCTGCTCTACATCTAATACAAAGAAATTGATCTGGTTCGAATTCGATGCAGTATTAGTAAAATTGTTTTCGGTCTGAAATCAAGTCCAAAAAATTACAACCCGTGCAAATCGAAATCTCTAGCTGAATGTTGTAATACTCTGAGGACTATAACACTTGGCTATCTTTGATGAGCCATGCTGAAGCAAATACGTTATCACAAATAAACAATAAGTCATTATTACGGCTCTTACTTCTTGAGCTTCTTGATAGCCGCATTACTATGCAGTGTGAGTTTGCCCAGTTGCTCTCTTTCTTTGGATCGCATATCATTCATCTCAGCTTTGAGCAATTGAAAGTGTTGCTGCACTTTTTCTCTTTCCACTCGCAACTGGCGATTTCGTTCGTCGCATTCTCTCGCGTTTTGCTGCATCTTGGCTCGAAGCTGAGTGATGGTGTCCTGCAAAGAATTCATTCACCAAAAGAAAGAACTAGCAAAGTAACTCAACTAGTGGGTCATAATCTGTCATTCATTGCGTATTGTGCGTTTGAATCTTTGTTTTATGGAAAATATCTTATAAATTGGCAAGTTTAATGTGCTTACACCTGGGAAGATTGGTTCAATCCACATTTACTGCGCTAGCCTCAGCAACGCGACCTTATTGTAGGAAGAGTCTATTCTTGGAGTATGACCCACAAACTGTGAAAAGTTGGTTTCACAGCATATTCGTGATACTACTTCTTGCGGGCAATATTTCCAGAAATTGCATGAGTTCGACACAACTAGTAAAACTATGCTACATGCTACAAAACGGTAAGAAACAATGATCTAGCCCTGGTCTACACAATATATATCTTTTGGTGCAACCAACCGGACAAATAAAAAACATTTCATTCAAAATCATTTATAACCCCAATGGTGATGTTTTCGAAAAAAATGTTTGTTTAGTTCACCATCAAGTGGTGATTTTACGATCGTTAAGGTATTAGTCGAAGACTTTTTGAGATGAACTTGCATTTCATTGGGCATTTGGCCCACGTGTACTCTTCGAGATTCTCTACATCCTTCAGCAGATTATCAATGATTAGTTTGTCAATGCTTCGCAACAGCTCATGTATCGGTACCACAGCTGTATCAATTAACAGCCATTAGCAATTGAAAAAAAGCTCATTAACACGTTTGCGGAACACATACACACACTCTTCACCTGTATCCGCTGCAGCTTCTTCATCTGGGCTTCAATTTCCTTTGCACTTTTCTCGTCTTTCTCCTTCAGATTTTCAAACGCAATTTTTCTCTCTTCCGTTGACTCGTTGTAATTCTTGAGCGCAGACTGAAACTGCTTCCACAGCGACTCAACGGCGCCCTCCAGTTGAATGCGAAGCGCGTGCTTTTCTTCAAGATTCTTGAAAAGCATGAGAGTGAGTAGCCTGTTGCTGGTGTGGCGCCAACAGTGGTGGCGTTTTCAGGCACTGAGGTCCACTGCACTTTTTTATAACCATGCACATTTCCCCATTCTGCTGAGCGCCGAGCAGGAAAATAGTGAACACCATTTTCAAAGTCTTTAACAGCATTAACATTTCAAAACTGAACAAGTACAGAGCCAATTTAAGAAAAAAGGAATTGTGGGCTTGGAGCCAATTTAAGAAAAAAAGAATTGTGGGCTTGGTGGCTATTGTCGAGAGCTTATTCATTACCACAGCATTCCCCAGAAACTACGTCAGCTTGGCTAATTGGTATTTTCCTGCACAAAATGAGTCAACAATGAGCTGCAAAGACCAAAAATCAAAAGCAAGAGACTGAAGAGCCCTGATATTACAATTATAACCGAAGTAATGAAGCCAAAAATGGTCATGAGCGTAATGCAATCTTTTTCTCGGCATCAGCTGTACTGTCATGATATTGCAAAACCTAACAACTACATTTAAAATGTCATAAACCACTTTAATTTCTTTTCGTTTATGTGAAGCAACTGATCAGCAAACTTAAAGAAATAACTGACGTTCGTACAGTTAACAGGTACAAAGCAAAAATGAAAAAAATTTGGTTCAGTGGTTCCCTTGTCGCACAATATTAAACAACAACAAGGTCAATATCATCAAAAACATGACTTTATAAGTTGATAAGATTTTGCCAAACCACGTCAGTGCATTTATGCTGGTTGCACTTGATTCGCTGGATCAAAACATTTACCTCAATAACAATGCATTACACCACGTGGATCTTACCTTGTTTTTAATTTCGTCTCTCATGCTCTGAAACTCTTGCCTCGCGTCATTCTCCCTCTCCTGATGATTTTGTTCCATAGCAAACATTACATCCTGGAGAAGATGTAACTCCGAAAAGTGGCAACTGCTCACAAGTTCCTTCTCAGATTCAAACTCACGACGTATTGTTTCAAGTTCCTTGCTGTACTCATCATGAAGATTGCCCAACCTTCGTTTGTGGTGATCTAGAAATTATTCCAGTACGTTTATTTCAATAAAAATAGAATAGCAAAGAAAATAAACAAGTTGAGAAGAATTGAACGAAATATTCAAATCAAAAGTTGAGTCGTTTACTTTTGCTGGTCAATCACAGGAAACCTATTTGTGGATTAAATATCATACAACAACTTGAACTCAAATTGCGCTACAGAAATGCCTCTATTAGTGATGGCACTGATCCTACTGCTGGCGAAATGCATTCCTACACCAAACATTACAAACAAGCAAGAGGAATTTTATAAAGCGACTTTCTGAGCACGCAACCAGTCAACAACAAAGTGATTGAAATTTGAATGCACAACACGATCATGAAAAGCCGCTTCAACACGCTCGACCACACAACCGACAATTTAATAACTTCAGAAAATAAGTTCAATATATTTATGAATTAAACAATCAAATTTTATTTGTCGAACTTGAACCAAATTGAGTTACATATATGCAGCTGGAAATAGTGAAATAGGGAGCTCTAAAGCTGCAGACCAGCGATCTTAAGACAACATCTCTATCTTAAGACTGTATCATACTACTACTCTTTATACCATAATGTCGGTATTTAAAATATGGTAGTATTTTAAATCAGAAGCTTCAAAATATGATTATCATAATTGCAAACAAACACCACTTTTGAAAATAGCATAGCTTTTTCCATCAACTATAATGAACACACAAACAGCAAAAATATGTTCACTCTGATCGTGTAAGTCCCTGCTAAGGTGTCCGCACCAGGTTTATTCAAACCTGAAACTAAAATTATTGAATTTTTGAAAATTATTGAAACTAAAAACCTGGGTATTTTTTTGGAGTAAAATTCGGGTTTTCCAGTAAAATACATACAACTCTATTGACTTTATATTTCCACATCATCAGGCTGGTGTTAACCATTGCTTTTCTTAAGTACTCTTTTTGTTCTCTTTTCTTCTTTAAGATGTGTGTGCTAGATTGTCAGCACAACAAAAAAATGCTCTTGAAATATAAATAAAGAAACAAAAGCAAAGAGTGCATGAAAAGAGGAGAAAAAAGAACACCGAAAAAACAGATAAAGAGCTAAAAAGCAAGGAACGTTGATCTCCTAAATTTCACCATTTACTTTGGCTAAACAGGACTATAGTTGTTTAAAATAAAGGTTACTGGTTGCAGGTAAAGACAAAAAAGGCTGTTGTCTGATGAACAACATGAGCTTATTTGAAAACATAAGAGCCCAGCGCAAAACTGAAGAGTGGCAGCATTTTACTTACAATAAGGCTGAGGAGAAAGCGAAACATCCAGTGTGCTCAGCAATTATAAAAGCTCCTGGTATAAGCACTAAAAATCTCATCATTCATCTCAAATCTAAACATCAGTTTCATATCAAATCATGTCTTGAAAAGAGTGTTACTGGGCCACCGTACAAGAAGCGAAAGATCAATTCTTTATTTTATAAAAGATCACGAATCTTTGGAAAAAGTTGCGGCATAGCTTGTGGCTATGACGACCAAACGTTCAATTGAATTGCAAGCAGTATGTTGCTGAGAAGAGCATTCAAAGCAAATGGCTAAAGTTTACCGACCAGAAGGGAATATGTAAAAAATATTTTCATGAAACATTTTGCTGAAATGCAAAGTAAAATTGTGGCAAAAATTTGCAAAATCAAAGAAACTAAAAATCTGTCTCAATCAATTTTGACCAGTCAACGTCAGCTGGCAATCAACGATTTATAAATCCAAATTTACACCTTCCAGTTGGACTTCAGCTGCTTGGCTTGATTTGAGTGAAAGAAAGTATGGCGATGGAAAATGCAATTAAGCTTGTGCAGGAGAAACTACACAAATATTAACTGTCTCTCAACGATGGCAATGTGTCCACTATCATGGGTGATGCATTCTTTATACCAAAATTTGGCCGTGAAACTGAGCCACTACTTTTCGCTTGCCTTGCCCATGCCATACACCTCACTGTTTGCGATGTACTTTATAAAGAAATAAGTGATGCGAGCAAATTAGTAATGAGTGTCGCAATGGTGGTAATGTTACTAAAAATGAACAGAGTGACACAGAACATCAGGAAAAAATTCTGATGAACACAGAAATGAAAATGCTACAGAAAATGAAGAGAATGACAAAGAAAACATTAGGGAAAATTGCGATGAACACGACCATAATGACGAAGAGCAGGATTGTTTTGATATCATTCCAGAAATCAAAGAAATTATGAAAAAAGAAAAATTGTCAAAATTTTCCTCAAATCTCCTTTTAAGAAATGATGATAAGCTGCAACCACAGGTTTAGCAGTCTTTTGGAAAAGAAAGAAGTTTGTTTCTGAAGTGTAAAACTTCTCAAACAGCTTGCCGAAGATGCTTCAAGAATTTTTAAAATGATAAAAGACTTCAAAGTTACAATGACTCAGTTTGAGAAAGACATCAATATCAGTGCTGAAGAGGTTCACAAGATCAAAAAAATCTATGATGCTTTAATTTCACTTGAAATGGCTGCACAATATGGATACCAAGAAAATACAGATCTCGCTCTGTCAGAAAAAGTCATTGTCTTTGCTACTAAGAAACTAATTGATTTGGATATTCTATTTGGAAACGTCTTGTTGAAAAAGTTTAAGAAACGTATTCAAGAGTGACACAGTGCTGAAGTTGTTCACTAAATACAATATTTGAAATCCCCCAATTCTCTTGAACAGTCATGTGATCAATTTCGTATCAGAATTCAATAAAATAAAATTACTGCTTTGGCTATCAAGCTGCTATAACGGTTGTTTGAACCAAAAGAGACAAATGATACTATTAACAAAACGATGGAATTGGCTTCCTATGTTAATAAGGAGGGCAACGCTGGAGGTGAGCCTACTATGATTACGACTTTGTCAAAGGAATTTCAAGCCTTTCTGAGAGAGCTGAGGCAGAGTGCTGGAGCACAAATTATAAAGGAAGAGATCCAACTGTTTAAAGTCACCAATAAGAGACCAGAGAATTTAGAAAAAATTTACCATGCTCTCTTCACAATTACACTGACTTCTGTGGAACCAGAGCAAGCATTTTCTGCCATGGGCCTTTTTGCTATCAAGATCAGAAGCAGGTTGAATGATGACACTTTCAACGCCATAATTTTTATGCACCAA
Source organism: Trididemnum clinides (assembly GCA_963675345.1). Classification (NCBI taxonomy): domain Eukaryota; kingdom Metazoa; phylum Chordata; class Ascidiacea; order Aplousobranchia; family Didemnidae; genus Trididemnum; species Trididemnum clinides. The sequence continues at coordinate 32,592,404 of OY776290.1, read as the reverse complement.
TCTTAGAAATGTGTTGTGTAATGTAAAAGTATGAAAGCTTTTTTTTTTCAATACGTAGAAACTTGAAGCACCATTTTGGAAAAAGATAAAACCCAGATTTTCAAAATTCAAACCGGATAAACCCAAAACCCAAGTTGAAAAATATACACTTGAATCAAACACCATAGTTCCTGCAAAGAAATGAAAACAGTTCACCTTTTTTGTTTTTGTATTCTTGTAAATGTCTATGAAGGATTGCTTGCCCACCATTTTTTGTTTCATTAAAACAAACATAAAATAGAAAAACAAAAATTTCGTTCTTTTCTGACTATACATCAGAAACTGCAAATTTCAGTGTGGTGTTAGATTTGGATTGAATAAGTATGCAAGCAATTTCAGCTGCCAGCTAATTGTTCTACCCTTGCTTTACCGGGATAGAATAGTGAAGCTGCTTACCTAGCTTATCATAAGAGGTGTCTTTTGGGTACCCAACAACTGCAGTCAGCTTTGTTGGTGATGGGGCTACCAGTCAGTAATTTGCATTTATGCCTGGATCAAAATAGGCTGCCACTTTTTCCCAGGCCTAATTTAATTAGGTTTGAAGTATAATCTGAAAAATCGTTTCATGCCATGCCTCCATCCCAAGAAAGAGGGGTAACCACAACAATAACAACAGCAACAGCTTACTGTTTAGGCCATAGAGGTCTATTGCAACTAATGCATCTTATGTACCATTGCTCACCAATTAACTCATCGACGTTATGAAGATGACTCCTGAGTGCAACATTATATTGTTCTTCTGCTTCTTCAGTATCTTTTGCAAGTGCTTTAATGACGTTGTCTTTTCGATCAACAACTCGCTCAAAAGTTTGACTCAGAATTTCAATGTCCTAATTAAACATAAGTTTGCTTTGTCTGTCCTGACCACAGTGGTGATAATTATTTTTGACTTGAAACAAAAACTGAAACTCAAAACTCAATGAAAACACCACCAATATTTATCAGAAAATGCATTTATAATTTAAAGTGCTGTGCTGCTCCAATCGAAAGCCTGGTTAGAAAGCAATTGAACACTGGCACTAGGCACACATACTCTGAAAAAGCGTTTATAAGCCTTCTAGGTGTTACAAAGTAAAAGGAAAAACCACATATCATATATACTTGATTATAAAACGCACTTTTTTCCAAAATATTTCCTATATTTTAGATTCATTTTATATTTATGATATACCCCCAGAAATGTTGAGCATTAATTACTGGCAACGAAGATGACACTTACAACAACATGATTACCAAGGAACAAGCCCAGAAAATGTTGTAAGGCCTATCAGATGAAGAATTTTTTGGTTTTGAAAATTAGTTTTTGCTTATTGTCAATGTGCATTACTGTTTTATGTTTTTGTGAATCAATAATTGTGTTGTAATTTTTAGTTTTTTTGGATTGCTTTTTATGCCGCACCTTGGAATAAGATAGCAAATGACTGCTCAATGATAGTCCCTTTTGTTGTGTGATAAGATAGATCAATCTAAGCTGCGTATTTTATTTGAATCAGGCAATATTCTCAATATTTTGTGGAAAATACCACTGCATTTTAAACACGAGTGTGGTTTATAATCGAGTTTATGCAATATTTAATGAAACTGCTGTTGTTAAGCAATTAAAATACAAAAACATTCTTTCAAAAACTTGAAAAACATTCTTGGTGGATAGCTGAAGGAAAACCAAAAGAGAGATTAACAAAAAAACCCATATAAAATAGCAAAGTAATTTCATGATTTAAACAAGTCCTTTCTTCGGTTGAGGTTATTGGACTTTGCAACAGGAAGATAAACGCTAAATGGTGTTAATGAATGCAATTTTTCAAGATCCTGCAGCCTCCAAAATTTCCTTTAAACAAACTACAAACCTTTTGTAATTCCACTGACTTTGCATCTCTCATGATTTGCCTCCATTGCTGGTTGATTTTGTTTAAATTCAATTTACAACTTTTCTCTTCTTTAGCCAATTTGTCCTGTAATGATAAAAAAGAAATATTAAACAGAAAGAAAAAAAATTGTTTCAATAAATCCATGTTGAAAAATTTATTTTTGCCTGTAACCAATGAAAAGTAAATCACTTTTTTCATAGAATTGTTTGCCAACCTTAAACGCATACCTGCTTAACAGTTAAATATTCTCTGCAACAAACATAATCTCATATGAGCATTTCAATCATTTTGGCAAATGCTTTATCCTTGCTGGTATTTAATGCTATGAAAACAGATTTTTCTTCAAAAATGACTGCATGGGTCAATCAACCCCTTTGTAATTTTACTAATATCGAGGAAAATATAAAGAGTTTCAAAAGTGCTGTTTGTATTAAAAATAATTTCATGTTTTGAAAAGTGGTAACAATAGTTATGAATTTTCTTGGACTAATTACTACTAAAATAGATATCCCAAAGACGCTATTTTAAAAAAAAAATAACTGATCAGGTTAATTAATCACTCTACATTTTAGGCATTACAGTGTAAGATCAGATGGCAATAGGTCCACAACAGCTTTTTAAATTGATCTTTGTTTTCGAGTTTTGTATCACTTTTTCCTTTTAATTGCTACCTAATGAATGTAATAATCACTACCAGCATAAGCATTACTAAAAGAAGGGATCAAATGACTATGTGGTGTTCAACAAACTAAATAGTAACATTTTTTATTAAATTTTTTTTAGTAAAAATGTAGTATGTTTGATTTGATTACAAAGTAAAAGGCAAAAATATCAGCTCATCAATTGTACAAAAACATTACAAAGCAGAAAAATAAAAACACACATAATACAAGAGTTTATTTTTCATCTTATCAAAATACATATAAGCATAAGTTAAAAAAAGACAATAACATTTATCAACGAAGGAACCAAACAAGAAAGCAGAAAGCATCCAACAAACAATTACCTGATTTAGTAGTCTTGATGCTAAGCTACCAAAAGTTGTATAGAAAAAAACTAACCATTTACATTGGAATCATAGACAGAACATAAACCTTACGCAACAGCAGAGATAAAAATATGTACAGTAGGACCTACAATACAACAATGATATGCTAACATAAAAAACAATCACCTTCAGAAATTGAAGCAGCATGTCTTCTTTCTTTTTCCTCATTTCTTCTTCTTGAAGTGCTTTTTGTTCCAAATACAAAATGCGTTCCTCCTCTGACATTTTTGCAAGTTTGCCCCCTCCCTTCTTCTTGCCTGACTTCTTTTTAGCCATGATTAAATTTGTTACAAAGTAAAAACAAAATGCAAACTTACTTTAAAATTTAGTTTATCAATCAGCAAAAATGCTGGTTGCAGTAACTAAAACAGATGATAGTTATGCATAATCACACCAGTAGTACGGTACCAAGTGGGCCAAAAATTAAATCAAATAGCATATAAGCTAAATTTATTATTTAATTAATTCTCTATTTAAATTCTATTAGAGCTGCAAATCTGTACCACAAAGTCTGATAAACCAACTCATTTTTAGCTATGCAATAATATAGAGATAAATTTCAAGCATAGTTTCTACTTAAATAACAGAGTCTACTGGTACTTCAAAAATATGCAAATAGCATGACAGCGACTGGGTGCATTGAACAAAATATAAACCTTGCCATTGAAAGTCTGCAAGTTGAGCATTTGAAGCATTACTTTGCATGCTGCACTGCTGTATGAAACTGTCATTTCAATTGAAGGCTCAGTAGCTCATGCTCTAAATTTAAACTATGTCGTATGCTGATCAAGACATCATAAAGTCTACAGATGTTGGCCAACGGGAAATCTCTGACCTGAAGATGGTAGAGGCATTTACTGGTAGCAATCTCTCATACTATTTGTTCTTCTTGTGTTGGGTAAGTTAAATAAGCTCTCATCTTTTTTATTTCTAAACTTTGGAGTGTTAAGGAAGCAGCATGGCCTTTCACTGCAAGCATTATGTCATTATCCGTTGATGGCATTTTACCCCTGGAAGCTATTTTGCCATCACCAATCATGTGTGTTTCAACAGCCATATTTGCTACTACTCTGGAAGATGCAATGGATAGTAAAGTTACCTTCAAATGCAATGGTTACAGGTTTTAAATCTTTGCTGCTAAGGCTGTTTTATTTTTTGTTTTATTTGTTTTATTTGCCATATTTATCCTCCATTCACGAGAAAGTGAATTGTATCGCTATACTTTGGACGGTAAGTCCGCACTCGCTTGGGAGTTGCCTTTCTCGAGGTGTATGGGTCACCTGTCTTCCACATAAAGGTGGGGCGTTCCGTTCAGTGCCTTGCCCAAGGACACAACAAGCGAACTTGCCAGCTTGTTCTCCACAACCTCCCATAAATGCCGAGCGCCAAGCAGGGAAGCTGCAGATGCCATTTTTTAAAGTCTTTTGGTATGACTCGACAAGGGGAATGAGCCCCAGGTCTACTGACTGCTAAGCGGACGCTCTAACCACTATGCCAAGGCACTCAGACAAAGACAGTGTACACTGGAGGGGGGCCTAGTATGTAAATGTACAGGGGAGTGTACACGGGGGTATGGTGGTACAAAGCAGAATAATTGTTTATTTTAGAATAGTACTTTCAAATCCGCTTCTAGGATAAAAAAACAAATATCATAAATATATATACATGAATTTTACTAAAAGAAACCACAGAAAAAGCAAACATGACAAACAAACATAATAATAGAGTGGAAATGTAAACCACCACAAAATTTTACTTCAAGTTGGATAGGATTGTATTTCTGATTTGTATGCAAATAACTAAGTTTGTATGTACTACGTGACTGCACTAAGATTCATAACTACTTATTTTCTAATCCTAAAAATCTTATCTGCTTAAAAATGCATATCTGGATTTGAATCCACAAAGATTTAAATGTACAAAATTTGAGATTCTAAAAATACATGCCTACAGAGGAGAAGCAATTTTTTTAAAGAGGTGGCTATTTTGCTGTCAATGTCATTTTATCCTTGGAGGCTATTTTGCCATAATCATTCGTGTGTGTTTATATAGTCATGATCGCTGCAATTCTGGAAGTGATGTTATGGTGTGTGGGTAGTGCAGCTGCCTTGAAATGCAATGGTTATGGGTTGGAACCTCGGCAGTGTACAGTGCAAGGAGGTCTGGTGTGTGAATGTACGAGGTAGTGTACAATGTAAGGGGGTGAACGCTGGAAGTGCAAATTTCTTTAATTCATTGTTAAAATTGAGCACTCAGAAACAACCAATGTCATATGTTAAATACATCATTAAAATTGACCAAATACAAATGTCTCATGATGAAATAGCCTCCAAGAATCTTTGAAACCATTTATCAACCAGTCAAGACAGTTCTTTATTACCTCATAAACACTCAGTTTACTTGAAATTCACATTTAGCAAATGAAACTGCTGATGAGATAGGTTTTTGCAGTGCTTTTGTGCAAATCAATTAATTGAAACTATTAAATTTTATGCAAATGGTCTAAACTGGCACTAACATACCAGTACGTTAGCAACCCACAATAACTTTTTTTTTCATAATAGCTAAAATTCAAAATGCTAAATTTAGTCCTAGGTGTATGCCAAAACTACAATCAACGACAGAGTTTATAGGCGTATGCCTTGAGACATAAAGGAGCTGTCTCTTAGCTGTGATTGCTCTCAGGTCACCCTTAGGCAAGGTGTAGCACCTGATAGCCTCCCTGCTAGGGTTACAACATGACAGTTTTATATTCTTAATGTATTTTGCGATACCTTGTACATACTCTACATGCTTTTCTGTGTGTGTGTTTATATTTATCTGCTACCTTACAGGTGCAATGGCCATGCCATTGTCTTCAAATTTAAACAAAATTCTATTCATGTGCATGTATTAATGTATATCATTTTGCCATTGTCTCCTTTTTTATCCTGTACCGTCATATTTAATTTTCTTTGTACGCTGATTGGGCAAAAGTCAAGTGAAGGGTAAAATGCTGCTGGTGGCAAAATCTGAAAATAGCCACTGCCTTTTTTAATTTATAATTGAAATTGGCCAATCAGAAGCAACCAAAACTCTCATGTTTAATATGCCAATGAAAGTGACTAATCACAAATGTCTGATGGCAAAATAGCCACTACCTATCTTTAACTCTACATTTTCTTGTTGAAAAGTGATGATTACTGTATGTGATTTATAATGTTGTTTTTTGCGTTCTATACGAGTGTCGGTTATGTAAATCAAATTGAAGCAGGACAATAGAAAGCTTACATAATCTAATACCAGTCTACACAGGCCAACAGCACAAACTGAAAAAACCTTTCTGACTTCTCTGCTTCGAGCAGTAATTTTTATTTGTTTTACCTTACTTATCGGTATTAACCATCAAACTAATCACATCTGGGCTTATGTTAAGCCACAAAGCCCTGATGTCTTACGAGAAGCCAGCCCCTTACAACCAGGTAATCACTAGACAGCTTACCATTAACCTAATTGCCAGCACTGCCTTTCAACACTCCCCACAGGGTAACAAAATTGCAAAACTTGTGTCGCCAGCAAAGCGTAACGTTATTTGAGGTTGTTATAACAACTTTTTATAATATTTTAATTTTTTAAAGGAGCATCAGTGCTTGTTGTAAATCAAATCACATTTAGCAAACTGCAGACAGTGACACTGTTTCGACCTATCAGGTCTCTTCAGTGCAGTTGGTGACCAATAAGTCACAGTTGGTGACCAATAAATCACATTTAGCTTACAAAATTTAAATTTTTGAAAAAAATGGGCAAATTTAGAATGCTTTATCAATGCCGTTATAAAAATATCTGCAATAAACATTAAACTGATTGAAACTTTTGCTACAGTTTTTCAAATGCAAAATTATGGCCCTTCATATTTTTTAACACAATGTAAGCCAATAGGCAATCTTTGAGTTTCCACTTCTTTTAATTCTTTCTCATCAAGTTACAGTGCCAGAGTTCAATGTAACCTGAAGATGTATAACTAGAATTTTTGCAATAGCGATTAATTAAAACCGAAGTAGTGTTTTGGGGCAAGCTTGTTGGTTGTCTTTTTGTAAAAATCTTAAACTATTTAAAGTAAAGTGACTTGCCTGAGATTGTCATCAATTAACTAAAACACTGCACAACAGAACAAATTTTTCCTTCGAAAATGTTTTCGAGGTTCAAAACAAACATTGATATTTTAAGAATGGAGAAAACATAACATATACAGGGTGCGCCAAAAAGACCTGACACATTTGAAAGTTTAACAAAAATCAAGCCTGTTGACGAAAACAGGAAATGTTCACATTTTTGGAAAGCGTACAGCATGCCATTTTGTGTGGAATACGCGAAACATGAACACTACATTTTGTGACGTAATAATAGCTGATGTTGAAAATTATGGCATTTTGTAAGCAAAGTGCTTTTTAAATGCAAAATAACAATTATATTAATGCAATATAAAAACCAAAATAACACTAAAAACCAAACACTACAACATTTTTAAATAAAAACGTAAAATAACAAAATAACAACGATGCATTTTATTAGGTTTTAAAAATTAAATCAGTTAGGTGCTTACCGTGATTGTTTACGCAGAGGTTAACACGCTTATGGAAGTTGTCGATTACTCGGTTGATCATCATGGGTGTTATGGCAGCAATTTCATGTCGTATTGCGTCTTTTAACTCTTCTACTGATCGTGGGCGTTGAGTGTACACTTTCGATTTCAGGTAACCCCAGAGAAAATAATCGCATGGATTCAAGTCAGGTGATCTTGGTGGCCAGCCAATGTCACCACGCATGGAAATCAAATGATTAGGGAACATTTCTTTCAGTCTTTATTGCATTTCGGAAGTGTGGGCTGTTGCTCCATCCTGTTGAAACCAAAGTTGGTGTTGATCTTCACGCTCGTTCAATCTTGGTTTCAAAAAATTTTCTAGCATTTTGCAATATCGATCAGAATTTACAGTTGCCACAACGTTTTCTTCTTCAAAGAAATACGGACCCCATATGCCAAACCTTGCTATTGTACACCACACTGTCACTCTGGGACAATGCAACGGACGTTCATGCAGCGAACGAGGGTTAGATTCAGCCCAGTAGCGAAAGTTTTGCTTGTTAACGGTACCACACAAGTGAAAATGAGCCTCATTGCTGTATAGCACCAAAGCATCCATACGAACATTTTGTTGAACTTCCAAACACAAAGCTCTTCGGGTTTCAAAGTCATTTTCGTTTAGTTCTTGTGCCAATATAATCTTGTACGGATGCATTTGCAGTTCTTTGTGAAGAATTCTTCTTACGCTGGTTGCGGAGATCCTCAAAGCAGCTGCGTGTTTTCTCGCAGAACGTTGTGGAGATTGTTGAACTGACGCTTTTACTGCCATTGCATTTTCTGGAGTTGTGGAAGTCCGAGGTCGGCCGGTCGATCGTCGTTTTAGTGCAGATCCATTTTTTCTAAAGTTCTTTATCCACAACAAAATTGTGTTTCGACTTGCCACTGGATCGTGTCTTCCAAGCTTGAAGTGCGTACGAAATAATCTTGGAGTTGCAGTTATTGATCCACTGTTCGTAAAAAAAAGTTTCCACAACGAAAGAACGGTGTGAGCCCAACCACTTCATTTTAGCAACTAAAGCACAATTTTAAAAGTACATTAATTTAAAAATCAACCATTATGACGTCACAAATGCATTGTAGATTGTTTTTTGGACACCGCACAAAATGGCATGCTATACGCTTTCCAAAAATGTAAACATCAATTATTTTCGTCAACGCGTTTGATTTCTATTAAATTTTCAAATGTGTCAGGTCTTTTTGGCGCACCCTGTACTATAGGCATAGCCAAATGACGCGCAGTCTGTCTGCAACATTGTATCAATTGCAGTGGGGAGAAGTGAACACTTCAGTCACTTCTTTCCAGCTTTTTGGACTAATTTAGTCATCTTGCTGATAGGCGATGATTAATGTGCGGCACTTGAAAAAAACCTTAAATATCACCTAGTTTTTACATTTTTGTAAGCGCCCATGAACCTCTTCCTTTTGTGCTTGTAGTTGGCTACAAATGCACTGTTCCAGCCACCGACATTCTTCTTTACTGATTTTTAATTGGTGGTCGGGACAAAAATTTCATACCCTGGTTTTAATTTTGCCTGCTTGAGACATTAAATAAAACAGGAAAACTCCAAGCTTTTCTGTTTTCAAGAAGAAGTATTTTTGCTTGATCAACAATAAAATAATAGACTTAGCAATAGACTCAAGTACAAGTACATTAATATTAATATCGAGAGCTGTAGGTCTCGGTCTCGAGACACGATTTTTCAAAGTCTCGATCTCGTTTTGAAGGTCTGAATTCTCGGTCTCGTCTCAGCACCTTGAAGTCTCGGCCATATTTAAAGGTTCATTTCAAAACTGAATAAAGTAAGCCAAATTTCAGACAGTTTTGTTTTACCGTAAAACTCGTATTAATTTTAACTCATACTGAAAAGAACAGCTTTACATACTGTAGCGTAATGGTAAATGCGTGTATCACAATCAGGGGTGTATTGGAGGGAGATTGCCGTCCACTTACTTTTTTTAGAAAACGCTTGACTGAAGGCACATTTTATAAATATTCAAAATTTTTTTATTTTGCTTAACCTGTTAGTAAAATGACAAGTGTTCAGACCAACCGTCCACCTACTTTATTGTTTAGTAATACACCGCTGGTCACAATATATAATTATTTTCACGCATGTATTTCTGTTAATTCTCTACGATTTAACATCAAATAGTTATATATTAAATAATCTTTATTAAATAGCTTATAGCCTGGTATATTGCACCGTGTTTGGAAATTCGTCGGAATGTCCAAAGTTTATGTTAAAAATATTCGTGACATTTTTCAAACGTTTGGTTTCAATAGCCTCTTGTCTCGTCTCGGTCGAGACACGTCAAGTCTCGGTCTTTTTACGACTTTTTGCTAAAAGTCTCGGTCTTGCAGCGTCAGCGTCTCTTGTTGTCTCGTCTCGGTCTCGAAGATTTTGGCCGAGGCCCCAGCTCTGTTAATATCTTTCATCAAAAAGGTAAAAATAGCAAATTGGCTCAAACATGATCACCAACATCTTACCGTAGAACACAACTATCTAATACATGTCAATATCAATAGTCCGCGACCGATTTCGACCACACTCGGTTTCATCAGGCGGGTGCAAAAGACACACAAGAATAAAATGCTAAATTCTCAACAGGTTTGCCATTGCGGGCAAAAAAATTATGCTACACAGTATAATATAATACAGCAATACCTATATCAAGGAGGTTTTGTTTAAGGACACACACTAATGATATGAGCAAAAAGTCACATAAGCAAGTTCTCATAGAAATGTGGAGTCATCATAGAAAGTTATCATTTTATAAAAACGTAGAGGTTGCTCATTAGCAACTATCAGGAACATTAACTAGTTAGCAATAATGATCCCACACGTCTATTAGGACTTACTGATGTGACTTTTGTTCATATCACGTGTGTATGTTCTTAAATGTTTGAGATTTGGTGATCATGTTTGAACAAAATTGCTCTTTCACCTAAGAGTGATGCCGCAGGCAGATTCGTCTAATTGGATGATTTATGTATAATATCAAGCTGATGTCCTTTACTATTAAAATGGAGTAGATAGTAGTTACTCGGTTTTCTCCAGAAGTAAAATTAGCGATCTTTCCTACTTCTAATATTTATCTGAGCGCACATTTGCTGTTACTTACGAACAAAAGTTCAGCGAAATATTTGGTACGGAAAAAATTCCGTACCGACACACGGAAGTTAGCGTCGAGCCTCCCGCCATCCTCCGTGTTTGAGGATTAAACGTAACCTACTTTAGCGCCATTGTAATAAAAAAAAACATTTTGAGCTGATTTGTGTTAGGCCATAGCTACGAGCCATCGTCTTTGTTTTCTTATTCTGATGTCACAGAAATTAATACTCAGATTGCCTGAAAATGTGAAGCAAGCACATTATGATGAAATAACCCGTAATTGCGAGAATACCAGTGCTGAAAACTTTAGTTTTTAGATACAATATTCGAGTAAATAATCTTCTGTGACTTGAAGGTAAAACCAACTCCACATATCTAGCTGAACAGCTTTTTTTGCGGGGTCACCATAATCTATGATTGACAGCACGCAATTATTCTTGAAACAGCATTGTTCAACTTCTATTTCGACTTATGAAAACGTCATAAATAAAACTCAAACAAGAAGTGACCGGTTTCAATGGACTGTTCCATGTTTCAACCAATCATGCAGCAAATGATAATAGATTAGTAGCAATGTTTGCAGCAATTAAATAAAAAAAAATTCACGAAACTATTGCTCATATAAATAAAGCAGGTAAAAACGATGCACGAGTACCCAAGCCGCACCCAGAATTGCCTACGCTTTGTACAATCGCTTGTCGATTTTGACGTCACACAGTATCAATTACCTAATCGTCTGTGACGCACGAAGACGTCAAATAATTTAATAAAATAAATAGTTGGCCATCGTGAAACACAAATGCAAATTCTCTTCGCACGAAAGTTTGCACCAAGACAACAAAAAGACGTCTCGTGAAATAAAATTTGTTGATGTTACGTAAAACAGAAAAATGACGATGCGACGGAAACAATGAAAACTATAATGTCATTGGCTCTGACAAATAAATAGCAAAATGACGTCATGAAAAACAGGAACGACAAAAAATTGCACACAGATTAAAAAGGGCATTCAACTTGCTTTCGAGGGGGCTCTGAAGCTTTGGGGGCGTTGGAAGAACACTTAGGGGTGACTGGAACAAATCGGGTAGAAGTCAGAGATTCCGGAAACTGTTGGAGACTACGCTCAGGTGAAAAAGTCCTGATTTTTCTAAGCATAGAATTACACCCAAATATTGGTGCGGTGCACTTCCACTCGGCACCTCCGTGATCTTTCTGGAGTAACCCCCCCAGGCACAACTGGCTAAGGCTGTTTTGGATGCTAGATACAATGCCTCCCTGGATCTTTTCAAACTGGCTGCCATCAGAAAATGTTCGACATCGGCTTTTGCAAGAGGATTCTGTATCTTGCTTAGTGTGCGCTGCTCCAGTAACGGAGGACCCTTTTGCCTCCTTAACATCGCGGAGCCTCGCATTCTCAGCATCTATTTTATCATCGCTTAGAGAAAATCGTTCTGACGGAGCCTCCGTTTTAACAAAATCGTCTTTTTCAACTTGTTCCACTTTCTTGATCGGGTTTCTATCGCAAGAAACGGCTGCTTTGTGCCCTTCCTCCGTCAAAGCTGTATCGTTTCCGCCGACAGATGCTTCTTCCTGCACCTCCGGCACTGTATCATTCACCACGCAGCGACGTTGCAAACACCGACCACTAGACGGTACGAGAGAGTCGGATTCGTTGGCGCCCTTCTGATGCGGAGCCGGTTGCGAGGAATTGGCATGACGACTGTTGTGTCTGTGGAAGCGAAAAAATAGATTATAATCTCAGCATTTTATGGTTGAAACTTGATTTCGTGGCGCGGTTAGAGTAGTTTACCTGTGCTTCACCGGGTCGAAATAGAGAGGCAGGCCAGTACTCACCCAGCACGTGTTAATAAGCAATTTTTGGGTGCCCACCCACTGCAGTCCAAGTAGTTAGTGGGCTGCTACTCCTGTCTACAATTTGTATTCATGATGGGTCAAAATGGATTGCTGCTCTTGCCAAGCCTGATCTTGATTAGGTTTGTGGCATGACCCTAGATATTTGTTTCATGCCATGCGTCTGTTCCAAGAGCCAAATTCCAAGAGTTAACACAGCATGTTCTGGTGCTGTAAATCTTCATAAACACCAAAAATGCAAAATAAACTACAGAAGCTCATCGGGTAGATCAATAGGTGTTACACTGCGGGAAAAGAAATTGAATAAAAATTAATCCATCGGTATCGGTCACATCTTTCCTAGCTACAGATGCGTTGTGGTGGGTGACCAAAGGGGAACAAAAGCATGGCAACTGACCAAGACCTGAATTCACAGATAATAGTTGACTATAGTACGAGGCTGCATTAATTGATCTCAGAAACTACAAACCTGTGATGTTTGTGATGATGATGGTGGTGATGATGATGATGGTGATGATGATGATGGTAATAAGAATGGTGATGACGCGGAGCATCATCTTTATGACGTCGTCGTGGCTCATTGTGATCAGAGTTCTTCTCTTCAGAGCTCATATTAGGAGAATACCGCATTTCTTGATGGGCTCCTGATTACACAAAAAGTTTTCAATAAGTTCTTCGTAAAAAGTTAAGACAAGTGCCTTCAAATCAAAGCAAGAGTAAATTCTTCAACAGAACAAATTTGTTCAACGGAATGACAGCCGTCAGCAACAAAACACCTCTCTTCACGTAACAAGCTTCAACGGCAGTTGAGTTTGGGGCAAAATTTCAAACGATTGTTTTTATCATCAACATAAAATGCCCTAGTCCTTGATCTTCAAACGGGGCACAACGTGCGTGTATTATTGATGACAACACCACCAAACAGCGGCTGCATACTTGACCCTGACACATAGCATTAATCCAGAGGTAGTATATAGATAGGACTTGGGGTAGACCTTCTAACTTCTATGCAGAAGCAATGGGCATATAGAAAGTGTTTTCAGAAAACCCAAAGCTAACATATTTTTTGTGCTGAAATAATAGTTAACGTGGTCATACTACTTGGATAAGATTGCTGTTGCCAGGCAATGAGTCACGGCCAAGCACTCGGGAATGCTTAATTAAAAAGATCAATTCTCACCCTCTGTCTCTGTAGACTGCTGTTCCCTCACTTCTGGAGTGCCGGCTCTGTGGACACCCCCGAACCTCAGATCTTGGTCAATAGATACATCAGGTGACGACAGGCTCCAATGAGGATGGTTCTTGCCATGGCTTAAAGTGGAAGAACAATAACTGGAATGATACCCATGGTCAGAGTGAGAGGCGAACCGGTGGTGTCTAGAACACAAACAAAACTATGACTGTGATACCTACACTGCACTCGACAAAACTGGTTAAAGTCTCAAGCGAAGATTTGAAAAATGCTTATTTCAGATGTTTGTTTACGTAGATAGCTATTTTATGCGCGGTGTTGTCTGGAGATTTATGCTTCTGCAGCTGTTAAGGGAGTCGAAGATATCCATCTTGCGTGTGCTGTGGGATTGGATTTGCTGTGCAAATCATGAGGTTTCCACGCAAACGAGACCCACGGTGGGGTAATAACTGATCGGATGAGCGGCATAATGACGCGATCCAAGTACTAAACAAACTAGTCTTGAAACATTAGATTTGCTTTATTACATTGTAATCTCTGAACCATAAAAAATTTGTCAAGTGTTTACCGGGGCCGTAATGGGTAAACACTTTATGAATTGATCCATAAAAACTTTCGCGGGATTATTCTTGGTTCCGTAACGGTAAAAACAACTGCAAACCACCAACCAGAGCAATGTACAATAGCAGACCACTCACTCGTTAGGTTCTATTTTATTGTTTCTTTTGGTCTCATTCTTTCCCTGCTGATCCCATTTGTAAGGATCGAAGCATTCATCGGCAGATTGCATAGGTTGAAAATCGAGACAAAGTCTTTCTCGATTCACTGAGCCATCTGTAATCTGCAAAATTTAACGTCAGTGAAACGTCTAGTAGAAAAACGAAAGGTTGAAAATCACCAGAAACGGTAACCACATGATTTATAAAAGATATATAAGTATTACTGAGGGAAACATGAAAGTTGTTTTTCTACTGGCCGGTCATCAAAGAATTCGTGGTATAATCTCACAGGAAGTATTTATTTCGAATAGCTCTCTTCTTTCCAATCACCATTTGTGATGACGTCACAATCACATACCAGCGACATTAAAACGTCACAATAGCATCTCCTTACAAGTCGATAATATTAGTAATACGTAGTTAACATGGATGCAGTCAGGACACGGGGATTATGACGCGATTGTATGGTAATAAAACATTTATATCAGTCACGCAAAGCTATCAGCCGAGTTAAATCAAAGATCGTTGCCCTTTACTAATGGTTTAACGTGAATGAACGACATAAAATCGAGAATAGCTCGATTACAGGGTAGAAATCCACAGATCATTTAATCGAAAAAGCATAAAACTGAGAAAAATAATGACTAAAAATAACTTTCTGAACCACATTTTGATGCAGTATTCTCATTTTTTGGTTTTTTGTCAAAGCGATCAATAGATGACGCTGTAATAGATTTTCTCCACACGCCAGAATTATTTCCTTACAACCCTAAAGACATATTTGGGAAAAAACAACTTCAATTACCTGCACACCATAATCCAAGTCACAGGCGATTGTTCTTGCTTCCGATTCAGTCATCCCAACACTGTGATTACTGCCACTGCTGTGGTGGCTCGAATGCACGAGCGCAATCAAGTTCTTGTAACTATCCGTCTCACAAATCGATGTCTTCGAGCCTGGGGCCTATAGCAGAGAGCTTGGTTTATTCAAGAGTATGAGCTCATGATTTGTTTGCTATCTTCAGTCCGAGCAAGCCACTACGACGGATGGCGTGCTCGGTCATCCACTAGTGTGCCGCGTAAAGGTTGAAATATCGTCCCATTAAATGTCTTTGTCAAGGGCAAAACAAGCAAACTTGCCGACTTTTTCTTCATTTTGACATGAATGAGAAAGCTTAGCAAAGTCCAACAATCACATGCAGTAGCCTGGTAAGCTACCATACGTTGGTTTGCACAAGATAGATTATAGCTTTTAAACGGTTCAAAACGAACCACTTTTAACATGGAACAGTATGCAGCTATAAGTAGAAGCTTGATTTTGATCTAAACCCCAAAATTTTTCTAGTACTGTACACGATATCAAGGGTCGGCCACCACTAGGGCGTGGCCCATTGCTGCTCCGTGAAGGATTTTTAACCAGACCGCGAGAAAACAATACGTTATGTAACGGTTTGGCAACAATCCTAAAAAATTTGTTCCAGCTGTTGCATTAGCTTTAGTGCATTAACATGCACGAGCATAAATGTCACCGATTGATCTTTTCTTTCAGTTTACCTGTACTTTCATTTGTGGAACAACAACATTTTATTTCTTTCAAAAAACCCAAGAAATTTAAACTGGACAGTAAAAGACTATTAGTGATCATCTAGCCAAACTGCCCATTTGTGCATTACAATTAAACGTAGTGTGACAGCAAACAGCATAAGCAGCAGAGCAAAACGAGCAATAGCATAAGCAGTTTAAAAAACCAAAAGTGTATTTTGACTTTTAGGAAAGGCTACAATTAAAAAGAGAACAGATTGAAGGCCGGTTAGCAAAACAATCCCTGCCTTAAATCGGTCTGCATAAAAAAAGGTTCCAGACCACGAACTGTATCAGCTTTATATTATCCACAAAAAATGATTTATTTTAATTGAAATCTGATTTACTTTTTCCACCCGCAGAAGCGATCATAAAACTATAGACAAGTGATTGCAAATAAATGGCGTGATATCGTAGCACAGTCGGTAAACCAACAAACAGCAAAACTCACCGAAGCTTGATCAGTGCTGACTTCACTGCTGCAGTGCTGGTTCACCAGTTTCGTTGCTTCGCGTCGAAGAAGTAGCTGAAAAAAGGCGAGTTATATAATCGCGTTAACCGGGCTTCACTGAATTAGAAAAATGAAATGTAACATGCGAGTTTTCGGCCTGTACCTACGCCAGTTCGTCGTGTTGGTGGTGGGGCTACCAGCCTACGATTTTCATTTATGGCTGATTCGACATAGATTGTCAATTTCACCTAGCCTGATTTTGATTCGGTACGCGATGTGGTCGAAACGTAAACGAGTCATACCGTACCTCTTTTCCGAATGAGAGGGGTAAGCACATCAACAGCACATAATCGCGAGGAACTGACTTTTAACAGAAATATTGGAAGACCGACACTGTACCCGCACATAGCTCAACGAATTGAGCCAGCAATTAGTGCTAAACGACGGCGAAAATTGACTTTGAAAAATAAACAGGCTTCGAACCCGCGTCAAATACAATGCCGCGGCGTCGCGGAAGTGACAGCAGGAAGACAGTGCACGTTTTATTGCTTCGCTTCCGCTTCAATAGGCCTTTCATCATTGGTGTCACAATTCAGTACGGCGCGATGAGACTGCATTTTGTGATGTGGTGTTGATTGAATAAAAGTGAAAGTAATGAAGCAGGGCGTGTTTGAAAAAAAAACAGCTGATGTAAATAGCAAGCACGGCTATTGTGAATGCTTCATAATATGCAGCCTAATATCGATAGCGCCAAACAGTGATGGAACTGTAGTTGTTGTTGTTTACCACTACTATTCAAGGAAATTAGGCACGCCGTGAAACAGCTGTTGTGGTACCCAGAACAAACTGATTCACGATCTAGTTGGAAAATACGGCAGCTTATTTTGAACCACTCACAAGTAGAAACTGTTAAACCCACTTCCACAGCAAAACAAACTTGCTTTCATGGGTGTCTCATAATCGCCTGTAACGGCATGCTGAATAGTTTCGCTAATTTAATCCCCCAAAAAACACCGGAAACAGTGAGAATTCAATTACGAAGTCAAAACCTACATTGCTGTGATACATTACATTTAACAATTTTCTCTCCGTGTACCACAGAACAGACCGCTGTCTTAGAGATGGCTCAAAATATGTATCTTACTATGCTAAAATGTACCTGGTATTTGGCATAAGAGTAATCATCGAGTTCATCCTCGATTCTAAACGGATGAGAGCAGTCCGGCTCGTCGTTCGGTTCGGCGTAATCGGACATATAAAGATGATGCAATGCATCGTCAGCAGTCATTCGGTTACTCGGATCGAAAATCAACATTTGAGCCAAAAAATTGATCGCTGGAAAGAAAAATATATTATAGACGGATTCACTCATAACATTCTGCGTCAAGAAAAATGCCATTAAAGCCTGGTCTACTCTGAGGCCAAGCGTGGCTGAACTGTTTGTTTCAATGAGGCTTAATCGCAAGCCGTCCAATAAATAGCCCTTCGCGGCTTGCGACTACGCCAAAATAAAACAAATGAAGAGATAAGCTGCACTTGGCCTCAGTGTAAACCAAGTTTCTGTGAATGGCGACTGGAGTACGATAGTACGGATCAGGGTAGCATCCCCCACAGAAACTTCAGCTTTTCGCGACTTTACCACCAGTTAAGCGCATGGCAAGCGAACGCAACCAGAAGCATGATCAGTTTGTTTTATTGTGACAAAGCAAGCGCTCGCTTGCAAAACACTAGTTTCGACATAAAGAAATAAACATGATTACCATGAAGCCCGAGCGTTATGCCAACAAAAACGGAACTTAGCAAACCGAGTATTTAGCAGTTGCAGTAAAACAAGTGCTGCTGACCCGCGTAACTGTAAATTAAAGTTAAAAATTTCCCGTAAAAACTCAAGATGATTCACCGATAAAAGATAAAAACAAAATATCAAACCACGTGACGTCAGCGTTTGTTGGATCAACAGCATTACTAGTATGTTTAATAAACATGTGCCAGAGACACAACCCACACAAACATGATGGTGACAGCCGCGCTTTGTGATATCACAATTACAAGTTCAACGCCCTCAAGGGATTTGTATGATAGGCCTTTTAAAAAGATATTCGACATTGTACCCTTTCCCAACTTAAAGGTTAGGCCAAGCAGATTAAAGTCCAAATAGCTTACATTTGCTGTACATCACCTACTCACCCATCGGAGGAGTATCAGAAAGAAGCTCGGCCAAGGGTAAATCCGGAATTCCTCGGTTTTCTCTCATTCCATAAACTTCGTCATCCGGGCAACAACGGTCATCGTCACAGCGCGCATGAGTAACGGCTTTCCAGCACTGTGGCGTCACAGGCACAGTGTTAAGTATGAGGTTTATTTGATCGAGTGATGATTCGCCGTTAAATAGAGGCGTTCCTGCGACCGATATTATGATTAGAGCCTCTGACTTCCTCGTAATCATATCCTTTTAACAATATTTGAACAAGAAATTGAAAGAATTCGGAAACGCTGATATAATTAAGACGTCAAAAGTACTGCAATTCAAATTAAAGCTTTTCGTCACCGATTTTCAAATTGGAACTCATAGCTGCAGTAGTAATCAATCAAGCTTGATCTCAATTAAATAAATGGATTAAGAGAGCACATAGTTGAAACACTGATCAAGTTGTATAACCGCGTATAACCTGACCGGTGAGCAGATCACGGAGCCGAGACAGCGACAGATCCGGTCAAAAAAGTTCGCTTACTTGCGGGCATGAACATTTTCTACATGTTAGGCACTGCCAGCTGCATCAGCACCAACTTGACATTTATGAAAAGGACTCTATTTGACATCTTCATGAAACATCAGCTCATGAGAAAATTCGACCAAACTGCTGCCAGTAACACTTACCCTTTCCTCCATTCAAGGGATAGCTTTCTACAGTTACATATAGGACGACTCGTGTCGAGACCACGCTCAAAAATGCCAGCTGGGACAACAAAATGTATTACCAACCTGCAAGCATTTCTGCAATAATGCAGCCGCAAGCCCACATATCAACAGCTTTGTTGTAATGACGAGGATGGAGGATCAACTCGGGAGCTTGGTAGTGTGTAGAAGACGACGCCATAGACAGGTGGCCCTGGTGGAAAGAGATCAATTATGCGGGCATAGTTTTACAGCAATAATGCGGGCTGCTTGAGTTGGATGGTTATCGCATAACAGTTTTGTAAATTCTAGTACAAAATGCTGTGAGTAAATTCTTGAACAAAATGCTGTGAATCGTAAACCACAAATCGAACAAAGCGATATTGACACTGGCAGTTACTGGTCCACTGAAAACAATGTGCCACAACACCACCGCTGATGTGGTACCGCTATTACATCTAATTCACTTACGAAATGATCGTAACTTTCATCATAGATCCTGCAAACACCAAAATCCCCAATCTTGAGCATGAGAGTGTCCATGTTGATTAAGATGTTTGAAGGAGTTAGATCACGATGAATGACGTTAGCACTGTGGATGTACTGTAAACGAAAAAAGAAGCGTTATAATATGGTAAATAATATGAGGTTAATCAAACCCACGATATCCAGTAACATGTCACTGGTTCTACACGTGCAAGAGCTGGCTGAGTTCCTGAGTAAGATTTTAGAGAACTTTCACGAGTAATTCATTAGTCAATTAATATCTCACCGGGAAGCCAAATTTTTTATTTTTGTGGGACAACATGCACAAAAATCTAGCATCTAACATTTTTAGCTGCCTTCCAAAGTAAAAAGGACAACAAAATAACTAGTTTTGCTGAGGAAAAAAGCAGCAACAAAGCGAAGGCATACATTTTGCTACACTTGGATTGCAGCAAGGTCAATGTACCAAGTTGAATAGTTTGCTTTCTTGGAATTGCGCTAGGGCGTTGCACAGTAATATTTGTTTTTCACCGGAAAAGAACAACGTTAGGTCAAGTTCCAACGAACAATATTTACTTAGCGTTTCAAAAGAAGATAATTATCACACAAGAAGCATTCCTTAAAGTCCGATCGATATTTTAAGAATCACTTGAGTAAATTGGGGAAGTGGTTGCCAGAAAAACGAAAATTGATATTCTTTTAACCTTCTAGCATTTCTTAAAAAACCTTGTTTCGAAATGGCACTATCAAAAGCAATTCTTCTTGGTCATTAATGAAACGACAGAAATACGACATTGACGCATACAAGCCAGAATGAAATCAACCAATAATTGGGTTAAAGTCGACTTTGTGAAATAGAAAAAGGAAACCAATCGCCACAGTTCAACATAAATGGCTGGCTGGCGATAAAAATCCTAACTTCGTATAATGCAACTTATTATCACATGTTTGCTTATCAGGTGATAATAAGCTGGTTGACGCAAGCAAAATAAGACGTAGGTTAATCGGCTTTCACAAAAATTGGTGATTCAGAGGAAAAAGTCTTTTTCAAGATCTATTTACTCAGCATTTCCGCATACAAACCCTTTTCATAACAGCAAGCACAAACATTTAACAAAATCATAGATGACGCCCTCGGTACAACAATAGGCGTCGTGCACGTCATAGGTGACGTTGCTGCACATGGACGTCGCCCGTCACGCTTCAAGCACGCACAGATCACGCAGCAAGATCACAAGTGTTACTGAAACCGCTATAAACGAAACGGAACTCTCGAAATAACTCAATACAGTGAGGTAGATGGTAAACAGAAAGCACTCCGTCATAATGACGATAAACTATATTCAAATATAATCAATTAATATATAACTAGTAAACAGAAAAATCGAGGAAAATGCAAACGATACGGCTAAATTTAGAATATTTAAATTATCTGCACACTAACGATCAGAAAATTGGAAAAGTTATCATCGTCACATCAAAAGTGAATTAATCATTACACATTGGTTAGTAAAACAGCGCATGCTACCAACGAAGCCAGGCATGATTTATACATGGTCCACATGATTACGGAAACAACTGGAATTACCTTGTTGACATCCTGTAGACCAGTAAATTGCGGCTGATCAGCGTCGAGCGCCGATCGTTTTGAATTGAAAGTATAAAAGTTGAAAGTAAACCCAGTTCTAAATCACCGCTGTATCTGCTGAATAGCGCTCGACAATGAGGGAATTGTAACCACGCATTTTTTCGCAATGATTCACCCGATCTTGAGCGAAGTTAAACAGATCGTTGAAAGCCGACGACCTAGTTACAAGACATGCCCGGAATTTGATCTAAGCGGGCGTGTTTCGAGATCCATCAACCAACCCAAGCAATTTGCCACACCACATTCGCGGCACAGCTCACTGAGCATTAAGCAAATTAATGCATTAAATTTTCATGACGTCAAAAGTGCAAAATTCGTACAAAGAGTTCTGCAGCTATATTTGGACTAAAGAATTTCAGTTTAAAGATGCTCGCCAAATACCAGGTACTACAAAAACTGCGCCTGAAAATACCAACCAGGCCGAAGATAAATTAACATTTATCGCAAAACAAATTATGTTGTTTCGCCAATACCGCAATGACGAATCAAATCATCACAAAGAGAAATTTAAATACACGTAACCCGAAATTTTCGCCAAAAACTAGGCCAACGTACAGCCAAACTGCAACCTTCGTAGAAAAGTTCGGGAAGCATTTGCTGAAGCGCTACTTTTGTGACGTCTAAAGTGTGAAACGTCATCGGTATGACGCAAGGGTTTAAGTCGAGCTAATGAATCATAATGATCTCACAACTTGTGGTAGTGCACATGTCCGTCGAACATATTTAGAAAAGTAAAAAGGGTAAAATCTTACAAACAACTTATCTCCAAATCACAATTGATGTAAAGTTCAAACCATTTACGTTAAGTGTAAAGAGCGAAGTTTAGATACAGCAAGTGGCCGTGAGCAAAAATATTATTTCGGATTTTTCCTTTTATTAACACGGAAACCTTTGCAGTTGTACTAAGAACCTGTGCTGAAAGCCGCTTTAAGGTTGCCAGTGCAGTCAGCAAACTGTATACCTCCACATGCGCGGGACCAATCAGCGAAACTTTCGTGAGAGCCTTGTTCAAGGGCAAAACAACGCAGAAACCACAGTGGTTTTGAACTTAAAACCTACTATTGCAAGCCAGTACCCAACCACTCTAAGCTGACATCGAATTGGGTTTCAGAGAGATACTAAAAAAAATAGTTTACAAATTAGTCAAATGCCTGAAAAAACTAAAATTTCCATCTATTTCAAAATTACACTCCTGGTTTCCCTCCCAAATACGAAGTTGGCTGTACGCCGTTGAAAAAAATTCCTATTGGTGCTCAGGGCACCTGACACTGTTCGTTATTGGTACGAAATAATTAGCTATGGATGTAAACAAAGAGGAAAATTACATAAGTGTGAATGGAACAGCATGAATAGATAGTTTGCCAGAGGGCAGGTTGATCGTGTTAGTACCTCTGCTTAATTACTGGTTGCGCGATAAGTCGTGATCTTCGAAAACAAAAGCAAGTAATTAAAACCAAATAAACAAAACAATGGATCACTATCGATAGATGAACGATGACACATTGTATAAAGTTTGATTAGTGCTATTCGTAAAAACAACATTTAGAGTAAATTTCCTAACAAAAAGTCATAATCTAATAACCATAATATCAATTTATCACCCAAATGCTAGCAGACGACAGCCATTTGCAAATCAACTCATTAATGGTCACTTGAAATGTCGTCTTTCACAAAAATTACAATATCTCACGGAAAATAGAGTGCTAATACAATCCAAACCAATTACAATCTTGTTAATGTCATTAAACGCATATTAAGAAAATGCTCAAACTTGCTGCGATAATCAAACCGAGACGGTGCCTACCTCGTATAAAAAACACAGACAAGGAGCCAATGTAGTCATGAATACACATTAGACTGTATGACACACACAAACTAAGCAGTGACGGCAGAATAATAAGAAAATTTTTTTTGATTTTCAAGCGACCCTTGTCGGGAAAACTTTAAAGACGCAATGACGTATCGGGTAGATTGAATGTCAAATCTAAAAATACCTCAAAAAATACGAAAAATATTTACTTCGCAATTTCACACAAAAATTTTAAAAAAGTAACCACGTCAAAAATAGGTTTCGTGAAAATTAATATTAACCAGAAAATGCGTCCTCATTAGCATGTTAGAAAACAAAAAATCACTGCGTAAAAAGTACCAACTGATCACCGGTATGGTTTCAATAATCAACAATGACTCAGCAAAGAAATCAACAGTTTTGCATTACCGCGATACATCATCACTTAATACCGTATTTACCCGTGTATAAGTCGACTCGGTGTATAAGTCGACCCTCGAAAATCCGAGAGAAATTGCCAATTTTATCGTATATCCTTTGTATAAGTCGACCCTAGTTTTTTTCTGTACTTAGCGGAGTATTTCATTCGTTTAGGCATGTTGAGGATCGTTTGAAGGGAAGATTTTGGCTAGTATTGATTCTCTATTTTATTGACAATTTAATTGCTATAAGTTTGCTTGTTACACCGATACAATTAATGGACTACGAAATAGCTGAAAAGATTACAATTACTGCGTAAATAATATCTGGTAAGTAATTACAATTGAAAGAAGGATGAAAGAGAAAATTGTTTATAATAAATAAACAAATAAACACAAGAGAAAATTGTTTATAAAGCCGTTTTATTGAATCTGACAACATTAGACCAGTCAAGTATCCTTTAGAGTTTAGTTCTAAGTAAAATATGCATATATTATATGAGTTTTCTTTTGTTGTAATTGAAGTTGATTTTTATACCCGGTGTATAAGTCGAGGTCGAATTTTTAGGGTGTAAATTTGGTCAAAAAAGGTCGACTTATACACGGGTAAATACGGTACCACAAACAAATCCCAGCTGCCAGCTCTGACCATGAAGACATTTTCGATTGGCAACCTACCAATCAGAAGAAAGTCAAACTTTTATGATCTCAAATTCAAAGACAATGGTGGCTGTCAGTAGGTGACTACACCACCAAAGCTAACCTTGCTTATTCAGTGTAAATCAAACTCGCTAAACAACCTCAGTCCGAACCTGATCACTAGGGAGTAAGTGAACTTAACATGCTCACATCGCTTCTGTGTTGTTAAGCGTTTGTTGCACGCACTTTCAATGTTTCTCTCGTTCGATTGCAGACTAAAAGTAGAAATGCAATGTGCTGGCAGTACTGACATCTCCTTGGTCAGAACATAGGTTGTTTAATGTACATCTGTTTTGTTTGTCATTGACTGGAGATTAACAATAACTGAACTATTACAGCTATTATTAGTAGTAAGCACTTTTAGAATACAATTTTGATTGGAGAATACTTAATTGCAGGTACTTACCTTTAAACCTCGTACAAGTTGATAAACAAAAAGCTTTGAATACACAGGATTTAATTTTTGCTGCACCAAAACATTTTGCAGATCTGTATCCATAAGTTCCATTCCAATATAAACAGCATCAATAGGTGTCTGTGATGGTATCAAGAGTGGATCATATTGATCGGTAGAAGAATGATATGGCTAAATAACAAGAAACTGTCAACAAATTATTGCAGACCCTCACACACTGTAGCATTATTAACAAATCTATCCAACTGATTGATTAAATGTAGATACTTACCAACAATTCTAAAACTATATCACTTCTAGTGCATCTATTTGTAATACAAATAAAGTTGTACACAGAACAATTTAACACATAAACAAGTGCCTTACAGCAGCACCACATCTCCCACGAGTAGAAATCAGTGTATGATGTATTCGCATTACATTGTCATGGTCTAGTTGTCTCAAAACACGAATTTCTCGAAACAAACGCTTTAGCACAATGGTGGATGTACATTGCTTAAGGAAAACCTGTAAATAACCAACAATTTACTAATTTAAACTGAGTCAAAGAAAGCTTTTATATTTCAAACAGTTATCGTACCTTTTTTACAGCAAGTCTTTTTTGGGATTGTTGATCAATTGCTGAAAAAACAAGTGCATTAGCACCACAACCAAGGGGACAGATGTCTTGATAACGAGTAGTAATATCACTACAATCTACGGTGATATGTTTAGCATCTTGTGATTGGTTTGAGTTTATGTGAGCATCATCATCAGCATTAGTTTCAGCAACATCATCCTGCATATTCATGTCAGACACCACGTGCATATATAACAGCTTGAAGTAATGGCAAAGAGATATGCCCAGTTAATTATAGCACTAAAAAATAAAAACAAATAAAAGTTGGAAACTAGTATAATAAATCTCAAGTACAATATTACTAATATATTCTGACTCTCATTTTACTGACTGTTGAATAACTTCAAATGCTTAACCCAAGCGATATATAGTTAAAGCTTTACTGAGCTAAACTATTGGCAAAAAAATTGAAAAGGTTTCACATACAAATTTAAAGCTTTAACAGACCCTATGCCTAGGATCACACAACAAAGGTGTGATTCTACTAGGTTACCCCTGTCTCAAAGTCAGTATGCTATAGTTTGCACATAGCCTTTTTCGACCCAGTCAACACCATAGACTAACTACTGTCCAATATGGGTGACAGTTTGGCGGTAAGAGATTATCTTAGCCAATTGTCAACAACGATTACTCTCATAAAATAGCAGTACCCAACCCAACCCAACTAAAAAATAAACTCAATCAGGTTTCTGACTTATTTATCAGGCGAAAACTTAATTACATAACTAACTATGCAAAAACAAACCAACAAAGACTGTTCACTAACCAGTAACTACACTGAGAATGAGATGCAAGAAATTTTACGCTTCATTTTAACTGCTCAGCGATCAGTTACATTTCTTTGTGGCTCTCGCTTTACTGGCATTCTTCAGCTTGCTCGAATGGCAGATTTAACACAAACTTTTCTTTCATGAAATTTATCTCAGCTGTTCACCCCAGTAACCAATCAGATTCTAGCTTTTCGATTCCTCGTGCGTCAGAATCAAATCACTGAAGCGCGAGAGTACGTTTAGACCAGAGATCATCTACCTTCAATTTTCACAAATTACGACAGAGGTTCCCAAAGTGGGCAAAAACATACCCTTAAAAAAAGGTTTTTGCTTCCAATTTGGAAGACTGCTGGCTATGTGATTCAAGAACATTCCATGTTGTCCAGAGTAGATATTGACCTCACTGTAAATAAGCCCAGAATAAAATATGCCTACACATGTATTACCTATTTTTTTCTGTAATTTTATTCAAAACTATAAACTTTTTGCTTAAAAAAGGAGATAGTATTTAATTACGCTATAGATCAATTGCACGTGACGTCATCACCACTTGCGGTGCCCTTCAGAGTTTTTTTGGAGGACCAAAAGCGCTTTGTTTGCATAGAATTTCAATGGAGACTTTTGCTATCAGTTAATTTTCTTAACATTTATCGCTTGAAGTTGCAATTTTTTTCGGAAGTCGCAAAGACTGATAAGGCAGCTAAATATTAGGACACCAAATGTAAACGAATATACTAAAAACAAGAGATTTTTTTACTATATTTGGTAAGCTAACCTGGGACAGTAGGATTAGCAATTACCGTACCTAATTTGAAATTCGCAACAACCCCACGTAGGCAGTGGCGTTGAGAAGGGTCAAGGCGATAAACTGGGGATTGTGTAAAGAGCCCAAATTAGTAAAAGAAGCTACAATTTGACTCCTTTTTAAAAAATTATTTCGGCATTTTTGAGAAAAGAATTTAACTTAATGTCCCCGAAAAGTCCGTTTTCAGCTAAACTTTTTGTGTGTTTTTTATTGAGAAGGCATTGATTTGCCTCCTACTGGAACAAATTGGTTCATCAGTTCTCTCAAAAATTAAATCGCGAATCAGGATCAACCTCGCAACACTCCTAAAAACCGACCTATTTTATGCGTGTAACACCTATTGTGCTTGGGGGAGAGGGGGAGGAAAGGCACTTTTGTCTCAAAACAAGGTTGAGAACTTTTTTGGAAATTAAGTTTTTTTGCATGACTGTTTGGCGATATTCAGCTTCAAGTAAGCGTGAAGACCTCTTTTTACGCATATTTTTAAAGATTCTGGGGGTGAATGGGAGGGGAGACTGGAGGCATTTTTGTTTTACCACAAAGTCGAAAATCTTTTTATGCGAGATATCGTATCATTTGTGATTGACTTCTTTTTTCTACCCTTGGTCCACTTCTATTTATATTGTTCATTAATGACCTTCCTGACCACACTAATTTCAATGTAAGAACGTTTGCTGATGATACAGTGCTTTTTATTAAAAGTAAAAAGTTGCATGAGCTTGAAAGTATTGTTACATCGGAACTTCATAAAATTAGTGAATGGACTAAATTCCACAGACTATCATTAAATTTAAATAAAACAACCTATATGATTATTTACAACTCAAAAAATAAAAACAAAGAAAAAAGTTTTAAAATAAAATTATGTGAAAATGATATCAAACAAAGTCATACGATCAAATATTTAGGCTCAATGATCATTTAATGATCAAATGATCATTTAAACTATGTTTATAAAAAAGTCTCTCAGGCAGCTGGAATAATATCAAAAATAAGGCATTATGTCAACAAAAAACTCTGCTCATGATGTATTATTCTTTTGTGTACTGTCACTTACAATATGGCATTCTAACTTGGGCCAATGCCAATAAATCAGTAATAAAACCACTGAAAACACTTCAAAATCATATACTACGTTTAATGTCTTATAAAAAAGTTAAAAGACAAAACAAATTTAAACAAACTGTATCTGTTTTTTGATATTCTTAAATTGGAAGATATATTTGTATTTGAAATGGCTAAATTTATGTATCAATATCACAATAACACTTTAGCAGAACTTTTTCAAAATTATTTTAAACGTTCCTCTGAATGCCATAAATACTCGACAAGATCTGCAACTAACCAAAACCTGTTTGTCCCTCGAGTGAACACTACACATGGTCAATTATCTTGCCTATATACAGGAGTAAAAATATGTAATAATCTTCGTTTAGAAATTCGGTCCTTGTCATATGTCAGCTTCAAAAAAGAATTGAGAAAGATGTTAATGGCCAAATATGAACAAAAATAAAGATAATTTGGGCGTGTAAGTAAATATATAAGCAAATATATATTGAACTTAGTAAATATATATCGATAGCTTTGAACTGCTGGTAAAAGCCAACCTATACCTATATATAAATATATATATATATATTATACATTTTTTCACACCTGCTTGTGCATTTAGATGTGCTTAGCAAATAATTTCATGTGAGTGTGTGTATATGTGTGTGTTAGTTCGTATCTGTATATACTTTTATCTGCTTTTCGTTTTATTTTTTGCATTTTTTGTACATAGATTAGGGTTGCTTATATTGTCTTCAACAATTATATACACAAGGGAGTAGTTGACTAGATGGCTGCTCATGTGGCTTTTCCTGCTCCTTTCCGATCAGTGTGTACCAAATAGCCTTCATAACTAGGTGCCTGTGTTGAAATGGATACAACTCCGTAGGAATTGTAATGTAAAGCATTTCGTAATAATTGATTAGGCCACATTTTGGTTGTGTTTTATTATTATCAATTTAATGTAATTGTATTTACTTGTACTTTAGCGCTGATCTGGAATAAATACTACTTACTACTACTACTACTTCTTTTGTTATTTTCAGCCTCAAACAAAAATAATGACTTTTTCTGCCTATGTTGCCCATTTTTGATAAATCTGGGGAGCTTAAGATATTTATATCTCAAATCAAAATTGAGGCCTTTTTTATAGATCATCTTTTTTTTTGAGCGATTCTTTTGCTCCATACAATCAAAGCTGAAGACCTTTTTTGGAAATTGACCTTTCGCAAGTGAGTCCTTTGCCTATTTTCGAGATTTTTGGAAACGGGAGGGCTGAAAATATTTTGGATGGGTGTGCACTTATTTCTTTTACATTGATAGTATATTCAGATAGAAGGTGTAGCAAAAGTGCATGACCTCTCCAACCTAATTTTCGCGTAATGAGTCTAAGAACCTAGCTTCATATCTTTTCTGTAAATATATACCAGCAATTTAATGCGGAGGTTCTACACGTGACCCGTTGCATTCTGCTATACAGGGGGTCTTCGACTTACGACGTTGATCCGTTCTTTAGGTGCTGTGTAACCCAAATTTCAGTGCAAGTCGGAACATCATAAATAAATTACTCTTACGTACTGTGCTGTAAAGTATTGTACTATAATAAAATGTAATAATTAATGTAAAAAACGTATTTTATTTGAAAAAGAGAAAACAATTCCATACCACACGATTTAAATAAAACATTAATAAGATGGTAGAGAAGCTGGAGTAGTAGAGGCAGCTAAGGCAGGCGGTAGAGGCTTTGTAGCGGTAGAGGTAGCTGACGTAAAGGGTGCAGGTCTCTCTACTTTCTTGAAATACTGCTCCAGCTTAGACTGGACAGACAGGATCCTCTTCCCATCCAAGATCTCTTTGTAACACTGCAGTAAATCTATGATGCCTCTGGAAACCCTAACGAACCTTTCCATGTTAAGATCCTGAGCCTCAAAAGTTGCCAACACTTGCTGTATCTCAGCAAAACTTTTTGTCAAGCCCTGCCTTGTGAAAGCCTCAGGCTCTGGGATGGGGGGTTTCTTCTTCATCCTCTATAATCTACTTCTCCAGTTGTATCAAGTCCCCAGCAGATAACTCCTCTCCATGAGATTCCAACAGCTCTATTCAGTATTATTTTTTATATTTTTATGGGGCGCGTTCGTAACCTCGAAACAGCGTAAGTCAAGACGGTTGTAACCCAAGGACTACCTGTATTGTCGGTATTGGAACAGCTAGCGATCAAATTCTGCAAAAAACATTGTATTAATAATTATAAAGTTATCCTCAACTACGTAAATACTGTGCAAACCACAGTTGAAAAGAAAAAGGATAAATTGTAAAACATAATTGTACTAAAAAAATTTTAATATCAGGTCATTACAACAACAAGTTTACCAGTCGTTCAAATTAAATTCAGAGATCACACAGCAACCAAAGTTGTAGAAAGTAGAAGGTCCATGTTTAAAACCAACAAAAATCTTATCATTTTGAGCTTCACATCTTCCCTCTTTGCATTGAAATTGGTCTGGGATCAATCCGTAGATTTACCTCAATGACATTGTGCCCAAAAATAAAAATAGTGAGAACATTTCAAGATAGGAGGGATAAAAGGTAGAAGAAACTGAGTTCCTTGTATAGCATTGACGTAGACAACACAAAACAAAAGTGTTGATCACACGTAAGCTCTTTCAAGGTTGAGTTATTGGTCATTGCGCAGAGAGAACTTACGCTCAACATAACTGAATTTCAGCTAGTAAAAGTTCTGGTGGAGTACGATCAAGCCGAAGCCATGATATGCTCATAAGAAAAACAAACCCATACACCATTCAATAACACAAGTTGTGAATAAACAATACGAATATATAGCTATCCTATTTAATTTGACAATATTTTCATCCTTAAGTGTAGCAGAAGGAAAAAGAATAAAATATATGCGAATGTGATAGTCCAGATTTAGATTTTTTATGCACAATTTCGATATCGAATAAAGAAAATTAGTCCATAAAAACGAAAAACAAAGCAGTCTTTTTGCTTTTTCTGTGGTCTTGGGCAAACCAATCCAATCCACCACAGCTGTATGATAAATCATCTAAAATTAGATAAAGTCAATGATTCAATGCATTTATTTCTGAAAGTCATGGAATCATAATGGCACCAGTTCTGGTAGACCCTGCAAAGTTATATCTATCAGCTTTGCTTTCCATCAATATTTTACCGGCACGATGGTGTAGTGGTTAGAGCGTCTGCTTCGCAGTCGGTAGACCTGGGGTTCATTCCCCTTGTTGAGTCATACCTAAAGACTTTAAAAAATGGTATCCACAGCTTCCCTGCTTGGCGCTCGGCATTTATGGGAGATTGTGGAGAACAAGCCGGCAAGTTCGCTTGTTGTGTCCTTGGGCAAGGCATTTAACGGGACGCCCCCGCCTTTATGTGGAAGACAGGTGGCCCAGACATCTCGGAAATGGCAACTCCCAAGTGAGTGCGGACTTCCCGTCCAAAATATAGCGATGCAATTCGCTTTCTCGTGAATGGAGGATAAATATGAACAATACAAAAAAAAAAATATATTTACGCTGCTTAAACGACAATCCTTTTTAAAATCTGCAGTTTTCAAAAGTAACTACTCAATGACTCAACATGTCACATAAAAAGTTCTAATCATTTATATGGATATGAAAATGACTGCTGGATCAGCGTAATAAATGAGCAAAACAGCAAACACTCGTACGAAGCAATTTAAACATAAATAGCCTTTTTGAGACCATTTTAAATAACATAGCAATCACGCTTTTGTGACATCATAGTTTTGGTATCGCACTTTAGAGCAGCAAAGGCCCAGTCATATTTTACATTCAATCAAAACGGCAACAAGCTATAAGAAAGCAACAATGGTTTATTGCATCAAACTTACACAGTGCAGCTGCCCTAGTGGAGTGCGAATGTGTCATTTAATTCTTTCACAATACTTACCAGTGCATGGAATCTATTCCAATTGGTTTTATTTCTGAGGAATGCTGTATTTCAGAATTTCTTTACGGAAATTGTAGATAACAAACAAGAGGAAAGATTAATGAATCTCATTCTATACAGTGGCCATCAGAAACGGAGATTCAGTAGCAACTAAAAGTGGGTAACGCCAAACGACAGTAGGAGCTAGTGATTTATTAGGCACTGTTATAAAAAGGTTGCCTACACAAGCTAACTACTCATACATCTAAATTACAACTTTCAGATTGCAAATATAAAAGCAAAAAATTCACTTAAGTAACACACAATTAAGTAAATTTTTTGCTATTATATTTGCATTTCACACAATCACAGAAAATTAGCTCTGTTGAAAAAATGTTTGTAAAAAAATATGAAATACAAAGTATTGGCTGTATCTGTGGGAACCAGTTAATACTTGTTGTTGAGAAAGCGTTAAGGTAAAATAGAAAATTTTACTTAAAAATGGTCACGAACATCTTATGATATCATAGATCAACCTATTACATCATACTAATAACCCTCAGCCAGTTTCTACCTTATTGGACCTTATTATGCGAGTGTAAAAACACTCAATAACAAAAATCCTGAAAATTGCTACCTAGCAACTAGCAACCTCCATATTTTGTTAAAAAACAATAAACTCCGTAATCGAGAGTGGACTTTTGTCTTGCATTTTGGGAACCTGTCTTTAGATATTGCATTTATTTAAATTATGAAAATTATATAGTTTAAAGAATAGATGGAATACTTTAAATTGGTTACTTTCAAATAGTGGAACCAGTACTCAATTATCTTTTTCTACTTGTTGATGTAATACTAAGCACAGGATCTAAAAGCAGATAATTTGTGCAGCAGGTCAAAAAAATATTGTAATTTCTTAACACCAACAGCATTAATAATTTGTTTACAAAACCTGAAACAAAAAGTTATGAGTAACTCGATAGAAATATATTTTAAGCATGTAATGAGTAGCGGATAAAGTTTGATTTCTAGAAACAGTTGAGTGGCAAGTTTAAAAGCAACACTGGTTTCTCTACATTATGTCATAAACACTTTGACGTGTTGAGATTACAACTTGAGTTTGTTGGGGTGTAGCCACAACTTAGGTCGTTGGGGCTTTACTTATTCTGCTGACAAATGTAGACCTCAGACGTAGCCTTTCTTATTGCCCAGATTGGAAAGACATCGATGTTTGATTCTTAATTGCTTTCTATCTGCTGGTTGATGGCTTGCAACAAATTTGCTGCAAAACGAAGCTTATATTTAGAATATTAATTAAAGTTGGATGATGATTAAAGCAAAAAAAGAATTGTAACAGCAATTAATCAGAATCTTGGATTTGACCCATACAATAAGTTTACAATATATGAGGACAACATCAGCAGATGAAAAATAGCTAATAGTCTACCGATTAAAAGACATTTCAGCCATTCAGGCAGCCCACAGGCTTACTAGTATTGCTAGGCTTACTCGTGTATTGTACAGTTGCAAACTATACCAGTTAGGCTTTATGCACATTCTAAAAATGGTCATGCAAACTCGATGACATTTGTAGCTACCCTTTTACTTTTTTAAATGTTTGCAAGTTAACTTTACGTTTTGTGGTGATTACGTGCTTATTTAATTTTGCTTTGCTTTGTGTTGACTGTAAATTAATTTGTATTTGGCTTCATTTTTCATATCACAATCAGTATTTCCTATACCTGATGTTAAATATCAATGTTAACATTTGGTATAGGAAATTGCATTGCTTTCACGCCAACCTTATCAAAACTCCATTGCTTTATCGTGTCACGTGATTCGTGTGCATATATATGTTCGTATCGTCCGATTTAACCATTTCTGCAATAATTCTGTTCTGTTATATACTTACTGATTGTTATCACCAATAAAAAGGAACAACTCTATATTGAGTGAAAATTAGCCTTAGATTACAGTAGAATTAACAATATAAGCGAACTCACAACAGTTTAAACACCTGAAAGATAAATGTTCAAGCTGCTTTCCCAGTTTCCTTTGCAACTTTATGTATGATTTTAGGCATCAAGAAAACCTAGTTCCTTTGCTAGCACATTCAACAACGGCACAAAAAAAAAGATCATTATTGTATTCTACCCTTATCAAAGCATAGAAGATGAACCATCACGTTTGCAGTTGTAAATCCTTTATACATTAAAGCGGTTTGGCTATTTTTTTGTTAGTATGGCAAACGTTTAGTCAAAAAAATGCTATCTTTTTACAGAATTAAATCAAAATTTGGTAAATTTTCTTGATCTGATCTGCCACTAATAAAAAAATTTCTCAAACAGCCATATCTTTTTAATTTTCCAAAATTATTGTTTTGCTTCCAATATCTTTACATTGTAAAAATTAAATTTTGGTCCTCCAAGGATTTTCAAACATTTTCTCAACGATTGGTGTAGGCAATTTACGACGTCAATACCTATATCAGGACAGTTGCATGTCAAAAATTGCAAGTGTATGATTGGCTGCGAGCGGCAAACAAAAAGCGACACACTACACACTCGCTTTCGAACCACACTTTTTCAAGTGCGTGATCACTCATCATCAAAATGCGCTTTCGAAAAATGTGTTTGACCACTTTTCAATGTTTTTGCATTGAATTGAATAAGAGTGATACCGTTTTTTAAAAATAAAATAAATAATATAGATAGTAGTTAAATAAAAGTTAAATATGTTGTTTTACTGATGTTAAGGCATAAATCTGAAGACAAAGTCAGCTAAGAAGTGTTAAGGTTTGTTTGTTATTGCCACTAGTCAACCTGATTTTATGGGCTGAACATGTAGGCTCATTTGCTGTCAGCTTCTGTTAGAGTTTCACATTCGAACAATTAGCGTATTTGGGAATGCTGGAGTTTAAGTTATTTGTAATGTGCAACCTATGCAGTATATTTACTTGCATAAGCATACTGAAAAGTTGTAAACCTAAATTATACTGAACAGCCTAAATGACAGGGCAGACTTCTGTACCGTTTGTCATGAGTTGGATTAGATATTGATGGAAATCATCAGCAGTCTTTTGAAATTTTGTGTCAATAGTGCTTGCAGATCAGTTGCATTGACCGGTCAGGTGTAATTTTGTGACCCTATTTATTCCTTAAACAAGTTTTTTGGCTATTGCCTAGGCTACTGGATCAAGTAGGCTAAGGGTAATTGAAAACAGTGCCGGTAGTAATGCTCTGAAAATGCTGATGTGCCTGCAGGTATCTAATTGGCATGAAGTTATTTTTGTAAATAATATAAATAAAGGATAAATAAGATTTAGATGACACTTTTTTTAGAGCCGATTTTTTGGCCAATTAGCACACAGTACTAAGTATAGACTAGCCCAATATTCCCCAAACTGTGTGCGTGGACAATTCGCAGATGTGCTGCGGTTTTTTTTTACTTAATATTTATACTTAAAATACTAAATATTTATCAGCAAAAATTGAGTTAATGCTGCCATGAATAATGGTCGATAACGTTGGAGATTGTGTTATGTTTCCTAAAAAAGTAGTGACCTCCCCCCAAAAATCTTTACTAGCTCACTAGCCAATTGAAAAGCCTAATTTCTAACAAATCGTTTTTAATTCAATTATTTGTTTCCAAAGATCCAACTAGCAATAATTCATTCCAATTTTTAAATAATTTCTCGTTAGTTTTCAAAATAACCCCAAAAGTTGGTGTTCGCCTTATACCTTTCCAGCATAAGTTACAGCTTTTGGTCAGCCAATTTTTTTGGCGCGAAATGTGTGAGGTCATGTGCAACCTTCCTATATAAATTTCTAATTATTTAGTTGGCAGCTACAAAAATTGACCACACTCTAAGTTGAAACATGGTTCAAGTAGTTTTCTTCTGCGAGTGTGATTTTAGAACTTAATGTGCGGCTAAGTTAATGTCGAAATTTACAATTTTATAGTTTGAGAAAAATTGATGCAGCGTGAAGAAATATCAAGTTCAGTTGTACATTTTTTCTGCAATCACAAGGAAAAGTTTTTGATGGGTCTAGCATACAAGAACATGTGTGTACTTAATCCTTTCTCTGAGTGGCCAGTAATGTCCTGCTGGTTGGTGAGGTGCATTTTTACCACAAGCCGCGGCAATTGCTGTGAAGCGCTTTTCCCAAAAACTTAAAACTGTTATAGCCTTTTTTTTAATTTGCAATATTTATTCTTCATTCTCGAGAAAGCGATGTATCGCTATGTTTTGGACGGTAAGTCCGCACTCGCTTGGGAGTTGCTATTTCCGAGGTGTCTGAGTCACCTGTCTTCCCCATAAAAGTGAGGCGCCCCGTTAAATGCCTTGCCTGAGGACACAACAAGCGAACTTGCTGGCTTGTTCTCCACAACCTCCCATAAATGCCGAGCGCCAAACAAGGGAGCTATAGATACCATTTTTTAACTCTTTTGGTGTGACTCGACAAGGGGAATGAACCCCAGGTCTACCGACTGCAAAGCGGACGCTCTAATCACTATGCCATCGTGTTGGTTAGCCTACATCAAGTTTGGATTTGTTGCCTCAATAAACAGTAATGCGGCCAACTCTTTTTTACCTGTAAACACTATTTTCTGTCATAAGGAAGCATCATATTTTATCCATAGTATCTAAGCTTGCATAGATATTTTGAGCTTACACTATATCTTTGCTGGTTTTTATGCAGTTATTAGTAATAATTGTATATAGACTAACTTTTTCATTTAAGTTTAGAGAGACAGTAATATGTCATAAAACTAAGTGTTAAATAGCCCGCATGTGTGCTATGTATTGATAATTCTTTTCGGCTTAGGTAGTAATGGCTGTCATACTATGCAAAAAATTTGGTCAGCAATCATAGAAATTAAATATGGATCAGTTATTTGACTCACTTGGTCGTGAGCTACGATACATTGAATACAAAATACGGCAACATAGAGCTCAGTCAAAAAAAGAAAAGCAAAATCGCCACGAAAAACAAAATAATCATGATGATCATCATCACAGACAGCATGAAAACAATCATCACTGGCCTCCGGTAAAGTTTTGTTGCAATACTGAATATAACTTATGAAACAGAGTAGTGTTTAAGTAAAAGAAATTTTTTATAAATGATTCATCATTAGAGTCAAAATACTCTATGAAACTCTGAAGCATCTCCTATATTGTATCAAGGTGGGTTTTGGTGTGCCGCAAACAAAAATATTACTATAAAGATCATCTACAGCAGCTTTGGTGGTACTGCCAGTTTGCTTATGAAATCACATTTGGCTTGGTCCCAGCATAAATTTTATCTTATTCCATGCATTAAAATTTGCCTGTAACAGCATCATCTATGGCGTCTATTTCCACATAACAGAACCATTTCTGGTTTCTCAGATATATTTTATTCATTTATAATGGCAATCTAGGCCATTATTTTAGCCACAAATGATAATTACAGTAAAATCTAACTTGTTAGAACTCCTGCAGACGATTTGTCTTGTTGATTTTGCTACTGTAGGCTACTGTATGTCTTTGGCAGCAAAGACTTTGCTTGATTAATCTCACATCAAAGCAATCTGAAAATGACCTAAAAAACAATTAAAAACAAATACTTGCTGATAGTGTCAACTGAAAGCTACAGTGGTTGCCAAGTAAATTATAATACCTTAAAAAATCTCTAAATTAAAAAGCCAAACAAACGAAAATATATCTCCCTTTGAAAAGATTTAAAACTGTTGGTCAATTCAACAATGGTACCCAGTACAACTAGGAACAGATAAAACTACTTCAGAACCAAAAAAATTAATGAATAAATCTGACTCAAAACCAAAACAGCTGAGTATCTGTGACTTTTTTGGATAAATTATGAAGTGCTGTGTTACGTGTAGCTTATGACACTTATTACATATCTGTTGCACGACAATTTTTTTATGCATTGTATTTTCTGCACAAGTTATCCTAACTTGGTGGTTTTTCATTGAATGGTAAACCCGAATGGATAGAACATCTTTTTGTTGAATCAAAAGACAGTTTTGAAATAACACCAACTCTTTTCAATCTAATAGAGGTGCTGCTATAAGCAAATTACAGTGTAATTCCTTGGTAAAAGAGGAAAAAGTAAATTGCAATATCTGATTTTCTGGACTTGGCTTGACCAATGTGGCATGATTTGCAATATTTGGTAAAAATTTCTTGCCCAGAGATTGGATAATATCTCTGCATTAAATTGATTGCTTTTTTTACTGATTTCTCAACTTTTTTTTCCGAAAGAGACTAAGTTGCTGATCATAAATTAGATAGATATCTAAATCTAAATGATTTGACTTGATCAGTACTTGGCATCAGAGGTGTGGTTGTAGAATTCTGTAAATCCCTAGAAAAACTTAAGATTGTTTTTTGGTGCAGTGGTACAGCCTTTTTTGCACTACTAACTGATTTTATTTTGGCATTATTATTACGGACCAGCTTTCAAAGATGCTAAAAGGTCTGAATTTCAGAGGGGTCAAGCTGTGAAAAGAGTCTTTTCAATTTTTATAAACATCTGTGGCATGGCTTTTGGAAGTAAAAAGGTCGTGACTCCAACTTCTTGGTACACTTTTCAGGTTCACTTTCTAAAAAGGTAACTGCAAAAATTCGAAAATTACAAAAGTGCACCTGAAGTTTTTTTTGGTAACAGCGTACCAGCCTGGTAGGCTCCCGCATGCGTCCCTGGTTGGTACGAAGCTGCGGACTGATGGTTAGGGATCACTAGATTAGTGCCCAAGTGCAGAAGTAATGTTATATTGGTTCTCAACTTTCTTTTTGCATTCAGATCGCGAAGAAAATATAAATGTTGTTGTGGACTATAACAAAAGAACCTAATTAAGCTACAAAAAAGCGAAATAATGATGACAAGAACTTTTAACCCATGGAACACAAGAGAAAAAGAAAGTTTAAAACACTGCAAAATAATCTTGTGATTTTCTAACCAGCAGTCACCAATAAATGTTGTTGCGCTTGGTGCAGGCCTTGGTTTGAACCTGAAGCATGAGCTGCGATGCGAATCGCTCTTTTCCTTGGCCTTGCCACTTACAATGAAACGCTCTGGATACTCAACTCACAGTCTTGTGATGCAAAGTCTGGACACTTTTTCCACCGCGCTAGTATGCCGCCAAACATAGGCCATATGCATTTAGGTGTAATCTGAAATTGATTTTTCTTTTGACTTTTTGCCATGAGCATTTGTTTTTAAACAAAATTGATAAATATTTACTCGCACTTGAATGAAGAGAGCTTTTGAAAAATGCTAAGAGCCAATGCATGTGGTGCTTATTGAGCGGCAGCATTGCTCAACGCGATAAAAGGCTGGTTTCTGATTATGTGATTGCCAAATCTTTTAGTTGTTGTGCTCTTTAAAAAGGCACTTAAGCGCAATATATTTTGCATGGATGCTGGCTTGTATAGATGCGCTGTGCTCGCACTACTGACAACTCTGAGGTGGGTTTGAAAACAACCGTGTTCTATGCATAACCGCTAAGGTTTCACCGTTACCAGAGAATAAAAATATAACGGTATTAAACCTGCGTTTGATGTGGTTTGTCATGTATGGATTGTGACTGGTTGAGATGTATGTTCTTTGTGTTCTTTGGTGGCAGTGAAATCTGTTATTTGTACATTAGAGATGTATTAATGCCGGCTTTGCTGAAATTGCTAATCCCAATGACTTTGTACAAAAATAAAAATTTAACACCAGTTGGTTTTCCAAACCTTGACTGCCAACTTTCCTAGTTTACAAAACCGAAGTTTTACGTAGGCACACATAAGTTGTGTTTCTAGAACGTTAACTTGCAATTTTAATCAAAGTCCACTGCTAGGTTGTTAGATCGCAATACAGCGGATTTTTGTTTGTAGCAGTACACTAACCATGCAGACATTTTTTGTCAAATCTGAGTCTGACACAAAGCTTTACTCGAAAACCAATGATCTCATAATCATGAATTTGAAACACAAATCAGTAACGTTGAAAGTGCATCCTCACCGTTTATAGAAACACTGAATTGGTATTAAGGAAAATACATTGCATGTAACCAAAGGCTTTGAAAGATCAGCTTATTTGGCTAGTGCTCAAAACATACCATTTCGACTACATTTAATCAAATTGAACTTGGATTTGTAAAAACTGTTAGTCCAAGTCTGAGATAAAAACCCACTAGTACAATAGTGAACTTTGTAATGTGTAGAACTGCCGCGACTGGCCTGGTAAAAGTCGCTACGTACTTTTTCTGGCCTATTATGACGTCATCATGTGCGAGAGCGCGCGCATAAAACTAAATAGAGAAACAAAGAATTTTTCACGCTACGCCTAATGGAAACCAGCGTTTAGTCTCGCTAGCTTTTAGCCGGTAGACGCGCAACTACATTTAACAACTTTAAGTATTGTTAACTACATTTAACAAGCTTAAGCAGCTATGTAAAGTAGGTTATTAAGTCGGTTCATGAAAGCAAAAATTGCAGGGTCAATTGGTAATGCTTTCAAATCTTGCCTTGACCACCCTGTTGCGTCCTCTGAAAAAGCTTTTGCAGTTATATATTTTTCATGGTGGTGGTAAAAAATGCACTACGCAAGTAGACACCGATAAAAATTTCTTTTTTTAGTAAATATGTTTCATGTGTACTAGTTATACATCGATGCCGAAATTAGACGTTAGAAAACTGATGTATCAGCCACATTATTAATGCATTTTCTCTTTTTCAAGGATGCATCGGCCGATATGTTCTGACCTATGACCTTTTACTAAAACTGATTTTTCACTTTCCATTGGCATTCTAAACGAAAACCGGTTACTCGTGCCAAAACAAAATTCCTTAAACTCCATTAGTATTTGTTGAAGGAAAATGTTCTCCCCATGATAAAAGAAAAAAAAGAAGGGTAATTGACGATGAGACATATACACGTTTTCGCTTTTTAATGTACATGATTACGTCATAATAGGCCAGTAAAAAGTACGTAGCGACTTTTACAAGTCTAGTCGCGGCAGTTCTACTCACTACAAAGTTCACAATTGTACTTGTGGGTTTTTATCTCAAACTTGGACTAACAGTTTCAACAAACAAACCAACCCTAAATCTTCCTTTCAAGTGTCGCTGGTAAGCTGCCTACTTATTGACGACTAAATTTCTATATTTGGTGATTTAGGTTTCACTTTGTGCCAGTTTAAGAAATTTTTCTTTCTGAGATAGCATTTAGCTGTAGTCAACCCATTTTGTCCTAGCGTTGCATAAATGCAACGCAAAACATTGTGGTGAACATATTTGGGTGGTATCATCAAAAATAAGTTGTTTAGAATTGATTTTGTTTTAGCAGTATAGCGAGCACTTTTACTAATAAATATGAAAAGAATACAAACTTTGGCTGAAAAATTTTTATCTAAATAATGTCTGAAAATGCAGGGTGTTCTACAGGCACTCGAAAATATGAGAACAAAAATAGAAAAGAGTATGGTATACTTTAAAAGTTAAAAAGTCCTCACAAATTTTTGATATGATTCTTTGTAGTGTTCAAATTCCTAGTTTATAACTCCGAAATACTTTACTGACTTGGCTTTTCCTTTTTTTACTAATCAAACATTGGGTTGCATATATGCTAGACTTTTTACTGATCGTACTAGTCAATGCCACTTAACGATCATTTTCTATGCTTGGCGTATCTAACAACCAGTGATTTATCAATAATAGAACCAATCTATTCAAGGGCATTGCAAAGACATGAAAACTTTGAAATAGGATTGGACTATTATCCAATGTTTAGCGCCATTGTGGTTGTTCTGCAAGTCAGGAAAATAATCAAATGCAGCACAATATTTTTCCTTAGGAAAACTCGTACGCTCCGAGGGATTCCAGGTGTGATGATGCTTCTAAGGCAGTTGAGTGTGAAGAACAAACTAGAACACACAAAGCTTTAAATGGTGGACGAAGAGTAACCTTGACTGATAAAGATAGATTGGAAAAAACTTTAAAAGAAAGCACAACGGTTGCTGCTAAAATCTTGGAACGCACTCGAGGTTATGAAAAATCAACTGACACCTCGGCTTCTATCGACCCGTGGAGCGTCCCTACACAAAGCAATAAATCAGATTATCCAACTTCTTGTTCGTGGGATTCTAATAATAAACATCCAAAATTTATTTCGCTTCCAAATGCAGAGACTTCAATAAGTGTTTCTACAAAAGAACCTGTTCAACAGTTTGATAATATGTCTACACCTGCCAATCAAGAATGGCCAGCTTCTGCAGAACAACCAAATTTCGGTGAAGGTTTTGATCCCTTTGCACTTGCAACTAATGAGGAAACTGATGATTTATTGGGATTTAATGATATCAATGCATCAAATTTGACCCAACAAAAACCCCAAAGTAAAAATTTTAAAGATACGGTTACCAATTTTCTAGGTGTTGATGCCGCCCAAATACTTAACGTTAATGACCTCATCAGCTCACCGCAATCTCGAAATGTCATACCAAATCCGTAT
The DNA here is from genome assembly GCA_963675345.1 of Trididemnum clinides. NCBI lineage: Eukaryota > Metazoa > Chordata > Ascidiacea > Aplousobranchia > Didemnidae > Trididemnum > Trididemnum clinides. The sequence continues at coordinate 32,549,872 of OY776290.1, read as the reverse complement.
CAAAAAAAGAATAAAATTCTAAATGAATTGAAGAAACCAGACGGAATTCCACTCGCTTCCCCACCCATTCCAACTTGGACCACTGATTTCTCTTCTCCAAATAATGTGGAGACATCAATGATGCAACCCATTGTCTTTACGTCAACCTCAATTCAACAAACTGGTCCCTTTGCCAATCAACCAAGTCAAACATCCCAAAATAATAATTTCTTTTAGAATTTTATTTTGGATAGCTTTGTAATTACGTTTAGTCCGTATTTCGCCTAGTGCCGTTTTACACGTTGAGTTTTATAAAATATTTGGAAAGTTGTATGGAACACAATGTTTTCATTAGATGTGTGATAGAAAATTTGTTAGGACTGTGATCCATGATGAGTAATTGTTGGCCATCTAATAAATATAATTTGAGGCTTGTCTCCACAGAATAAAACTGTTGTAAAAACTCGACTCTTCTAAGATTTCCAAAAAATAACAAACATTTGGAAAGGGTTCGCCAGCGGTATGATACGGTTGATTGAGATTGGCCTCTGCAATATGTTGACATATCCCTGGTTTACTGATTAGATGCGTCTAGTACAAAAACCAAACGCGTTGGTGTGATTTTCGATGGCTCTTGAGCAGTCAAATGACGGATCTTCATGAGCAATCAAATTTACAAGATTTGTCGCATGAAGTTAATGTTTGTGATCTACCGTTTATCCTCGCATATAAGCCGAGCTTAAAACTCAATAAAAAAATTGCCAAACTAAGGAGTCGGCTTATATGCGCATAACTATGATCGCACTCTTTGTTCTCAATATAAGATCGTCTACGCATTTACGATTGACATTGAAGAACTGGGAAGATCTCTTTGGGGAGTCCGACAATGATAATGATGATGAATTTGATGGATTTTTTTTATTTTTTTATTTGCCATATTTATCCTCCATTCACGAGAAAGCGATGTATCGTTATGTTTTGGACGGTAAGTCCTCACTCGCATGGGAGTTGCCATTTCCAGGTCACCTGTCTTCCACATAAAGGTGGGGCGTCCCGTTAAGTGCCTTGCCCAAGGACACAACAAGCAAACTTGCCGGCTTGTTCTCCACAATCTCCCACAAATGCTGACCGCCAAGCAGGGAAGCTATAGATACCATTTTTTAAAGTCTTTAGGTATGACTCGACAAGGGGAATGAACCCCAGGTCTACCGACTGCGAAGCGGACGCTTTAACTGCTATGCCATCGCGTCGGTTTTGAGATACTTCTTACTATTATTAATAAAAATAAAGCACAACAATAATGGTTATCATTTCGTAAATTCTCTTCTGCAACCTTTTGCTGTAATAGGTGCGTACGGCTTGTTACGATTTATAGGGTCGGCTTATATGCGAATTTTTATAAATTTACCGTTTTAAGGTTGTTTTTCAAGAGTCGTCTCATATGCGAGAATATACGGTACTTACATGTCAGTGCATTCAAGAGTCATACTATGGCGTCATTAGTTAGAACCTTGCGCCCATTTTTTTCCGTTTTGTGCATGAAATTTCGGACGCTGTAGAGCAATATAGATAGCGGTTTATTTATTCGCGCCCCATTCACATGTTACACTTTCCGCTAGATCCATTCGTGAATGGTTGAGCGCAGACCCTCGATGCCAGTTTGAAGACTGTTATGTTTTACCTATGCAAATTCAAGCCCAAGGGATCGGACGGGTTGAGTTTTTTGTCAGAAACAAAAGTGCTGAGATGAGAGGTGTTGGCCTGCTTCTCGTCCCAATTTAAAATTTGGTTCATCCAATCTGCCACACATCGGACTCCAAAATAATACAGAGCAATTCAGGTGCAGCGGGCACAGAGGGAAGTCTTGAGTAAAAAGTGCAAGTTCTGAAGCGGTCTAAGCTCTTGCCCTATGCTTTGTGTCGCAGAATACGCTAAAATGCAGTATTATTAAACTTTATGGAGCGTACAAATCACGTGTTTTACTTTTTATGAGAACTGGCTCTGGACCCAGTAGCTAATCCATGGGACGAAGCATCCCCCCCACCAACCTATGCACGTTTTGATTTCGAATCAGCAAAGCGACGTCGACGTTTTCAATTTGTTTTGATAATACGTAACTTTTGACTGTGACAATATTGGTCGACAAATAAAAAAGGATGATCTTCGATTCGAATTGAAAAATCCGTTAGTACAGACCTCTCGTTTGCAACCAGTGTGCGACAGCACCATCGGTTTGGTGGGATTAAAGCTACGAAAAAGTACACAGGACCTTAAAACGTGTACTTTTTCGTAGCTTTAAATTATAGTTGAATTGTAATAGTTTGGTTAAGAATCCAAGGGTGGACATTTCATCACTCCCTACCAGTAGTTTCTGCATCTGCTAGTATGCTTTCTGGCCTACTAGAAAACATTATATGCGTTTTATTGTGTGGAGTACGTCCACGAAAACATCAAATATATTGTTGCTGTGAGAAACAGCTGTATTGGCCGTTTTACCGCCGCTTCTATTTGGGAGATTCTGTCTCTAAATACCTTGCTCATCAGAGCCCTTCAGCGCACGAGCACACACCAACTTGCAGAACATGGAGACTGTATTAAAAAAGTTTACAAATTGGCTGTACTACATGCATCAATCACAACACGCTAAGTATATCTGGCTCTAGTTATCACAACTTATTGAAGACTACTGAAAAATCTCATAAAATGCAATCCATTCAAGCAAAGAAATGACCACAGCGAAGCAAGCGTGTATTGTCGAATTATGTAGAATCAAGATTAGCATTAGCTGACAATATGGAGAGCACAAGCTGTTTATTGTTTCCCTAGTGAGCTAAGAGACAGACAAGCGCAGTTAGAAATACATCAACAACTTGCCACTCTTATTATGTTGGTGATATAACATTAAATTTTCTCTTCACTACCACTCCAGCCTAAACACGCCATGCCAGCATCTGCCAAAAGCAGAGTAAGCTCGTAAACAGCCACCACGTCTATTCAAGACTACAAATAGATATCAGATCAATCAGCGAAATTGAACCTTGCGATTAACAAGAAACGAGAGTAACATACAAATCGATCAAAGTAAAGGCGTTAAGTAAACAGAAAACAATTCGCCTCATTAATTTATCAATGGTTCACTAAACTAAATTTTACAGTTTCTTTCCATTAAGGGTTGAACTAAATTGAAAACAATTTGTGAAGTAAAAAAACAACTTCATCAGTCATTAATCACATCCTACAAAACATCCCTATTCCTCACTTAATAACTGTTGACGATGTGGTAAATGATGGGGCAAACACAACAGCTTAAAAGGCAAGAGCTTCCAAACACTTATGATAAGAACAATAGCAGTTACTTTACCAAAGTACAAAAACAACTATAACTATAGCTGATTTGGAATAAAAATACTACTACTACTATACAAGGGCGAATAAGTCACGTTAACATATATTAAAAGGCTCGCATAGTAAATTTATCTTGAGCTTATTGTCGACATTTACAAAAAAACTTATTGAAATATTGATTGCAAATTGCACTAGTCAGGGTTTTTTTTCGGACATTGACTGATTTTTTTTGCGCAATATCCGAAAGTTTTTGATCTATTTCGTTCAACATGACCGAAAAATATTTAAACGCCATGAAGAGATAGCGAACAAATTTCACAAGCCGTTTTGTCTAAATTTGTTTAAAAAAGTTCTACAAAAAGCACAAGGTAGTTTCGACAATCGGTTTCAGGCAACATGAATCGTTCAAAGTCTTTCCAAAAAACTTGCACGCTTGTCGGACCGACGCTTTTTCGCAGCATGGCTGAATTTTAAAAGTGCCAGCGAGGAGAAGTGCGCCATGGTGTTTTGAGAAAAATTTAATCGCCGGAATGTGTTATTGATCTCTACATTTCTTTTGAAGTTTCATTGCTACTGCTTCTTTTATCACTGGACTCCCGCTGCATCGCAAATAATAATCGCACTACCTACCAGCGCGATGGTGTAGTGGTCAGAGCGTCCGCTTCGCAGTCGGTAGACCTGGGGTTCATTTCCCTTGTCGAGTCATACCAAAAGATTTTAAAAAATGGTATTCACAGCTTCCCTGCTTGGCGCTCAGCACATAAGGGATAGTGTGGAGAACAAGCAGGCAAGTTTGCTTGTTGTGTCCTTGGGCAAGGCACTTAACGGGATGCCTCCGTCTTTATGTAGCAGGCAGATGGTGGGGCCAAGCAGTCTACCCGTCGTGGTGGCCTAGTCTGACGAAAGACATGCAAACCGAGCATGAGCTCATACGCGTGAATGAATGAATCGCGCTACCTTAACTTGAATTTTTAAAAAACTTACTGGCGGCTAAAAATCAAAGATAGATAGGAGGAAGTCATTAAAAAGCAGCCAGACAAAAAAGCAATCGGCTGATTATAAAATCGACTTCCACAGGTTGCGCTTTTTTAAAATCGCAATGACACCTTATCTTCTAACGCTCGACTTCCGTTTAATCGCACGCAATAAATAAAAACAAAATTGATGGAATTTTTTTCCTTTCAACTCACGGATAAGATGGATCATTCAGTCGTTGAATAAATGATATTACTCATCATGCATCAACACTAGCAAGTTGCTATGCTGAAGATTACAACAAAGAAGCAAAAATTTGATTTTTTAAAAACTTTTTTTTGGATGAAAACTGATAGCACTTTTATGCAAATAGTTAAAAACTGCCAATATAGGTTTAGAGTCGTAAACATGAGGCGAAGCTGGAAAGTAGTCAGAAAAGCAAAGGCTTAAAACTCTGCAAAAGCTTAGAAGAGCTTCCAGTCTAGTTTTTGAGCAACGAAATGTTTTTGCAAGATGGCTATATGATCCTAAATTAGGCCATTAGACAAATATAGGCAGTGCCGGCTCAAGGTAGCTTAAGCCTCCATGAAGTCTGGATATTGGGGCCCCCAAACCATCTATCGTGTAACAAATTACACACAACAAAATATTTAACACAGGTACCATCAATTCAGCAATGCAAAAATCAATCGTTAACAGTATAGTTATTATTTCAGTAGGTCTATTCAAGCTATCGATAGCATAAGACAATTCGATGCTACTATAGCGTGAGGTCTACCGACATAAGTCACCTACCGAGATGCAGGGTGAGGTCTACCTCTCGACTCGCACCTACCGAGGTGCAAACCGCGTGAGATTTGGGTTAGAACCATTGCCCCAACCCTAACCCTTAACCCTAACCAATAATTTATTTGTGTCATTCTTAGAAGATGTACGAAGTGTGTATCGTTAGAATAAATTTACCTTTGTGTGTGGAATGTATGTGTGGTGTTTGGAATTATTGTAGCTATAGTAGTAAGTGTGTAGCTATAGAGGAGTGAGGATAAATAATTCAGTGGTAGACCTCACGTTATAGTAGTGACCGGTGGTCGATCTCACGCTATAGTAGCACCGACGATTCAGTCTCTGAATCGACGACATTTGGTCAATTGATGACGCCTTACGTTTGACCACCATATTAGAACAAAATCTAATAAAGGTAAGCGGTGAGCGCCAAGCCAGCTATAATCATTTAGTGTTTCTGTCCCTCACACATGTAAACTGCATTGTACTGTAGTTATCAAGGTATAAGCTTTGCGTTTCTCGCAAGTTTACAGTAGCCTACAGCATTTGGTAATACTGTACAGCAGGGAATGGCAACCTTTTGAATGCAGTGTGCCAGTTTACGAATAATGTCAAGATGTAAGTAACTTGGTGTACCAAACATTTTTATGTGTTTGGTTTGCTCAGTCAACTACCTGATTTGAATAGAAAACGGATAAGAGACATATTTATTTAATTAATTTTACTGGATAAGATAGAATATAATCAAAGAGTCGCTTTTTAATAAGATCCTTGTCCTTGCTCAGCTCAGTAATGTTAGGACTAAATTTGGATACTTTCAGTTGAACACATAAAGTTTGATGTTTTGTAAGTCGGCTGCGATGGGCACTGAGAATAAACTTCATGTGTTAAAATATTTGTTCACACAAATAAGTGGAATCAAATGCAGACAGTAAAGCTATTGCCATCTTCTTCAGGCAGCAAAATTTCTTCAGCAAAGATTCCCAACATGTTAAAATGTTTTTGCTCGTTTAAATCGTTTCCAGCGATTTCGGCATAACAATAAATTTCGATGTTCACAATAAAGATGCTTTGAAATCGATCAGCTGCATCTGGAAGTTTTCAGTATTCATCCATTCAAATGCAGATAAGTTCAAGTCTTTGCTGCTCTCGGGCTTGATGAGAAAAAAAACAATGAAATAAAATGTTGAAAATCTTGAAATCTATTGCAAAATTGAGACGTTAGATCCCTCATGTACACATATTAATTTCAACTGCATTGACTTGATGATTCACTGAGAAAGCCTTCAGGTGTTTAAAGTTGCGAAAAGTGGCGGTTCTGATGTACCGTATGTAGACATCCAGTTTAGATACAAATCCTTTCCATACCTCAAAAAGACACATCACTGCTTGTCCTGTATCCTGCAGACGAAGATTAAGTTCGTTAAGGTGCGGGGTGACGTCCACAAGAAACATCAGTTTTACAAGCCACTTTTCATCTCCAGTTCGGGGTAAGCCATTCCTTGTCCTATCAAAAAGGCTTTTATCTCGACGAACCTCAAGAAAACCTCACCGCGACTTGAACATCTGACACTGCAGTGCAGCGGCACATTATGGTATGCACTCTCCATCTCTTTAAGCAAAGATCGAAACTGTCTGTGTGTTGTAGCAGAGCGTGCGACAAGGAAACTCACTATTTTCGTTACTGTTCACATTGCTTCCTTACGAGCAGAATTTGAAATCTTTGCTCAAAGATTTTCTTGATGAATAATACAGTGTGACTTCACAACAGGATGCCCGATCTTTCTCTCAACAAGAGTAACAAATCCACGGTGTTGTCCCATCATAGCAGGTGCGCTGTCTGCTGTAACTGAATATATGTTCTTTGTATCAATCCCTCTTTACTCAAAATTCTTGGTGAAGGTGTCAAGTGTATCTTTTTCTTTAGTAGTGCCATACATAGGTTTCAAGCAACAAAGCTCTTCATGTACCTCGCCGTTACTGCAATACCTAGCAACAACTGCTAAACGTGAGTTGTCGTTTATATCTATGCTTTCATCAAGAGCTACGCTGAAAACATTCGCACGTTTTAACGCAATAGTTTGCTGCTCATTTACATCGGTAGCCATGTCCGTGATACGTCTCTGAACTGTGCGAGGAGAAATAGGCATTCCTTGATCCTCGAAATTATAATGCATTTGTTTGGCAAATCATCAAACAACACTTCAGCACAATTAAGAAAGGCCTCCTTTACAAACACCCCATCAGCAAATGGTTTTCCATTTTTAGCAATGACCTCCGCGCATTTGTAGCTACCTTTGATTGTTCAATTCGTGCTACGAATCACTTTCTTGAAAATGCTGCTTTGCTTTTCGTAGCGAGATACTGCCTTTTTCAGAGATTCGATCTTCGTTGCATTGTCCTTGAAGGATTTCTCGTGCTTTGTTTCAAAATGTCGTTTTATGCTTGATTTTCGGCAAACGACGTTTTGACAACAAAGAGCACACACAACGTGGTCGTCTCGAGAAACGAATCCGAAATCTGTCATCTAGAATTCTTCGAAAGATCCCACATCAAATTTAAGTTTCTTAGAAGATGCCATTATGTCTGATTTCATAAGCCCAACTCGATAAATTTTTAGGCAGAGAGGTTGTTTTTAAAACTCAATTAGCAAACAACAATAAGCAGGCAAACATTTTATTATAAACTATTCAAACGCTATCAGCCAGACATTCAGCCCTCATTAAGAATATACATAACTAACACTGTGTAACACGACTGTTCAGCAATAACAATAGGTATAACTAGCATTGCTACAACTGTTTTTACAACTCAATATCAAGAAAGTTGAGTCGTGTCTACACCACAATTTTATTCATTTTTGCGTCGGAGTGCATCTTTGTTTATTTAAAATTATTTGTGCTAATGGGAACTCGCATGAACTGGATTGTCTTGAGCCAATTTTTTCGCTCTTACAGCGAACCAGTTGTGAGTGTAACTGGCACAGCCAGAACCGACATCGCCGACACAGAAATTGTCTCGTGAATTGCATGCTTGACTAATTTTAAGAATTGATTTTGTGGAGTGTAGACAGTTTGAGCTTGTGAGTGTAGATTCCGCATGTGCGTCACATCGCTTGGCGTGCCATGAAAAATCCTCTCGCGTGCCACAAGTGGCCCGCATGCAAGAGGTTGCCGACCCCTGCTGTACAGTACTCAATAAAGTGCTTAACTACGCTGTTGACTGTATAGAAGTTTTACCATGTTAAGGAAGATGTTACAATCATATCTGCTTTCCTCTACAGTATCGTGTTAATTGTGTGTACTCGTTTTCAAAGCGGAATAATAGAGTGAATGAAATACGTTGCTGCTGGTTGGAATATGTCTTGTAATTAACGCGGTTGTGCCAAACGTTATTTATAGGAGCTTAGTGAGTCTACACGGTGCGCCTAGGGTCAATTTCGTATCTAACCGATTTTGCGCATAACCGATAAATATCGTTTGTCCCGTCTTGTCCGTTGTATGCGAGGCCTACTGTACATAAAAGTCAACAGAAACGCCGATTTATTTCAACAAATATTTATAAAAAAAAGCTTTCTAAAACTTGCAAAGACAAAGCAGATGCGTATATCAAAACATAGGTCTTGGTGGCTGTGCATCGACAAAAATTCTTCGAATGCTTTATACGGATATTCGCTTCTGAAACTGATCTAGAAGAACTGAAGCAAGATTTCTACATTACAGGCTCAGCAGACTTGCGGGTCTAACCTAGGCTTGGCTCACTTTGGGCACGAGTAAATAGATTATTATCGAATAAATCCCATTATTTTATTACTTATCGGACAAATCATAAAAATAACTTGGACGTCCTAGCGGTCGTTAGAAAATTAAGTCCGTAATGCGGCCGGCAATAGCGAAAAGGTTGCGCTACCTGCACTAAACTAACCTACACAAATCAAAATGTTTACATCGAAGCTACCAACAACTGACTTCGCAATGATCAATGCTTAGGTAGGGGGTAAGTGGTGGGAAGATCAGTGTCTTTGAGACAGCCGGATGTAATGAATTAAGAGTTGCCAGTTGCCTAAAGTGTTTCACTATTTTTGGCGTGAAGAAGACATTGGAGAGCAAAGTGATTGACGGCTCAGCAGGCAGCTCCTATTACTTACTCGGACAAATCCACAGCTCTCTTGTGACCCCTATATCATTAGGCTAGGTAAATATGGATGTTGAAAAAGAAAATGAGTCAGTTCAGTTCTGTTTGTATGCACCACATTAACTCCTAAGTCACATCTGGGGACCCCATTTTATCCTGGAACCTCACCCAGTTGGGAGGTACGGGGGTTCTTTCTCCCCTTGGAAACATGGTCTAATCTACAGAATATTTGCTGGGTATATGTTGTTACATCAAAAAAAGTTGTTGGCTGTTTTTATTTTATTTGCCGGGAAAATAAATTTTGAGTTATGTTTATGGTTGTTTTGCTTTTTTGTTTCATTGTACTCGAGTTTTTAAACTTCGACAAAGAGTTGCCAGCATAAAATTTGCAAAAAATCTCAAAAATGGCCATTTTTGTGAAAAATTTCCAAGATGCTGAAGTGATTGTGCATGTCGTGGATTTCCGGTCGAACTCCAAAAATAAAAGATCTTTTCAAGAAAAAAGGTTAATTGTCCCAAGCTAACAGAAGTTCCGTGACTTGGAGTAAGTTCAAAAAAAAAATATTACTCGAGCAATCTACCAAAAACTCCTTAAACAGCAATACTGCATCGCCAAAAAATATTGCTAAATAATCCCAAGGTTGGGCTCAAAAATCCCAAAATTTTTTTCACAAATTTTACCAAATTAAAATTTTCCAAAAATTCAAAATTTCCAAAATTCCCCAAGTTCCTCATGCAGTTACCTGTATTAGTAAGATGTAGGGATAAATTCCCAAGATTTATCATATGATCTTGAATTAATGCTTAATTGCGAAGCCGTACCATCTGGCCCCAACTCAAGAGCAGAGGCGGTCCAACTTGTGAACTGGATTTCCAAATTGGCCAAAAGTAAACATTTTCTTTAAACGTAAATGTTTTGTAAATTACCTGGTTGACAATTCCAATTGCATCTTCATGTTATAGCGCATTCGCAGAAATACTTCTTGCACAAAATTTATTTAATTTTGTTTAAAACTGTAATGTCTGGAGCAAATTTTTTTGTTTAAGGGGCTCAAATTACTTCACATTTCACGACAACTTTTTTTCGGAAAGTATATATAAGCCACATCTTGAGCAGTGTTTCGTGAAAACAATGCCAATATTGAACCGGTGCGCAGGGAAAATATGGTTGAAAACTGCACTGGTCTAAACTCAGCCCGAAATAGATCTTAATGATCTTGTTTTGTACAAAGTTGTTGGGTGTCTCTAAAAAATAGTCTTTGCCGTGTTTTGTGGCTTAAATTGCTTTTTCCTAGCAAAAATTAATTCAGCTCGCTCCTTCGAAACTACAATATATAAAAAATAAAACTACTGAATTTATACACGCCTTATCACGTGCAGTGGCACAAATACAGGATTCCCCTGCTATTATATAACTGGGGCCTCTTCGTATCGACACAAGATGTGATGGAGTTTTAGAACTTGGCCTATTTGCTTAATCAATGATACGCTATTTCCATGGTGGGATTTACCCTGTTCGCTCAAACCGGTTCTTACAATTGTCTCAGCTCAAGAAACCGGTTGTTGAAAATATTTCGTCATGCATTTCCTTCTTAGAAGATCCAACGAAAGATCCTCGTCTGTTCGAACCTGTACTATGGGAACACTTATCAACTATTTTCAGACAACCTGTTTTACAACTTTTAAATGCCACCACTGGGGTAGTCTCCCTACTCGAGGTACCCTCCAGGCATTGCTGGGAAAGCTTTTATTTAAGTGATCTTGGCCTTGTACTTTTAGAAACTATAATATTTTTCTTCAGTGTTATTTAAAGGTTTTGATTTAGATCCAGAAATATTCAATAGGAAATTTCTAAATCATCGGGAAACTTTGTATCGGCAAGAGTTGCAATTCGTGATGGAAACTGTTAGCTAAGGTTACCGGCAGGTTTTTATTTGAGATAATCAAACAATGTAAACCAACAGGAGAAATTTTGAGCTTAATTGCTGGCATAAGCGACAAACAAGCCAGCAGATTTTTGTTCTCTTCTGTCTTTAATTATTCCTACGCGCTCAGGCCAATAATCGATGTCTTTTGTACTTTTACGATTGTAACTGAATCAACTTGGTTTTATGTTTTGCCCTCTATATTTCTGTTGTGTCTGGGCGCCAAGCAGATCTGTGGATGTTATTTGTAGAGTCTTTGGTGTGACTAGACAAGGGAATTGAACCGAAATCTACCGACAGCAAAGTGGACGCTGTAACTACTGCATCACAACAGCGCTGATTAACAAACCGACAGACTTACTAACCACAAAAGTAAATCCGGACAATAAATCTAAAAGCTTAAAGCATAGGGCTATTTAGAAAAATAGTTATGGGAATCTAATTTGTTTATTAGCGTAATGTTTCAATTGACAATACTTTTAATTTTTCTGATAAATTTTGCATTTATTTAATATTTTTGTTTGGCATTTTGTATCAATTTATTATGGCGGGGATATTGAAATCTATGATTATAAGGAAAATCATCATAAAATAATTGGAAAAAATGGGGCAAAGTGATGGTGAAGAAAATTCTCTTCTAATTTCTACAACATGTAAAAATAGGTTTGGTGCTTCCTTGAAAGTGATGATAACTTAAGTTATAACGTTTTGCCCATAGATGTACGCATAGACTGATTTCTCGTCAGATCACTCTTCCCAGAGTTATGAGTTTCAACAAACCAGTTATTTGCAATTACTTTGATATTGCTTAAAAGCTTGTTGAAAAACATAACTTCGATGGATTACGCGTAAAAAAACCGCGATGAAACCGGTGTTCAAACTGTTTAAAGGTCATGCTTTATAGGGTTAACCTTTTGAGCAGGAGCGGCTCGAGTATGATACTGTGGAACTGCAGCACCCCCAGTCCCCACTCCATCTTATCGATGACATTCCATATAAATAATTAATCCTTTTTTTCTTTATTTTTCTTATACTTGTAGTTACATTATATAATACATAAAGTTAATCTCAACAACCATCCTAAGTTTATGAAAAAAATATAAAAATCTTTTTGCTTCAAAGCTCCTGTGATATGGTGTTTGAAATTAGCAGTAGATTGCAATGCAGCTGTAGAAAGAGAACTGTCGCTCATGCAGTACCGCTTGTGTGCTGGTGTAATAAGGGTTTCTTTTTGACGGACAACTGGCGAGGTGTGTGTGTGTGTGTAAAGCTGATAGATAGTGACAAGAATTAGGCCTATAGGGTGATTTTCTGAAGCAGCACCCCCCTTAATTTAAGCTACGAACCGCCTCTGCCTTTGAAAGATAATGTAACACATATGTTACATGATTGTTAATTGTTATGCCATTATGACGTAATAACCATTTTTCTGGAATTCATTGTAATTTTGTTGTCACCACACAATTAAAGAATCGTCTCATATATTATGAATTAGAATCTTATGATCCTTAAAGGGCCAATTTACAAAGGGAAACACCGGATAGGTCGCTTACTATCGCCCAAAGATGGTATCGGTTGTTTGCACTATAAAAGCGATGAGTAATTTTGATCCTCCTTTTTTCATTTTCGTCGCAAAATGATGAAAGCATCTTTTATAGATTCTGGACATGCAGTATAAGCGGAATTTTGTTAGCAGTCCAGGTAAATGAATAGTAATATGTTTGAAAAGTCATCTCATCATTTCGCAAAAAACGTTTGCGCTTCGCCGCAAAATCCAATATTATTGGTTTCATTCACTGCACACAAAAAGTTTGATAGTTTTGGAAGTTGCTTCACAAAATAGATTTTGCCTTATTGGTCTAACCTCAAACACAAAGCGCTAGCTTCAGCTGTTAGGTGTCGCTTTTTTAAGCCCTTGTTGCACACATACCAAAACCAAGCAGTTGAACAGAGGTTGAAAATCAGTCCAGAACAACCATTCATCTAATATCAATTACCTGACGCATTTGCAAATGCTTATGGCGAGTCAGTGACAGTTTTGGTTGTTGTTAATGCATTCCGCAAGTGTAGATTGAGGCCGATTTATTCACAAGTGTTCAAAGAATATAAGTTTACTGCTAGCTCAACTATAGACGCGGCGTTTGATACCAAAAATGATGACCTAATGAGAGCAAGAAAGTCAAGTCCTGCTAACACAGAGAACGTGTCAGCTGTTGCAGTTACTGGAGCTGGCCAGATGCAGTTGTTGCCGTAACGGAGCAAGAAGAAAACGTCGCACAAGATTAACAACCATATTGTAGGAATTCGGAGGAAAGAGTCAGCACCCAGCCATTTTTGGAAAGGAAAATAGGCCGGCAAGCTCCAAAGAATCAAATCATGACCCCAATAGCTTTAATGATTGTTTGCTATCGTCTCAACATAAATCAGATCAAATTTAATCTTTGAGAAAAATTAGTTCCCCGCCAAAAATATAGCAAGTCTTAAAAGGCCAATAAAAGCTCAAAGATTTGAATATTTACAAACTCTCAAGCAAGAGAATGTTGAAATCAAAACTAGAGGAGCGAAAAACCAGATTTCAGCACAATGCACAGAACAGAGAAATAAATTCTGCGTTGACGCCAACTATAATTTTATTTGCGATTTACTCAAAGTTGATTGTCAAAGGCAACTTCTTTTGAGTTCAAAGCGTATAATTTATGGCAGTAATTAGCATAACTCAAAACTTAATTTTGCGTATAGCTGTTTTTGTTTGCACTTTGCAGACATTTAAGTTGACGCTAAAAAAGAAGGGCCAGTAGTCTGTGTCAGGAATAAGAATTGTGAAAAATTGGCTTCTGACCAGCACCGAATGGAAATTTTCTGTCCCATCATAGTCTACTTTGCCCGAACAACTTTGATTGGCTCTCACCACAAACTGTGTACAAAAAAATCGTACAGCATCTGCAGCATACTTCTTTTATTTATAATTTAAAAGACGACCACAGTGGGTCACGACTCCCAATTCGGGGACCACTGTTATCCGAAACTCCGCAGAAAAAGTGTCAAAGGAAGGTAAGACAAATTGACCTCGCGGCCTTTTGTCATTTACGAGTTAGAACACGCTACGATGCTCACTCACTTTAACACAAGAGGCAACATTCGAGTTGCCTACTATCATAGGCCTATTAGCAAGAAGACATATTCACCATTAACTCTTGGATAAGAGAAAACCAAAAAGACTAGGAAGAAATAAGAGAAATGGATTTTGTGTTTGGGCTACGTTGACACAACTTACTTAACTGGTTTTATAAAAAAACCACATTATTATCGACCACCAATTTAGGTCAGAAATTGACGACCTTTAAAGCCTGAAAAGCCATTTCAACTCGGTTTCCATGGAAAAAAATCCTGAAATGTGCAAGAAAGCCATTTTTAGGAGATTAACTTTACGAAAACGATTGTTCTTTATACTTTGATTTAAAATCAAGTAAAAGACCTTCTTTTGGAGGTCAGTTTTGCGGCAGTGATTTTCGAGACTTATGCTTCAATGTCTTCTTGCCTACGCTTAGTATAGGGTTTTCTAAGCCGCGGGGAGTGCCAGCTAAAGAATGAAAAAGTCGCAGGATGTCAAATTCTGATCTAAATCAATTTGTGTGCCCAATATTGAAGTGACATTTTATTGAATAGCTTACACTGCTAAAAACATTTACTGTAAATTTTACTAAAATTTCGGCAACACTGCAGCTGTTGGCATTGTAATTCAAAATATACATATGGCTTGATCGTCAAAATGTTGATGATATTTTCTCTACTTTCACCCCCACGTTTAAATCTGGTAACCATTTTTCGATTTTTCAAGTTTTGCAGTTATTGTTGTAATCGCTAATAAGTTTTAAAGTAGCAACAGCTCATCGCTTTTTTGAAGAATGAAATTTTTGCTCGGTGAGACAAATTCTGTAATTGTAGATCAAATTTTAAACTAGAAAAAAATTAACAATTTTTTGCCGTTCTAAGTTTTGACTTTTCTGTAACACATTTTTGTCTTCGCAGACTACATTTTAATCCTGGAATATTTTTAACGATTTCCAGAAAAAGAAAACATTTAAACTTGAAAACGAGGAAGCACACTAAACGAAGTGATAGTGGCGCGGTGCTCTTTACAAACTTTCCAGAAACATGTTTAAACCTGGTCTTCTCCGTCAACGAAGACAAAATCGGATCCCTCCCTCTTTCTCCGAGCTATTTTTATTATTAGTTATTGTCCGAAAAGCCAAAATTGGCCTGATCTAATTCACAAACGCTCTGGGAACAATATTCTTATTGGCACGT
Organism: Trididemnum clinides; assembly: GCA_963675345.1. Taxonomy (NCBI): domain Eukaryota; kingdom Metazoa; phylum Chordata; class Ascidiacea; order Aplousobranchia; family Didemnidae; genus Trididemnum; species Trididemnum clinides. The sequence goes on along the minus strand of OY776290.1, from coordinate 32,534,423 downwards.
AGCAGGCGCAACAAGAAATTTGCTGGTATTTTATTCTCGTCCGCGGTGGCAACAACTGCACTGGAATATTTCGTTTGCTCGCATACAGTAAGATAGAAATAATATTAAAGATTCAAAGAGAGTGACTCATCAGTATGGTAAGAAAGATTCTCGTTTTAAAATCCGGTTTTGTTTCCTTTATAAAGGTGACCGGATTCACCACGTGCTTTTGGAAAGTTTGTAAACAGCATTGCATCACTTTGTTCTATTGATGGTTGGTGCGGCAGCACCAGGTTTCAACTCTTTGATCCCGCGCCAGACGTACCGTCGTTGATTAGCACTGAACCAGTAGAGTAGCTCTGTAGAGCTAGTAATATTAGCTCTACGGATCCTTTCTGCTTCGTCAAACAAAAAACAGGAAACGGTTGAAGCTTTCTTGCAGTGTTTTATTTACAAATATGCGCAGCTCCTCCCAGCGTGCGCAGAACAAAAATTCACGGCGATAAAGCCTACCACACAGCCTTAATAACAATTAAACAGGGGGACCAACACTCAGGCCCAAACAGAAACCCGAAGCATAATCAGATCGAAACGAAAATTTACTACTCGTTTCGCCACGTTGACGTTTGGACAAGAATAGCGAAAATACACGTGGTCACTATATATTTACGAGCAGATGCACCTGCTATATGTATGAGTCAAACATGTGGCCTTATCTAACCACAGGGCAAAGACCAAAGAAAGACAATACAACAAGGAAGGCTTTTAGAAATAGTTCGTAGGAAGCCCGGTTGTAACGTCTACTACTTCTCAGTAGGGGCTAATTGTTCGGTTCGTTGTAGGGGTCTAATTTGAAGCTACATTTAATTAAACTCCTAACAAAACAACACGAGATCACTTAATTTACCACAATATCAATCAATTTTGTGAAAAATTGCTTATGAAGTCTTTGCGTCACATTCTCAAAAGACTACGCTTTATGAAGTCAAATCGCTGTAAAAAACTACATGGCGATTGGCGGAACAATGGTATCTCTTTTTTGAATAAAATTTTCCCTTCCACCTGCTTTTCTCACGTCATCTTTGGTCGCTCCCGCCTCTTCTTCCAACATTTCAAAGTCTAACACTCTCAACACATCATTATCCCTTTTTAAAACATTTTCATTGAATCACATTCCATTTGCTCTGGATAGTTTGTTAAGAGTTCCTCTTAAACCCAGAGAATTCTTAACTTTATGTTGCTTCTTCTGGAAATTAACTTAACACTACCAACTACTTTTATGATTGCTCTCAGTTCTTCTCAAAATCGCAATCTAATCTTTTATCAGATACCAAGTTGACTTGTGTTGGCTACAGCATCGCTGACCTTACTAAGCTCTGATAGGCCTTTTCTTATATTTTCAACAAAATTTTTCTTCCTTAAAGCAACTCCATACATTTTCAAAATTTCATCTATCCAATCCTTGTTCTACCTGTCACTGCAGTTTCACTGCCACCATTGTTAATAAACCTGTCCCACAAGCAACAACTCTTTACTAACTCCACCAGGTCATAAAATGACAATTATTCATCTTGTTCCACAATTCCTTTTTTTGGTTTCAACATATCTTTTACAAACAAAAACTTTTGCCAGATTTAAAAGCAATTTCATGTTCGCCCAACTACTTTGCACCCATTTCCCACATTTGTGCACAGCAATGAATGTGAAAAATTGATGAGTGGTACAAAATTTGAGCAATGCTTTTAGAAACAACCATTTTATCGTACTCTTTTACAAATATATGTAGTACAAACTTGAGCATTTTCGTCTAGCTCTCTTCAAGAGTTCTTGAAGAGTTCTTGGAGAGAGCTAGAGGAAAACGTTTGAGTTAGTGCTATTTGTAAAAAAGTGTGTATAAAAGCCAGGAATGTGGAAGCGGAAGCGCGAAAATTCTACCGCTACCGCTTCCACATAGATTATTTGATTTGAAGAGTAACTTGGCGAAAAGTTTTGTCCATTTTCCAATGTTGATTAAACGGTGAAGTTGTACCATACGTCTGAAAGAACGTGCGATATCAGTAGCGCGAGAGAACGAGAAAAAGTATAACTAGCATCCCATTTTATATCGGTTACGGGTAAGAAAAAGGTAGTTTGGACAATGAAACGCAGCTAATAAAATAAAGATTTGATTAAAGTTAAATAACCTTGGTTAGGGGTTTGAAAATGTTAAAAAAGAAATTGAAAATGTTAAAAAAGCCTGTTCAGCCACGATTAAGGAAAGAGTGCAATTTTGCCTCAAATGCCCTGAGCCTGTAAACACATACAACAAGGGTGAGCATTGAATCATTGCCTAATATTTATTTTCAAAACTTTCACTGTGTGGGTTTTTTGGCTGACACGCAAGTCGTAAATAACATACTCTTGTGCTTTCAGACCGAAATTTAAAAGTAAACCCTCAAGGCAGGTTTCCATTAGGCCTAGCTTGCCAGTGTAGCGTAGAAAAATTCTCTCTCTGTCTCTTGTTTTATGTGCGGAGCGCTCCGCGCATAAAACTAAATAGAGAAAAAAAAGATTTTTTCGCGCCACGCCTGCAATCTACGCCTAATGGAAACCAGCCTTAACTGTACCTATTCGTCAAAGTTGTGTTGTTCTGGCGAAAGAATCGTTTTTCTCGTTAACATGAGATCATTTTATGAATCCTACTTCAACTTAAAAAAGAGGCATACGTAGCAAACAACCGGGCGTACTGTAATGGAGCGGTCAAAGGAAGGCAACCAACGACATTGTTATTTCTATAGCTTTTGTTTTTTTTCAGGTTGTAGAGATGTCATGCAACAGTCACTAGCAAGCTGCATGTAAGTGCAGGTGCATGCACAACATTACAGCATAGAAATAGGATTCTAGTTTGTGATATTTTGTTTTCCGGGCAAGCGCTCAGACTGTTTATTAGCTGTCAACGCGATGTAAGAGATTGAACCACTGCCTATGACAGCAAAAATCAATCGTTCAAACCTCGCGATCGCCATCTTGTCATGTCTCTTGGGAAGGCACCAACGCCAATCTTTTCTGCTTAGTTGTAAAAATGCACTGTAGGGATTCCAAATAGGGTCTGAAAGCAACTTTTTTTAGGTGCCGTATTTGTTCGATTATAAGACGGGCCTAATCTTCACCTAGATTTAGACTCGTTTGCATCTATTCTCTATAGACCTCGCCTATAAGACGGGCCCCCAACGTGAGCCAGAAATCTCGAGGAAAAATCCCAGTCTTATAAGCGAGTAATCACGGTAACCTAAAGGTTTATACGTGAGCACAACATATAAATGATAAATTTATAACTCCTTTTACTCACTATCATTTATCCTTAGTTCCTTATTACCTTTTACCATCTTAACAAGCTTGGTCGGCTACCACGCACGCCTTTTTTCCAACAGCCTCACGATTCACAAAATAATTTGATGATGACAACGTACGCTCCTGCCACAAAGACATTTTGAAAAAAGGATTAAAAAAGAACTGTGAGCGCATGCAGCAAGAGAAAAATTTGTCGTGAAATACATATCACCGGTATATGAGTGCCTGTAGCAAGAATACTCAGAATTTCACGTACTGCATTAACGGAAAATCTCAAGTTTAGACTCAAAGTCTTCTTGCTTCCCAAGTTTTTGAGGCAGAATGTAGACCTAAGATTCCGATTCTTTTTGGTTTCCTTTCTTGTTGATCTTGGAATAGCATCTATAGGTCATATCCAAGCTTAACCTGAAGTCAAAAGTGCATTTAATACCGACCATTTTAGAAAAGAAACAAGCATAATGCAAGTACGTAGCTAGTTCATTTTTCTCGCTTTCGCCGGCTTTGAAGAGGTGGTTTTGAATGTGCTTGACACAATCTTCTCGTTTTTAAACCAACATCTTTACTAGGGTACGCAGCGTTGCGAGCAAAATTCGGATGCCGTTCTTCATGAACACCAATAGTATTTTGACGGAATTTCGAGCTTCATATTTCGAAGTGAGAAACCACTACACCATAGCGGCTAACTGAACAAAATATGATAAAATTAATTATGAAGTGATACCAAAATATTTCCATCCGAATTGTTCATGCAATAACAATACGATTTTGTTGAGAGACAATCAATAGCCTAGAATTTTCAGTGAATGCATCCGTGGTCATTTTGGCATCAGCATTGTAATGTAAATATCGGCATCTCTAAGTTTACCCAAATAGACAGCGGGGAGCACCATAATTTATCATACATAAAGTTAACATAGCCTTATAACTTTTGGAGATGTGTCCCTAAACATGTCAATAATTGCTTAGCGTGTAATGATTGCAAGTCACGATAAACAAAGTAGCCATAAAGAAAAATTTTTAATATGAATAACATACATGAGTAGTGTTGTCAATAGATCCTATTTCATCGGTTATTTTAGCCAAAATTGACCCTGAGTCCTGCTTTTTTTACCAAAAATAAAATAACAATTTACGCATTGGCAAACTGTATCAAATCCATTGCAATATAAGTCAAAGTTCTAAAATACGTGTGACAAATTGCACACAAGAAAAGTATATGTTGGAATCCAAACACAAATTTCTTAATAACACGGCAGTCATTTATTACATTAGTCTGACATGCTGATTGCCTTGAAATTAGGCTGGCAAATTCTGTCTTCAAACTTTAATAACATTTTTGGCTGGTGGAAAGTCACTGAAACTTAACAGCCAGCAATAAAAAACTGCGCCTAGAAAATGAAATTAAAACAGCTTCATAACATAAGAATTTTAATCAACAGCGTTAGCTTTTATATGTAACTGATGTGAAGGAAAAACAATATTTTAGTTCACCTTGACATTACTCCGTTATTGCGATTTTCAAATTATTGGTCACGTCAATTTTTCTGCATTTACCCTCCTAGTTGAAAACAATAACTTCAAATTGATGATAGTATAAAACGCATCGTAGGATTGAGTTGTTTCATGAACTGTTGTCTAGATTCTCTCATAAATCACGCCATCTCACTTTTCAAACCCAGCAACATGTATTATAGCTTAACAAACCAGGATGATGTGGGAATTGTTGTACTGATTGCACAGTTTATATAACGGACTACATAAATAGTTGGAACGTATGTTGAACCGACAATTGCAAAATCCAGATGTCCTTTTCAGAGCAAACTGACGAGAAACTACACTTGTCCAAAGTTGTTTGAGAACGCAAAGTATTTGTGTTTTTATAAATCACAATTTTTTGCTGTTGCCTAATCAAGTGGTAGATTTATTTTCTGCTATGGCTTTACTTTTTTCATGTAGAGATGGGCAAAAATAAAATAAAATGCGAGCATTAAATTTCACCCGGCTATTGCAGCCGCTGTGGTGTAGTGGTAACTGCTCATGACGTCTGAATATAAAGTCTGAAGTCCAAAATACGATCAGCATTCATCAGGAAGGAAATCGGGAATTCATGATGTTGTGCTGCTTCAGTAAAGTTTGATATAAAAGCGGGTAAACACACACTGATTCAGTATTACCAATCATAGAAAAAAACGGCACGATGGTGTTGCAGCGGTTCGAGTGCCCGCTTTGCAGTCGGTAGACTTGCGTTCAATTCCCTTGTCGAGTCACGGCAAAAGATTTCGATAAAATGGTATTTACAGCTTTCTCACATGGTGCTCACCACCAAAGGGATGGGTGTGAAAGAAAAGCTGACCTATTTGCCGGTTGTGTCCTTGGGTATGGCACTTAGCGGGATAATTCCATCTCCACGTGGCAGGCAGGTAGCCACGCAGCCTACCAGTTGCTGCGGCACTATGATGAAAGGCCGTAGCCTACATAAAGCGTGAGCTCATTGGCAAGAAGCATTGGAAAAACGTGCACAATTAGTTCTTTTTACTTTGCATGATGTTGACTTAAATATGACAATACATAAACTTGCAACTAGGATTAGTAAAAATGTTAGTTGGTAACAGGCCCATCCTGTAAATAACCCACCATACGAATTTTTTTAATATAGGCAAATTGGTACTATTTGCGGAGAAAATACTTAAAAATGCAGTTGACTAGTTTTGGTACGCTAGATATACTGAAATCGGACTAACTAGAGGCCACTACAAAAAGCTTTATCTACTCACAAAATTTGTTGCAAGTTAAATTGCCGTTGGACTCCTCAAAAGGAACTAGGCAATGTCATTTTTTACTAAAATTATGGGATTAAATCAACAAGTATATTTAGGTTACCATAAGTAGAAGACATTAAAAGTAATTTGCCTAGCAAGCTAGGGTAGCCGCATGATCTAATCACCATTGGATGATGGCTCGATCTGAAACCGGAGAGGGACATTATCAGGTCCTCTAAAAATCTAAATCCGTAGGTACCCCATAAACTCCCAGGCCCGATGCAACTGTGCACAAGTGAGAAATTGATGTAGCAAGCTCTTAAACCGGCTTTTTCGAATTCAGCGGCCACAAAACGAAAAGAAACTTTCTACTCAACTTCGTCATAAGGTCTGTCTTCAGTTTTTATCTAGCTTCACGATCGATACGATTAACTGTATACATTAGTATTTGATTATCGTAAAGTGATAGCAAAGCATATGAGGAATGTTGTAACACGATCAACAAATCAACATACATTACTAAAACGCACAAATAAAACCACTATTGTGACGTAACCGATCGCGTAATATGACGTAAATATAGTAAACATTTCAGCAGATCACATAAAGACACATTGACTTGCAGTGCCCAAAGCTTAACACAAGGCCCAATCCATCTTTTGTCTTTGCATATAACACTTTGAAGTAATTGTCACACCAATCTACTATAATTTTGGAATAACCTGAATAGTTCGAGAATCAAGGTAAACGGTATATTTTGCAACATACACGGAATCTGAACTGCAACATTAAAAAATAGAATTCCGCATAAAATCACTTTAATTACATACAATGCAATATGACAAAAAAAAAAAATCACATTTTCCGCACAAAACTGCCAAGTATGTTTGGCAACAGCTAAATGACAACGCCAAGTCACAAAACACAATATTTAACTGAACACTAGTTTTACATCAATAATTTTCTGCTAGCAGCAGTTCGGGCATAAAAGACGAAAGAAAGTTAGATATGAAAATTATTTATGAGGCTTTTCTCGTTACTAACAAAGCCGGTAAACAACCAAACACAAGAATTCCATCTATAATTATTATGTATTAAAGAAATAAATTGATTGCGAGGCTCTATCTAGATTCATTTGTGATCGAAATTTTTGAAACAAGTTCAAAAATCTAAGCCACAAATAAATCTAGATGGAGCATCGAAATGAGAATTCCAATTTCAAGAAAACAATGAAATAAGGCAAGTCAAAAGGACAATAGAACCAAAAATCAAAAAAAAGTCTAGATTAAACCAAATCCTAAACTACAACGGTAAACTGCAGACTGCCTTACAGTTGACACGCTTAAACAGCGATCGAGGTACATTACTTTGTTTTATTGTAGCGTCAGCTCTTACATTATATAACAGCAATATCAACTAAAAGGGCTCGCTCGTTTTATGGAATGTCAATTAGCTTTGCAAATGACTGACTAGCAGAACTACCGCATATAATGCGTTCGCAATTTCTATTCGAAATACTCAAGAGCGGCTTTTAACAAACAAGACGCAAATCTGAAATTTAATGAAAACGACCTTGCCAACAGGAGTGGCAGTGGTTATAACGTATAAACCGTTGCTATACTGCGTGGGCTGTAAAATACTTGCCTACCAACTTTTTATTTGCCTTTCAAAACCAATGTTGCAAAAGCGCAATTCATAATAATCTGAAAAAATGAAACATGCATTTACTGATTAGCCATTTACAATTAAATAACTCCGTTCACCAACAACGACCACTGAACTGTTAAATATAAAAAGCCGACAATATTGAAACTAACTAAACAATTTGAACAAGATTGGTAATGTTAGCTAAAAATAACTAGCGTATGCAATACACACTTATTTATGACAAACAAATTGAAGCGATGCAGATTTTCTTTCAACAATCCGGCGACAGATTGCCATCATCAAGTCAAAACCAGATAACCAGAAAAATTGTGCAAGCAACATTTATTTGCGAAATTCTTCTCGAATTGCTGAAAATTTAATTGATATTAGGTATAAATTTCAAAAATCTTGGGAGTTGCTTCTTGGAAGAAAGCATTCGTTGAAAACAAAACAAGAATCAATCAGAGTTGAGTAAGGTCAGCAATGCTGTACGGAAGTCAGTATAGTGTCTAAGGGAAGATAAGATGAGGAAAAAGATGAACAGGGAGAGGTTAGAGGCAGCCGCAAGAAATTCAGCGGAGGAGAAGCGAGAGCAGAAGGACTAGTGAGACTCCGCAGGGCACGTGGCACGGCGGAGCGCAGAAAGATAGCCTCTGGCTCTGCTACGCAGGGCCTTTGACTCGGAGACAGTAAAGTAAGACCTCAGATAAGCGGCATAGACCGAGGCCGACTCCCTGGGAGAGGAACAGTTGGAGAAGTTAGGAGAGGAGGAAGATGAGGAACAAGAGCCAGCGACAGAACGAAGGAGACAGTACGCAAAAATCTTGTTGGTGGTACAGAATTTTAATACAGCTTTGAAAAAAGCTGTTTGAGCCATAAGCTTTTCGTGACGCTCTTATCAGTGGCAATATCCCGTCAAAAAGAAAGATCTAGAGTGGGTAAGTGTTTTATGTGGTTAGTTTGCACGATAGGCAATCGAGACAAGCCAATGATAGCGCTAATATTGTAAAGCGTGCCAAAGAAAGATTTCGCAATTGCGAAAGTTAGAGAAAGCGCAGCAGGAGGCCAAATGCCGCGATTACCGAAAGAGTTTGAGAGCGTAAACAAACTCTTTCTGTCTGCACAAAACCGGGCGCCGGGTCTTGATATAAACAGCCTCTAAGAGATTAAGGTGGAAAGAGCTGCGTGCTGTGGCGAGGATTGAAAACCGCTCATTGTCATAGTTTAATACACATTGATCATTATCTGAAAGATGTTGACCAATGGCAGAGTCACAATCCTGTTTGGTGTCGTTTCGTTTGCAAGATCTATGTTGTTGAGATCGGTGTGGACGGGTCAATTGTTGTCTTAGCCATTGCGGAATATGTTGCTCGATGCGATCCTGGGATCTTTTGTAGAAAGCCATCGCCACTTGCAATAGGCGCCTATTAAGTGTACACTGGAGGGTTTTTCAGTGAGGTAAGCAATTCCTGATTGCACCCCCAGTGTACACTCCACTGTACATTTACATACCGGGCCTCCCCATCCAGTGTACACTTAATAGCCTCCTATTGCAATTGGCGGGGGCTTTCTACAAAAGATCTCGATCGTTTAGCCGTTGAGATGTTTGCCCTACGTACCGACTATCACAGTGGCACTTGTATTCATATATGAAAAAAGTTTTCTGATTGGTAGGTAGAACATCCTTGCGGGCCACAGACAGCATGCGCTTTGACGTAAAGACCAAGCGGGTGCTGACGGAGCCATAGCAGCTATCCAGGGCGTTTTTGACTTCTTTTTTCAAGTTTGTGGAGGACTTATCTATCTAAGGGACCCTCAAGTACACAGGGCACTTTTCTGGACCGAATCGCTTAAGGGTAAAAACTGAGCGGTTTTCTTGGCGATCTGAGCGTTGATGACGTTTTTAGGATAGCCATTGTCCAGCAATATTTTCTTGATCCGTTCTTTCTCCATTGAATCTACGCTTGGTGCAAATCAGTAGGGCTCAAAGCACTAATGTATTAATAGATATTAGACTTATTTTGCCTTTGAGAGGACTAAAGGACTCCCAACGTAAATACTGGCCTGTGAAGTGGGTTTCTGCTATACACTGGTTTCAAAGCCAATATCTGTTCTTTCGACGTAAACATAAAGAAACGGTAGACATTTTCCTTTCTCTTTTTCAAAGGTGAATTCGAGAGATGGATGAAGGCAGTTGAGTTTGGTCAGGAATTCATCTGCTTTAGCTTCATGATCGACGATGGCAAACGTGTCGTCAACATATCTGAAGTATGTTGGAGGCTTCTGCGTTTGAGAAAATAACTTTTCCTCATCATATCCAACAAGGATGTTAGCCAAAGCCGGACCAAGTGGTGATCCCATAGCTACTCCGTCTGTTTGCTTGTACATAGTGTTGTTGAAGCTGGTCAATAGAGGATGTAGCGCTCCTTATCAATTCAACAAACACGTCCTTTGGAATGAGTGGTTGTAAATCAGAATTGTTGTAAAGGGCATCTGAACAGATTTTGATGGTTTCATCAAGGGGAACGTTCGTGAACAAGCTGGACACATCAAAAGAACACATGAAGACATTAGGGTCGATGTCAAGATTTTGCATGGTCCTAGCAAACGTAAACGAATCTGAAATGCAATGTGACGAAAACCGTTCCAACACAGGTTGTAATAGGACAGCCAACCACTTGCCAAGTTCATGATGGAACAAACCTGTCATAGACAGTATAGGGGGAAGTGGAATGCCTTCTTTGTGTGTTTTCGGCAAACCATACATTCGAGGTCTTTGCAATCCAGTTGGTCGTATTGCGTCATATATCCACTTCGGCATAATATCGGCTTTGACTAAGTCAAGCAACCGCTTCTGAAGGCGCGATTCAATGCTGGCTGTGTTATCATTGCTGGAGACAGGATCAAGTCTTTTGAATTTCAATTGATCATCAAGAATCTCGTTCAGTGTATCGACGTGGTCGCTTTTGTATACGAGGGATATTTGAAAAGTAACGGGACTGTGTAAATAATTATTTTATTTGAAATGCCACGCAAAAATTACAAGTTGTCCCCTTCAAAGTAATCTCCTTGAGCTCGAATGCACTTTTCTAATCTCTGCCGCCATGCTTCTAATGCACTTCTGGAAAGATACCATTGGGATCGCTCGTAGTTCCTTCGTTACGACTGTTGTTATGGCTTTCGGGTCTTGAAAACAGGTTCCTTTAATGACTTCCTTGAGCTTAGAAAACAAGAAAAAATCACAGGGAGCCAGATCTGGCGAGTAGGGTGGTTGCTCCAGCACGGAAATGTTATTTTCTGCAAGAAATTGTCGTATGCTTAAGGCATTGTGAGCAGGAGCATTGTCATGATGAAGCAGCCATGACTTTGTCTCCCACAATTCTTTTCTTTTCTCCCTTACCGAACGCATTAAACGTCGCAAGATGTCTTTGTAAACATTCTGGTTAATGGTTTGGCCCTGTGGCAAGAATTCTAGATGAACAATTCCATGAACATCAAAGAAAACAATCAGCATCACCTTAATTTTGGACTTGAACAGCCTTGCTTTCTTGGGTCTTGGTGAGGATGCACTCTTCCATTCAAGGCTCTGCCGTTTGGTGAGTGGATCGTACTCGAAGATCCACAACTTATCACCGGTAACAACTCTACTCAGCAGATCTGGTGTAATTTCAAGTGGTTTCAGGATGTCTTGACACACTTGCACACGATTTTCCTTTTGCCCATCATTCAGCAACCTTGGCACCATTTTCGCACAAACCTTCCTCATCCCCAGATCTTCTGTGATGATCCTCCACACCCTCTCACCATTCATGATCAACTCATCTGCAATCATTCTAACAGTAAGGCGGCGGTCACTGCGCACTGTTTCTCTCACACGCTCAACATTTTCGTTTGTTCTGCTTGTTGTTGGCCTTCCACTCCTAGGATCATCTTCCACATCCTCTCTTCCCTCTCTGAACCTCTTGTGCCACTCAAAAATCCGAGTTCTTGACATCGTAGCATCTCTGTAAACTTCTTGAAGCGAATTGAATGTTTCAATTGGAGTTTTTCCAAGTCAAACGAGAAACTTCAAGTTGATTCTTTGTTCAATGCTCATTATTTGTTAACAAAAGAAAAAAATATGTATATATATTTACTAAAGAAATTATCCCAAGACGAACTACAGTAAAGCAGTGTTTTTACAACCACAAGACATTGCGTCATCTTAAAAAACAAAGCCTTTATCACTGTTGCAAGTGTTGTTTGTGCAAAGCTTACAGTCCCGATATTTTTCAAACACACCTCGTAAAAGAATAACGCCGGAGCCTTTGTCACGTTTGTGATAATGACATCATTATTCTTTCGTAACCTGTTGATTGCACGAAAGCACTCTTTGTGAATTGAGAAGTCATGTGAATCTATCGTGCTGTAGCAATACAAATGTGCAAGGTCGGCGAGTCGGGCTTTTAAACTAGTGCGTTGTTCAACAGAACTGGCACTGTGATGGAAAAGCTGTGCCCAAAATGATTTAAATTCGGCGAAGATTCTTCTTTGCACAAATACCTGGGTGGCAACCCAAAGTTGAGACCATGCGACAGCACGAAACTTTTAGTGTCAGATAAGTCATAATCTGAGAGATTCAGAATATGCCTTGTAGTATCACTGAGAGCATTTCCGAAACGGTCACGCCTGAGTGAAACAAGTAGTCGCACATTTTTGCTCTTGGATTTTGATTCCGTTTTCCGACTGTTTATAGTGTGTTTATCTCCAATAAATAATGTCTTATGTTTCTCACAACACTTTTCACTTGGCCACTCCTGTATCTGTGATGTAACAATGTTTTTGTTATTACGTGATTGCCTGCCCTGTTGATAAATAATTTTTAGTGTTTAGTAATACAGGTAGTCTTTATATTTTTATGTTGTACAGTTTGTATGTCACATTATTAACATCTACCATGTTCTGAAGAAGCTCCCCGGTAACTAAGGGGAGCGAAACGTTAAATTTAATAATAAATTTGTCGAAAGAACGAAGTGATCTGATTGAAATATCGTTACACTCGACATACGAAGAATGCCTGCTATATTTTTCCGTTCTTCCATCAAGTAATGCCAGATATTTGCAGAATCTGATTGTGTCGAAGATGTTAGAAATTCATGGGCCGCCCGCCAATGCGATTCGTAAACTGTTCGTAGTTTTCTTGATTGCTCTGTTAGCTTTTCAACATCATCTGTTAAAAAAGCGCGTTCCGTCTCTGGGCTGTGCCTCGCGATCGTTCGATACGACCCACGATGTACTTGGGGCAACTCTTTTACATATGCCAGCCGTGAGAAAGGCTGCAGAGAACTTGAGATTTCTGATTTTTCCTCTAGTTCTCACCACATTGTTTAAAAGAGCTATTTGCTGTTTGGTGTACCGAAGGCGAAAGTACGAAAAATCTTGTTGGTGGTACAGAATTTTAATATAGCTTTGAAAAAAGCTGTTTGAGCCTGGCATTTGATGGAAGATCTGGATCTGGAGCCTTAAACTATGACAATGAGCGGTTTTCAATCCTCGCCACAGCACGCAGCTCTTTCCACCTTAATCTCTTAGAGGCTGTTTATATCAAGACCCGGCGCCCGGTTTTGTGCAGACAGAAAGAGTTTGTTTACGCTCTCAAACTCTTTCGGTAATCGCGGCATTTGGCCTCCTGCTGCGCTTTCTCTAACTTTCGCAATTGCGAAATCTTTCTTTGGCGCGCTTTACAATATTAGCGCTATCATTGGCTTGTCTCGATTGCCTAACGTCCAAACTAACCACATAAAACACTTACCCACTCTAGATCTTTCTTTTTGACGCGATATTGCCACTGATAAGAGCGTCACGAAAAGCTTATGGCTCAAACAGCTTTTTTCAAAGCAGTATTAAAATTCTGTACCACCAACAAGATTTTTGCGTACTGTCTCCTTCGTTCTGTCGCTGGCTCTTCTTCCTCATCTTCCTCCTCTCCTAACTTCTCCAACTGTTCCTCTCCCAGGGAGTCGGCCTCGGTCTATGCCGCTTATCTGAGGTCTTACTTTACTGTCTCCGAGTCAAAGGCCCTGCGTAGCAGAGCCAGAGGCTATCTTTCTGCGCTCCGCCGTGCCACGTGCCCTGCGGAGTCTCACTAGTCCTTCTGCTCTCGCTTCTCCTCCGCTGAATTTCTTGCGGCTGCCTCTAACCTTTCCTCCTACACTGCCACTGGCCGAGACAAAGTTGCCTATCCTATGGTAAAGCATCTTCCTCGCTTCGGCATGAATTTTTTCTTCACATCTTCAATCTCTCCTGGACTTTCCGGCCTTTCCTTCCATCTGGAAGACATCTTCCATTATTCCCATCCATAGGATGGGAAAACATCTCGACTCTCCTGCATTCTTCTGGTCTCTCTCTCACCTCCAGCGTATCAAAGCTTTTTGAACGCATCATACTATCTTGTCTCTTTTCTTTCTGGAGTTTAATTCCGTTCTCTCTCCCCGCCAGGCCGGTTTCCGCCGTGCACGGTCTACTCTAGATCAAATTCTGTTCCTTTCTCAGTCCATCTCAAATGGGGTCAACAAACCCAGACCGATCTCAGACGATCCATTCTCCTATTGATTTCTCGAAAGTTTTGACTCTCTCTGGCACCCTGCCTTTTTCGATAAACTCATTTCGGCTGGCCTCCTTTTTTGCTTTGCTCGTTGAACTCAATCTTTCCTTTCTGATAAGCAAGCTTGCTTGCGTGGTTAATCAACATCACAAAAGTCGATCATTTCGAGTCCGTCGAGGTAGAATCCGTTCTTGGCCCTGTACTTTTCTCTTTTTTTATCAATGATCTCTCTTTTTCTCTGCCTTCTACCGTCAGCTGATCTCTTTATGCTGACAATCTGGCCATATGGTCCTCCTCCCCCTCGATTCCTACGGTTGTGGAGGTCACACATGGAGCTCTGTTAGGATTGGAGCGCTGGTCTGGTGCTGATGGCTTCCTCTTAATCCCAGCAAATGTGAGGCCTCCTTCTTTTCAATGGATCCCCACCAAGCCATCCTCCAGCCCAACCTCCTCTTACTTAACTCCCGCCTCCATTTCAATCCCACTCCAACCTTCCTTGGGGTCACCTTCGACCGCACTCTTTCCTTTTCTAAACTTGTATCTTCGCTAAAAACCAAGTTTTTCCCTCGTCTCAAGGCCTTACGCTGTATCTCTTCTTCCTCTGTGGGGCCCCTCTAAGGAGTCCCTACCTCTTCTGTACAAACCTTTTCTTCAGTCCATTCTCACACATGCCTCACCCGGATAGTTTGCTTTCTTAAGCGTTACCAATATCACCAAATTGGAACGCCTCCACCAAACGGCTATTCGCGCCATCATCGGCTGCCTCTCGTCCTCCCTTATGCCACTTCTCCTCTCCGAGGCTTCTTTACCTCCCCTACGAGTCACCCTGACTCATTTCACTGTTTCATGTTATGAGTGTGTTCTTCGTCTCCCAACCTCCTTTCCCATTTAAGGTTTGGCCAGGCTTGGAGTAAAACCAAAACTCTGCAGATCGTCCAGGAGAGCTTTTGCGTCTACTCACCCGCTCATGCTTCCTTCTACTTCTTCTAGGGAGGCTCTTCTTGCTTGCCCTCCCTTTCCTCCTTGGAACCTGCCTTCCTTTACTGTGGAGTCTACCCTTTCCTCTCCATGCTCTCGCTCTGATCCCCCTCTCGCTCACTTTCGCTCTCTCCCCCTCATGATCAGGTGCTTTGGACTGATGGCTCTGTTCTTTTTCCTTTTGGCAAAGACGGCCTTGGCGTACTTGCCAACTGCTCTCTCAGTGGCATTGAAGCCACTCTTTCCTTTTCAGCACGCCCATTATGCTCAAGTTTTTCTGCTGAAGCCTGCGCTATCCTGCATGCTCTTTGCTGGTCTCGGCAGCACAAGCAAGTCTGCCACTTCTCTTTTATCCTCCTCCTATCTGACTATCGTTGTGTCCTCGCCACTCAGTCCTCTCCTCCATCTTTCCTTTTACCTCAATCTCTCTGGCAGGAACTGTCTTTTCTCAACTATCAGGCTGCAATGAGTCCCGGACACTTGTCTCTCCCGGGCAACGACTCGGCTGATGAGCTGGCCAAAGGTGGAGCGCTACTTGTGCCCTCTACAATCCCTTTTGGTCTCTCTCCTCTTATCTCTCGTATTCACTCTTCTCTCTTCTCGGACTGGAGGCGTACTGTCTCAACGAAATTCTTCCACATCCAGGTTCCCTCGATTTCCACCGAGAAACCTGTGCTCCATCGTTATGTTCGCTGTGTCCTCTCTCATCGTTGCTGCAACGGACACAGCCTTCTATTAAGTTCTTATCTCTCTAGGATTGGCAGAATCGAGAATCCTTCCTGCAGCACCTGCGGACACTCGTCCCACGTCACCACTCACATCATTCTGCACTGTCCAGCTACGGACTCTTTGCGCCGATCGCTCTTTGGCGACTCTCTCTCTCTCTCTACGACGTCTGGTCCAGGTCCTGGAGAGTTTCCCGGTTTCTTCCGCCATGCCCCCATCCCTCGGAAGGGGTCGGGTAACACCAACAACATGGGGTAACAACAACAACAGCAATGTGCGGTATTAAATTGAGAAAAGAATCAATCAAGAACTTATGGATTTGCTGGATTTGGAAGACAGTTTAGACAAACTAGCCAAATCGATTGGAGTGCGATGATATGGAGATGTTTTGAGACTGAGTAATGATGATGTGTAGAAGCCTAGATTTTAAAGAGGTTGAAAGAAGAAGGCATAAAAGACCAAAGATGACATGAAGAAGACAAGTGGAGAAACAGATTGAATTAAAAAAAAAGATATCCATCATCAAAAGAAGGTGGCGCAATGTATAAACTTTCGAGTTACATGAGGTGAATTCGGCCACGCACAATCGTAACGGTGATGAAAAGAGCGCGTAGAAATCAACGCAAAGAAACATTGGTTTCAATAAAGAAAAAAATATTATATTAACGGCGATATAGCGGTCATGATGCAATGTTAGCAGTCAAATGGGGTTCAATGTAGTACGCATCTTCATCACTTAGCTCAAATGGTAGAGCATCTGACCAGTAATCAGGAGGCTGTGAGTTAGAATCCTACAAGAGTCGTTTATAGATTTTCGCATTGCTTCATGAGAAGTATACAAGTGACCCCAATTACTATCTTCTTAATCCAGCGTCGCAGGAAAACCTTGCAGTTGTAGACAACGCTGAGTGTAGCTGATTCGTAGTGGTCAACGCTGCCGGAAGTTTATCATCACCGCAAGCAGCGTCACCAAGCGGAAAAGATGTTGCAAAGCGTCTTTTCCTAAGTATTCAATGCACAACCGTACGGGTATGAAACTCGCAACGACAAGGTTAATATGACTTTGTTAAGGTTGATTCGATACCACGTCGAGTTATTGTTGATCGTATTTAACACAAATTTAATACGAAATCGTTTCTACCTTGAATAATTTCCTCTTTGATTTTTTGCAACTCGGACCGCATTTCCGACATTATCTCCTGTAACAACGTGTCACGTGTTAAATAACTGATTCATCAAACAAATGGCGCCACAGAACTTTTACGTAGTTGTAAAAGGCCGCTTTCCACTTGTGGAAAAGCATTATTTTCCAAGGCTACATTACTAACCACAAAACAGAACAATACAGAGCGCCAGCGTGGTGGCTTTCGATTCCTTCATTAGATCAAAAAAACTCAAAGAGAGCAAAATAACATATCCAGCATTGCTGTGAGGTTATCAATTTAAACTGGAAAACAGTTCATGTGTAGTGACGATGAGCTGATGACGCAATAACCAACTTACTTGTCTGAAATGTTCCATGTCTGCATTTCCACTCGATCGTTTGCTGAAAGTACATTATGAGATCATATAAGAGGTACAACATAGTCATCTTTTTAACTTTCTGGAAAAGGCAGAAGCAATGGTGCACCAGCATAGGTGCCACCCAAGACGGGCTTGAAAAACAGCAACCCCAAAACTAAAGATGTTCACCAAATGTACACGATGTACTTTTAGAGACGCATCTCCTTGAGCAATGGTTACCAACCTTTTTTAAAGAGACCCGAAAATTCTAAAAATTAAATTTTTGCAAAATGTCGTCACCGATGTATATGCTTAATTGACGAAAGAAATGTAGCAAAAATTTTATACAGGGTGATTCAGAATAAACCCATGGTTTTGAAAGTTTAATAACTTTGCATATTATAAAGATAAACAAATCGAGATAGTATCAAAGAAAAGATATTTGTATGCCCTTTTCAATTTAATTCTTAGCAACACTGCACGCGAATGATTCCAGAACTAATTTCTTATTGGCGAACTTCCCTACATTTTTTGTCGTTAAATTGAATGTTAAGTGTCTCCATGGCAGAAATTGTTGGGCCATACTTTTCTGCAGAAGATAAAATCGCTGTTACTGTTACGTCACAGTGGTGCGTTGACATCTTGAACAACTCTCTTTGTCCAGAACTGCGAAGGCATCCTGTCAACATGAACGAAATGTAATTCCAGCAAGATGGCGCCACAGCATACACAGCAAGAGCTTCGATGGAAGTTGTTCGCGGAATGTTTCAAGGGGATGTCATGTCCCATTGTGGCGATGTCCCTCAGCCTCCGCGTTCTCCGGCTCTGCCGACTCGTGACTTCTTTTTGTGGGGACATCTCAAGTCCAGAGTTTATAAGAACAAACCAAGCACGTTTCAAAAACTAGCATGGTCCATCAATCAATCAAACCCATGCCAATTCAAACGACATAGAAAGCTATGAAAAGTTTTGAGAAGTGTCCGAATTTATTCGCTGCAAGGACGTCACCTGACTCGTATTACTTTAAAAACCGAATTAAAGGTGTAAGTTTAAAAATGGCATTAAATATCTGTGGGTTAATACTACTTCGAAGTGTTTATCTTTATAATACACAAAATTATTAAACTTTCAAAACCATGCGTTTATTCTGAACCCATCTATATGAGATGACCAGAAAAATTGGCGCGACCACAATTATACATCGTGAGACTTTCCACTAATCAACTATTATTAAGCAGTAACAAAGGCGAATCTAAAAAAATTTGGCAAAGACCAAATTTTTCTACAACCTTTTGATCTTTGATCACAATTGTAATATTCTAATCCATGTTTGCTTAGTTACTCAAACTTAGTTACTAATTTTCCATGCAGGGTTAACTGAAATAAGTTTGAAAGAAATTAATAGTCTAGCTCAGTGGTTCTTAGTAGGGGGTCCAGAGACCACGAAAGGACCTTTTTTGGGGTCCACAATAGATTCTAAAAAGGTGCACCCCAAATGGGCTTTGCAAGCGTGTTAAGTGAAGACCTACAAATGTTGCTAATAAAAAGATCTTCAAGTTGAAAAGGGGCAAAAGCAACAATTTTAACTGAAGTTTTGTCAAAAATAGGTAAAAATTACTTTCAAAAGCTGATCTCCAAAAAAAGAACAAAAATATCAATTTTTAGCAATTTATCTTCAACAAAATGGCTGGTTATTGAGTTGGAGGAACAATAGCATTAGCCATAGTTTTTAAAGAGGGTCCATGCTTTTCTTGCAAAAACCAGTGACCCAAACATTTTTTCAAACGACCTAACAACGGGTTACGATCAACACGTTGGGAACCACTGTGCCACAGTATTAGTAAGAGTATGAACCTAAATCGCCGATCATGCCAGGCCTCCATCCCAAGAAAGAAAGATGAATAACAACTCGGTCAATTTTGATGCGTGGCCATTTTTACAAATGCTCGGCAAGCTCAACCAAACCATCCAATAACTGTTCGATCAGTATTCTAACAAAATTAAATCACTTTTGTAATCATACCAAAAAAATTTAGCTAGGAAAATGTTATTATGTCAACAAAAAGTTCTCGCTTTGCGTTAAACTTAATATAGCAAATCATTTTGGACAAATGAAGTCGCTATTTTCACCAGTTTAATACAAGTTATTTGATTTAAAATGTAATTTTAGAGAAAAGGTAGTCTTCTATACCACAGGCTCCAATTACAGAGTGCCAAACAAAAAACCAGGAAATTTGAGATTCTTTTTGCTGTGTTTTACTGGGTTAGGGTTTCAGAATGCAGTAGCAGTTATCTAATTTCGTAGGTGAGATGATTGTTCTCTGTAAGGAAGAACAAACTACCTGGGAATTAAAGAAGTTTTACACTACATCTAAGTTTGTTTGTTTCGCTTTAAATAAACAGCACCTAATTTCCTGGTTTGTTAGGGAACATATTGTGGTTACTGTAATCAGTATTTTACGTCAGTTGATTACATTGAAACTCGGTTTAAAAGTTGTCAACTTGCACTTTGCTGTTAATTAGATTAGCTCAATTTAATTATCACCCTGCATGCTACGACTCACCACGTTGATACTCACTGTGCATAAGACTTATTTGGAATGCCATTCTCCCTAACATAACTACCCGGCCTGCAACAATCAAGCAAGAGGGTCGAAACTTTTATTAACCAACTACTAATACCTTCGTCGCGCAGTTATTGCGGGTGGAGCGCGATCAGATGAATAAAGAGAATAGCTGGTAACATAAGGTCCGACAACGAGCAAAAGAATGTGAGGTGCAATCATTATCAAGAAATACGAGGATGTTTAGTTTTTTTGATCTATCGCAGGGTTTTTTTGGCGTTCAGCATCATTTCGGGCTACGCCGCATCACTGCCAGAGATCGTTGCCTGGAAATCTACAAATAGTAAATCTACAAATAATGCCGCTGCCCGTGTGAAATCCACGTATGTAAATGTGGCCGCAGCACTGAGTGAGTTTGACAACCTTGATCTAGGGTATGCCTGTCTGGTAATAATATTCATAACAATAACGGAAAAAGATCAAAGATTCTACTACAGAAGAAAAAATTGCCAAACAAAATAATTTCTGCTTTAACTACCATTGTATTTATCGAGTCATCATACACTGCGCAAGGTTGAAATGAATATTTTGAAGAAATGGAAAGTTGGGAAGCATGAAGCTGATAAAGCTAAAATCGTTAAAAAATATCCTACAAAAAACAAAACCTTAACACCAAAACTGCTTAAACCACATATCAAGTACCTGTTGACGTTAGGAGATGAATTGACCGAGGATGGAGGCTTCCAAGCAGGTCGTTTCTCAATACCTGAAAACATCAAGCGATTAATCGCTTGGCCGGTTTGAAAAAGCGGTGAAAGGTAATCTCGATTCTTTGATCATACAAAATGAACAGAGATATAATACTTTTATGAATAGTAATATAAAAGGGAAATCGACTGGCTTTCATAGGGAACAAATACCATTACGTAGAAACGATTCTGGACGAGTTACAGCATTTATAACATGTCCTCATTGCATTAAACTACAACGCTGTAATGAAAAATACACGCTGATGGGCTTTTCTTGAGATGGAAGTGCGGTGTGAAATAAAACATTCAGGGCCACTGCAAATCAAATTAAACTAATAGAAACATGCTCATCAGTTAGGAGGGTTGTTTTGTGCCACATAATACAGATCAGCAATCACACAATCTGTAAGGTGCAATGCTATTTGTGGGCATCCAATAATTTTTTACAATACAATATGATGGGTAAACAGGTTTAATATTGTGTAACTTGGTGTAACATTTGAAAATTTAAAACTGCAATCAGATTTACCATCTGTACCTCTGAAAATAAAAAAACCGAAGAGTTTCGAGTTATCAGTGAAAGCAGTCCATAGATTGGGGCTCAATTCCCTTGTCGCGTGGTATTAAAATCTTAGAACTTGTATTCACAAACCTCCTGCTCAACACTAAGCGATGGCAGCAAAAAAATTAACTTAATCGTGATCAAAACTTATTCTGCAGCCAAAAATTTATTGCGGTTCTAAAACTTTTATAACAAGAACTTTTATAACACCGGCTTACTTGGCGGATTAGATGCCGGTTTAGGAGTGATTGTCATTGTATTTCCTCTGCTGGCTTCCTGAAAAAGAGTTGAACAATTAATAATCTTATTTTGTGAGCTTTTCGCGAATGCTTTGCAAGATAAATCAAAGGTTAATGTGTAATCAAGTTAAAGCAGTGATTCGCAACCTTTTTGGGCTTACGGCACACTATTAGAAAGATAAAAGTTTGCGGCATCCTTTAACAAGTCACGGCAATTTCGCTAAGAGCTTTTATGCCACTCTGAAAATGTATTAGAATGAAAAACAAAATGAACTGTATGTTCCCATCTTTTTATATACAGAAGTGATTGTCAAAATTTTTTGTAACGACAGACCCTATCTTAGATTTAAAAAAACTTGGACAACCAAAAAATATGGTTCTCATGGCCTTTAATTTTTTTTTTGCGGGGGAGGGTGGGATTTTGCGGGGGCTACTTTCTATTGCTCAAGTTAAAATGCTCCATTTTATCGCCTAAGTAAAAAAATTATTCTCCAAAAACAGGACTTCTTTCGAAAAACTGGTATGCCTCTGTACAGCCACATCGCGTTTGTACATATTTGGAAAGTTCTGGTGCACTCAGGGGTGTGCTATGAACCCGGTTAAAAAGCGCTGCTCTGAAGAACAAATGTAAACTAGCGAGCTATTTTTGAATACCAACATTTAGTAAATAGTCAAGGTGAAATTTGTGCTTGATTAAATATCGTAGACCTATGGTGCAAAACTTATTTTGGGCAACTAAGTTAAAACAAAAACTGAAATCTGCAAGTATTTGCGCCCTGTCCAAGTTTTGACAAACAATATTCCTAAAATAATACTGTTTCGCCCGTTTTCGGAATGCAAATCTGTTTTGTATCAATGTTTTCGTCCATTTGGAAGTTGGAGACTTTTTTTTTATTTCGAAAATCAATTTTTGAAGGCATTCGCTATGCTTACTTGCTTTTCGGCTGATGTTTGTGCCATTTTTCAAATTGTAGACCTTTTTTCAAATAAATAAATGTATCGTATAGCCCACCCAAATTTACGACGCAATTTTGAAAACTACAAACAACCCACAGTTTGGAGTGTCTTTCTTCTGTGGACATTTTCAAAGATAAGGTCGTAGCAATTTTGTAGCCTTCTGGTCCAGGATCTTAGCAATTTCATACAACCAGGGCTTCCATCGACCAGGAACAAAAAAAAAAGGATAACTGAATTATGGTATTTTTTCTTCGCTTTTTAACGATGTTTAGAATTTTTTGACAAATGAGCGTTTATAGATTGATATTGAGCTGAATAGGCTTTCCTTTTCTTAGAGATTTCAAAATAGTTTACCCAGGGGCAGCCAGCCAAACTGGCCGGACGAATTCGAATCGTAAATCTGAATTGAAGATGAGATGCAAAAGTTGATCTTGTAACAGTTACATATTGCTAAAAATAAGACAAAATTAGGACAAGAGTCAAAACTAAGAGAATTTCTTAAAAAAATGAAAAACATTATTTTTTAAAACGTAGTGTTTCAAAATATGGCCAAATCTTAAAAATATAGACCGTGTGGAAGCCCTGGATACAACGTTGCTCTTATTTGATTGTCTGAGCCTAATGGGCTTGAACAATCAGATACAAAATTTTCCAACAATGAGCAACAATTATGAAAAACAATACGTCACAATTGATTCAAAAGCTCATTGCTGTGCCTCAACTTAAGTCATGGGCTAACCAGTACGATTGTGTAGTGATTAGAGGGTCTGCTTTGCAGCCGGTAGACTTGGGTTCAATTCCCAAGTCGAGTCACACCGGTATTCTCACAGTTCCTATGCTGAACGCTCAGCACGAAATGGGTAGTGTGAAGCAAAAACCTGAAAGTTTGCAAATTATGCCCTTGTGTAAGGCACTTAACGAGACGAATGTATCTTCGTACGGCAGACAAGTGGTGGGGTCAGACAGTCTTCTCGTCGTGGAGGCCCAGTCTAACAAAAGTCATTCAGACAGAGCATAAGCTTATTCGTACAGGAGGAGTCATTGTCTTTAGTCTAAATCCGAGGTCGTATTAGCGAGAATTTTAAAAAAAGCAAAGGACAAGTTTTGCTAAATTGAAATTTCTAGTAGCACTCAACAGACGGGATCAAACAGTAGAACTGGCGACAGCATTCATACCATGTATCGCCACAGTCCGCTCGGGGACCCTTACTTAAACGTTTGTTGAAATCAATGAAACAAAGAAAAAAAGTTGATTCGTGGAAATAAGTGAAAAAAGTTTGTAAGAGTCTGTAAAGGTGTTTGAATTTATTACTAACGATGTTACATGTTGGTATTTTAGGACAATTCTCAAAGTTGCGCCTATGACTCGTTTTTAGAGTGAAAATGGTATATTTAAATGCTATTGTCACGGCCCGCTAGTACAGAAACCTGAAAACAGCTTAGCAAAAGGGGCTCATTTTCAACTTTACCAAGACAGTTTGCTGTTGGGTTTGACCATTCTTTTTCTTGAGATGAAAGCACAGCATGAAACGGTTATTTAGGTTTGTACCGCAAGCATATTCATGATCATGTCGAAGGAAAGCGCAAGTCCAATTTCAACAATTCATTAATACATATTGCGGATTAGCAGCCCACTAGATTGCGATTGCTGGTTGCCAAAAGGTTGCTTTCAAATAAGCAAGAGCCAGCGGTAACACTATTAAACACGAATAAAACACAGCCAAACATACAGTTTCGCAACTCTTTCACTGATAACACATAAGAATACTGTTTGTAGGCAACAGTTGCATGAAGACGCAAGTGCTTTCTCAATAAAATTTTAAATGACATTGTCCTTCCCCCTCCCCCTCTAGCGGCACCCAATAATTTTCACTCTTCAACATAACAACACCAAAATAAAGGAAGTAGGAAGTAAACAAGAATCAAACTCATGTTTCCTGGTATTTCAACTTGAAATCCCCAGCCAATTTTACTTTATTAACACATAGTACATTTCAATACTCACTTTTGGTTCTTGAGAGGCCTTTTTCCGCAATCTGTAAACAGTTAGTTAAAACATAAACCCATTGTGTCAAGCATTTTTTCCAAACGGGGAGAAATTTCTTCCCGATGAGAAATTTTAAAACTTTTGGAAGGAATTTTCGCATCATATATCGGGGAATGCAAAAAAGACTTCTGCTAGAATCAGTTAAATCTAATAAAAAGTTAATCCGAATTGATATTGGGTCTTCATGAGGCCATCTTTAGATAAATTTTATTCAACTAAAACTTATTCGAATTTGTTTAAATAAGATTTAACTGAAAATTTCTTATTTCTATTTGTATAAATTTCAAATGGTGCAAGAAAGGAAAGTGTTAAAACAAGTTTTGGAAAAGGCAGCCAAAAATTTAGACTTGTCTGAAACATTTCAGTGAGCAGATGCAGCCGGAGATAGCATACGGATCGAGAATTTCAAAAGCAGTCGCTGATTACAAAAGGAAAAGCAGGTTTAGGAGATTTATGTAAAATCTAACGCGGGGACAAAAAGCGTCGGTTAAAGTCAACTTCAAAACATTTCCTTTTCACTAACGCGAACAAAATAGATAAATTGGCTCCATGACCAGGAAACGCAGCAGCCGCACACAAACGAGTACGACCACACCAGCCCCATGATGTCATACAAGTACTTACTGCACTTTTCGCAATTCGGCCATTATATCACCACCCCCTCCTCCACTTGGTGGCGGTGGAGCGGTTTCAGTTCGTTCCGAAGGCTGCAAAAGTAAAACATCATCACGTTATTTTTGCTTACCGAACTCTTTTTGTAGATAGGGTGTAGCATGATACCAAGAAACTTCAAGAGATGAGCAGCAATGCCTGGTCCAGAGGATGTCAAATGTACACAAATGAATTAGTGAGAGATCTCAAACTGAATCAAACCTCAAAAAAGACTGCTATAAAGTATATTTCACATGAAAGGCACCGATCTTTACTTAGCTCAAATGAAACAGCTACAAAAAGTACACGACGAAAATAACCTGTTATTTGCCTTTGGCTTGTTCAACAGCAAAACTACAACTTAATAGCTTAATGATGAGAACGATAAAGTATTTTCACCATGAGGCATAATGCCGAAGACCAGAATGCATTTTGACTAATATTTCGAAAAATATCTTATCCCGTTATTTGCAACTTCAAAAATGCATAAAGTCATTTCTCGAAACGTCCGCAAAAATGCTTTCTGCAACTTCGGCAGTATGATTTACGCTGCTGGTGGATTAGAAGCATTGTAGTAAGAAGTTTGCATTTAACGACACATTTCCAAGGGTTTTTGTTCGCTTTTCTCCTGCAAAAACTCTTTTACTGACACTTTCCTTTTTGAAGCGTCATATTGAAAGTTTAGGAAATATGCTATTTAACACTGCTTTCGGTTGGTCGTGTTTACATAAAGCTAACTCAATCACATAGCGATTAATCTGAAAATTCGTTCCCAAAAACAAATAAAGATTTATGAATAGCGACAAATTAATGATCAATACGATTTGTTTCCATTTTTAGCTGATAAGACACCGAACGACTAAAGCAAAACCCTTGAGCAGGGGTATATTTAACGAGCAGGTCAATTTGTAATTTTGTTTCTACCTTATGCCCTAATCTTATAGAGTACCGCTTTGTTTGGACTTTAGATAGCTAAACTGGTTCGTTAAATATTTTAGCTCAATAACAGCCATTATTGGGCCAAAATGTCAAATGATGACGCAATTGTAGTTCAAAAAGCAAACTGGTTATATTATGTGTTATGCATTATTGATGTTGCGGTCACTGAAAGGAGGGTGAGTGTAGTGGTGTACTTCGAAATAAACTGTTTGGGAGCGCGGAACTCTTGGCAAAGTTGAAGAACTTTTTGTGAAGGTTAACGTTTTGAAACCAAGAGTTTGACCCATTTTAGTTTCCGAATGATACTTGTCATTGGCCCTCTCCCCTTATTTCATTGTCATTGGCCCCCTCCCCTTATTTCGCCACTGAGTGTGGATCCCAATTTCTTTATGGGATGAAGGTATGGTCAAGTCAAATAAGCTTTAATAAAATGTCCAATCAATAAAGCTTCAATGTCCAAGCAGTCAATCATGTAGCTTGAATGGCAAAAATGTGATCCTCAGCAAAACGCAAGCAGACGTTGACTACAACACTTTAGCAGGAAACACAAGAAAGCCGTGTGTGTTACTCAAGTGCAAAGGAACACTATATCACTAATTGTATGATCAATTGTTGCTCAGCTAGTCTTGAAATTTCATGATAATTATAAATTTTGCCCTATTTTCATTCAACCGTTTCAGTGTTACCACGCAATTCTTATCACGAGTTTAATAGAATAATCGATCATTTACGTCACAATGGCTTACTTGATCTCAATCATTGCCCACACAAAATATCAAAAATCGATTGTTACACATGGTTAAATCAAAAACTTTAGCTTAGTCGAAACACCGCTGCACCAAAGAAATAAAATCGTAAACTTATGCTCTTATGACATAAGGCTAAATATTTACTTTTAAAAAGCTTTAGCTACTAATTTTTGCTAATAAAAAGGTCGACCTTACGTCATCTTTTCCCAAGTTTCGCAGGCTCAGACGTGCTGATTGTATAATGTATATCTAAGTACTACACACTCTCTTTCGAACCAGACTTTTTGCTGGAGCATCGTAGCACTTTAAATTCCGGATGCTCTTCCTGATGAATACCAATGGTCCTTTCATAGAATTTGAACTCTCTAGCTTTCGATCCGAAACCGTAACAATTACCACAACATCACGGCAGCTTCAAAAAAAAGCCATTCGTGAAAGATCTTAGTAACGGGCTCACCAGTGATAATATCGACTTAAACGTCGGGGAAATATTAAGATCGCGTTCACTCAAACTCGGGGTTTCTCAATTGGTGGTAAATTTTACATAAATAGGGGTAATTTGATGAGTTTTGAAAATATTGATGCTTTTGGAAAATTCAGACCATTGAAATAATAATGTCCAAAAAAGAGTCACCACTGCCAATTTGGATTAACAATACGTCGAATTGCAATGTGCAAAATTTCATCTCCAAAAGCAAAGGTCTTCCCCTACATAATGAATTAAAAATGACGCAATGGTCCTACATAGAAACCAATTTAAAAAAATCGCTATGTCAATCTGACCCACATAAATGTGTCAAATATTGTGCGCTTTTAGATATGGCAACTATATGCCATCTGCTTTGGATAGAACACATAAGGGGGTAAACTTTACTTACAAAAACTGTCAAGGGGTAAACAAGAACAAAAAGATCGAGAACCTATGGTCTAACTTTTTTTCTCGACGCGATATTGTCACTCTTTAAGTGCAAAACGAAAAGCGGCAAAACAGTCATTTTCAAACCTTCAAGTTCGGTACCGCGGAAAAATTACATTAGGTTTTGTCTACATTTTGAAACCAGTAAAACGTTCTAGTCAGAATTTCAGACACAAAAAAGTGTACGAGTTTACGCGTCGATGAAAACTGTCGTAGTGAACAGCAAATGCAGTAACTGTTACGTGAGCTTTCCTGTGATCAACACGATTCGCCGATCATGCAAGTATGACGTAATCACGCTGGCATTTTATTTCTAAGAAAACATAACCTTAGGAATGTGCTCTGTTCCTACCAAGCAGCATTACACAATGATTGCAATGAAATTAACAATCACAGGGCAATAAAATTAACCAGCATGGCTTGATATGTGCTGACGTTGCTAAGTTGTCGGCTGTGGTAAAGTGTTATAAAAACGTAAAATTGCTATAGTTGTCTACCATAACGTTTTCTAGCCAAACATACTCTACAAATCGACCGTACTTGACATGTTGTTGGGGTTGTGACCTAGTTTTTGGGACCCCATAGTCTCCCATTATGTTCAACCTCAAGAACAAGGTCAGGTAACATGAACGTCATCATGCCAATGTTCTGGAAAACCATTAATACAGGGTGTCCCAAAAAGATGTATACACTCTTTGAATCGTTATAACTTAATCAAGTTATTGATTTTTGCTTTCAAATAAATTGATGCAAAAGAAAGAATAAACATTTAAAGAATTTGTGAGAAAAAATATACAAAAACATATCAAATTAAATCTTAATAACACAAAAGACACTTGGGGCAATTTCAGAATGTTTACAAATTGACGAGTTCACATATGTACTCAAACTGGTGGCAGTTTTGCTCAATACGCTTTTCATATCTTGAAGAAATGGACTTAGAAAAGTCCAGCAACATTTTCTCTGGTATTTTAGCACATTCTTTTCAATTGCTACTCTCATTTTAGCAATTGTTTTAGGTTTCCTACTGCAAACTTCGTTTTTTAGAAACAGTAACACAAAGAAATTTACCAGTGTCAAATCTGGTAAACTAGGTGAACATCCTAACTGTTTCTTTTCTTCCAACGGTTTCTAAAAAACGAAGTTTGCAGTAGGAAACCTAAAACAATTGCTAAAATGAGAGTAGCAATTGAAAAAGAATGTGCTAAAATACCAGAGAAAATGTTGCTGGACTTTTCTAAGTCCATTTCTTCAAGATATGAAAAGCGTATTGAGCAAAACTGCCACCAGTTTGAGTACATATGTGAACTCGTCAATTTGTAAACATTCTGAAATTGCCCCAAGTGTCTTTTGTGTTATTAAGATTTAATTTGATATGTTTTTGTATATTTTTTCTCACAAATTCTTTAAATGTTTATTCTTTCTTTTGCATCAATTTATTTGAAAGCAAAAATCAATAACTTGATTAAGTTATAACGATTCAAAGAGTGTATACATCTTTTTGGGACACCCTGTAGTTTCGTAATTGTTAGCAAAGACTTAATCTTAATCTTTTTACAGGATTCAACTGCTCATGATAATAAATTTTTCTTAGAGGGCCATTCAAAGTAAAACCCAATATTTAATTCAAAAATGAAGGCCTGCTCTTTAATACAGTACTTCTACATAAAAACAAAACTCAAATTGATAATATTACTGCATCAAGAGAGTAAATAATTGGACGTAACAATGGATCTTGTAACTCCTAATCAGCTAAAACAACTCAGAAAGTGGAACGAAAATTTGCACCCAACATTGCTAAATAGTTTTTTTGCGGTACAGAACTTTATATGACCTTGAAAAAAGTCGTTCTGCGATTATTATTTTATGATAGTATGGCTTGGCGAAGTCCCGTTAAATGGGAAAAGTTTGCGTGAACATTTAGAGTTTATTGATAAGAATATTGCACAAAGCTTCGAGCAAAACAGCTTGCTTCAAAGCTATACCAGCTACTTTGCATTAAATTGTTACCTAAGAAGGAAACAATTAAACGCGGTTATTCCCGTAAATGAGAAAAAACTAAGAAAAAGATCTCTCTCTCTTACGAAATTTTTTTGATTTCTAAAACTCCAGAAATTAATTTCGTTTTACTGTTTAAGACAAGCATTCCAATTATTCATTCCTGAAATTAATATCGCAGAAAGCATTACTAACCACAATATACCTGCGCTTTCTTCAGCCGGTTACTGGACGCTTGCAAAGCAGCTGCGAGCCCTCCTTGATTGGGACCAGGTCCAGAATCCGCGGGGGCGGGGGGAGATGCAGGGGGGGCAGGAGGTGGTGGGGGAGGTGGAGGGACACCACCACTTGGGGGAGCAGATGAAGCTACAAAAATCCATTATTAGATCGCAATTTAGGCTTTTTGGCAAGAAAAACATATCACCTTATTTGTAACCTGATTTGACAGACAGTAGTCACTGCCAGTCACCACCAAATGCACACTGGTTCATATTTTAAAATCTTTTGCAAAACTGCTATGGGTGTAAGCAAGTGACTGACTGTCAGACAATGTATCTGGGGAACAAAACTAATAGAATTGCCATCAGTAGTTAAGAAAAAATGATCCCATAGTTCAATTGTCTAACACTCTAGTCTGGACACACAAATCATATAGTATTATCACTACAGAAGATATGCATCATAATAGCAATATTGGCACTAATAATAATCCACAACCTATAATTTTTGTTAATCTTGAATAGAAAATTATCTTTTGTCTTTTCTGCCATGCTTTCAGGGCAACTTTTGTACACTCTGCTCGACTAAATGATTTATTTGCATTATATTTTTAGTTTGGCAATTGAAAAGTCTGTCAATTTTTTTTTTCACTTGGTAAAATACGCGATAGCTTTGCTAAAAGCTTTTTAAATAGACAGGTACCTGCAGGAGGCGGCGGTGGGGGAGGTGGCGCAGCAGCAGCAGCAGCTCTCTCACGAGCCAACCTTTCACTTTCCATTCTTTCTTTCCTTTCACGTTCTTGTTGCTCCAATCTTTCTTGCTCAAGACGTTCCTTTTCCTGTCTTTCGCGTTCCTGTCTTTCACGTTCCTTTCTTTCACGTTCCTGTCTTTCACGTTCTTGTCGTTCACGTTCTTGTCGTTCACGTTCTTGTCGTTCACGTTCTTGTCGTTCACGTTCCTGTCGCTCACGTTCCTGTCGTTCACGTTCCTGTCTTTCTCGTTCCTGCCTTTCACGTTCTTGTCGTTCACGTTCCTGTCTTTCCCGTTCAAGTCGTTGTCTTTCCAACTCCTGCTCTCTCCTGAAAGTGAAGTGAAGTACAATTAAAGTAGTGAATTAATAAAAATTAAACCACATCCTTGAAATAAACTTTTTAACGTCACAAGATTTTAACTTGTGATATGAAATTTAGAAATTGCTTTTAAAAAGGCTAAAGGGGAAATTAAATGGCAGTCAAAAAAATTTATTTACTAGCTTTGTCTTGGTTTTATGTCTTTCAAACCCTTCAATGAAAAAAACCAAGATTTTAAAATTTAAAAATAGGGAAAAAG
Organism: Trididemnum clinides; assembly: GCA_963675345.1. Taxonomy (NCBI): domain Eukaryota; kingdom Metazoa; phylum Chordata; class Ascidiacea; order Aplousobranchia; family Didemnidae; genus Trididemnum; species Trididemnum clinides. The sequence goes on along the minus strand of OY776290.1, from coordinate 32,502,999 downwards.
CCACGAGGCCAAGATTTTTAAAAAGTTACCATGATCCCAGCGGATCTTAACTACTGGCTTTTGCTTTAGAGATATTTGAGTCGAATAAGGGTAAAATGCTAACAGCTATTTTTGGGGATTTTATAACCTCAACTAGCAAAGTAATAGGCAAATTAAGTAGCGAACAATCCTATATTCGACTTCAACACATCAAAGTCAGCTGACCTATCATATTAAGATGGAGCCTAAGCTGAGCTAACTTTCAATTACTGTTTTCGATTATCAGACTATTTCATACAAAAAAATAAATGGACATAATCCAACCGTTACTTTAAAATTATCAAAATTACCAACTAGGTCAACCAGCTTATTTTAGACAAGCTCAAACCTAAAAAGCTCAAAACTAAACTTCTACCATTATAACCGTGACAAGCAATTATATTGGAACATAGGTCACGTGATTTTTCCTATTAGTTTAAAATAAAAAACTTCAAAAAACATGAAACCAAACAAAGCAGTCTAACAACTTCTCTTTTTTCATGTTGCAAACAATGCTGTTAAATGTAAGGTCAAATATCATAGCACACTATAAGCAGCCATTTGATTGTTCTGTGATGCAGGGTCATTTCAGGAGCTAAAAAGCTGGGATACAAGTAGTACATAGTCTGTCGCTCTTCTGTTTGTATATTATCAAAAAAAAATTTTTTGAAAATTCTCTCATAAAACCTGGAGCTTTATTATAAACAGAACAAATGGTCTACAATTTTCGATACATACAATGGACGTACAACATTTAAACAACATACCACTAGCAAATGAATAAGTATACAAGACTCCCCGAGTATATATATTGCGGCAAGAGGAAATATGATTAATGTTTGGGCATCTATAAATATTAACTAAACACCCATGTAAAGTGTGGGATGAAATGAAATAAAATAAAAACTGTACACAACTCCAACATCCTCCATCCTCCACATAAAATGCGACGTGCCAGCAGTGAGCAACAGTCTAAAATTAACAACCAAACAGGTTGATGCAACCAATCTATAAAAATCTATCAAAACATTTACCCCTTGCATAACAATAAACACATTTTAGAACTGTTTTAACCACCTTTGCATTAAAAGCTATACGTGGTTGGCTATAAAAGAAAAATACATGCAGCTAGTATTAATATTCTGAAAGTTTACCTTTTTGCTTCGATTTCTGCAGGTGTTGGCCCAGATGGTGCAGGGGCTAAACCTGAAAGTTGTAAAATCCTTTAGCTGCCTGCAACAACCATCATATTGTGGAACACTTACCCCCTCCACCACGCAATATTTCCAACGATTTTTCCATTGTCGCAGCAAATTCATTTGCATCATCTGGAGATGAAAAGTTTAATCCATAAACAGTTCTTGATCCATCTCTCCATTGATGGAAAGTGGGAGTTGCGCGATTGTACTTCAAATGTGGAATGATTGAGCAATTTATCACAACCTAAAGTACAAGATAAGCACAAATATAAAAACAACTCTATGACATTTAAGAATATTGCTATATTTCAACATGTGCAAAACACAAAGCTACACCATCATACAAAATCATAAGAGAGAAAGGGGGCAAGAAAACTGAAAGGTAGTTCTCAACCCACAAAGCAACATTGAACCAAAAGGTTTTTTAACAAAATTGCTTCCTGACAATAATGCAAGAAAATTGTGGAAATTTTCTATTAAATTCCACAAAAGTTAGTTTTTACAATAGCTATCTTATGGTGGTGACATATTGAAAGATGTAAAGTAAAATCATCATTCAGAAACAAATCTTTGTTCTGCATGTTCCTTCATGCTACTGGTTATTCTATATCAGTGGTTTCCAACTGGGATTCGCAAAAGACTTTTTTGGAGGTCTAGTTACAAAAGGTTTCAGAAATATACACTGCAATTGAGCTTTGCAGTTGTGACAAGTTAGGATCTATGGATGTGGGTAGACACCAAATATATCTGGGGATGGGAGCTTTTTCCTGATATTTTTAAACAACTGTGACTGGTTATTGAGTGAGGGGCTCTCGGCATCAACCAAACCTTTAAGAGTTCAGGGTATCAAAAAAGTTGGAAACCATTGTTCTATGTGATCAGACCATCAAGATTCCATGCTACTGCAAGGTGTTTTTACATGCTGATCAGTGATCAAACAATTTTTACTACCTCTCCATCCTGTTCTTTTCTTCCAATAACTCGAAAAGTATTTTCAACCATGTGCCGATATATACAGATACCTGACAAACCAGCAGTACGGCCAGCTGTTTTCCATTTTCTTTCAGCATCATCATATATCATGACAGATGCTTTGCACGTTTTACACATTGGCTTTTCACTGCAAATCATATATATTAACTGATTGAATGCAGTAGACTAACAGGGTAACACTACATGCTATGGGACAATTTTAAACTCTTATAGTGATGAGTGAAATTACTGCGCAAAAGACCTATAAAGTATATGCAACCAACATTTTTTTGTTTTATTTGCCATATTTATCCTCCATTCACGAGAAAGCGAATTGTATCGCTATACTTTGGACGGGAAGTCCGCACTCGCTTGGGAGTTGCCTTTTTCGAGGTTTATGGGCCACCTGTCTTCCACATAAAGGTGGGGCGTCCCGTTAAGTGCCTTGCCCAAGGACACAACAAGCGAACTTGCCAGCTTGTTCTCCACAACCTCCCCTAAATGCTGAGCGCCAAGCAGGGAAGCTGCGGATGCCATTTTTTAAAGTCTTTTGGTATGACTCGACAAGGGGAATGAACCCCAGGTCTACCGACTGCGAAGCAGACGCTCTAACCACTACGCCATCGCGTCGGTCTGTCAACATCACATAACTTACCATACTGATGCACAACAGCATAAAAGAAAAATTAATAATAATCTTCTGGAGAACATATATTTTCTGCTGACAAGTTGAAGATTTGAGTGATTGCCAGCAGCAAACATTTTCAGACAAAACAAAATTCAATGATTAGCAGTGAATTTAATGAATTAATTATTTTTCACAGTTTGTTATATTGAACAATGTTTTGTAGCCAGCGGTTATTCAATTCAAATCATAAATGACTTCACAGGATATACATTAAAGTAAAAATAGTACAATCTATCAGTATATGACAAAAACTGCTTACCTCATTGTTGATTTACAATGTTAAAACTCAGATAAAAATAACTTAATCCTAAGTCATTTATTTGATAACTGAACCTGGGTAAGAACCAAACAGTAAGAATACCAATTGTTCAGTCAAGCAAAAAATTGTTTCAAAAATATAATTTGGACACACTTAAACTAGCGCAAAATGACAAGGCAATGTAGAAATAGTTGAACTGCAATAATTGAACATTACAAAACTATGCTTGAGTAATTTCCATCCCTTCTGCATCCAGTGTCAATTAAGACTTAGGATATGGATTTAGTTTGCAATATCAATTATAATGTTGTCAACAGTGTGGTGCTATAGACTGAGCATCACACTTGTTGACATAAAAGTGGCTGGATAAGCTAGACAGTTAAAAGTGTTACTTAGCATGCAGCATGACCAAGTGGAACTGGCAGTAGCATTAAACATGCTAAGTCTATATTTCAAATTCAGACTACAACATGCTCATTGCTTGATATGCACAGTCATCTCACATTCTCCCAAGCTCTCACTATTTGCATTTGATGATTTAAAAAAAATTTTCATCATTCTGCAACTAAGTCCCACTCTTACCTGCCTATTTATCTTCTAATGTAGTGCTATAGTAAAACAATAACAACTGACTCCACAAACTACATTTCTTTTTATGGCATGATGGGTGCATCTAGTGAAACAATAACAACTGACTCCACAAACTACATTTCTTTTTATTGCATGATGGGTGCATCTGGTATGTGATATACACTCTTTCTATCTATAATCATAGTTCTTCAAGCTCTTATTATTCAACAATTAAAATCAATAAAACCAAAACATTTCTCCTGAGTTGAAATCTTTACCCACTTATCTAATTACTACTTATACCTTCCTCGTCCCTGAACTACTTCAGAAGAATGCACCTAGGCCTAAGGTTTTAAAAAGATAATTATCATCAAAACATACATTCATTCTCAAAACATCAAACACAAAATAAATCGGCAGCTTTTAGACATTGCAATTGACCCAGGCATATTACTGCACTAACTGAGGAATGCAAAAATATGGTCAAGCACTCACACCACATGACCAAAAAATTTATACGAGTAAATGGGATTTGCAGCAACATAAGTACCAACTTATACACATGAATAATGAATGACAAAGTTTATACATAAGTGTGCTATCAAAAATCACAATGCACTACCGGTACTAAATTCCAAAAAAATTTTTGCATCCCTGCACTAATTAAAATCTGATATAATGAAATGATGTAATGAGAACTTACATACCACCTTTAACATAAGATGAATGAAAAGTATAAAACACTCCACAATAACCTTATGGTCTTTGTGGCAGAAATTACCCACATGTGTTATTGTTGGGGCTGATTCAGGCCAAAATTTGTAACCAAAACAAGGGCTTAATGCAAAAAAAGTTCTGCTTGGCGATGCTGAATACAAAAATAACACTCTGATTGCTCAAGTTGCATGCTTTTAAGTACAAATCTGATCCTCATTTTTTTTTATTGTCCATGTTTATCATCTATTCATGAAAAAGCAAATTGTATCGCTGTCTTTTGGACAAAATGTTCACACTTGCTTCAGAGTAGCCATTTTTGAGGTGTCTGGGCCACCTGTTTTCCACATAAAGGTGGGGGTGTTCTGTTAAGTACTTTGCCCAAGGACACAACAAGCAAACTTGCTGGCTCGTTTTCCACAAAGCAGTTTGCTGCACATGAATTGAAAGGATTTACAACTAATAAGATTGACAGTTTCTCCCAATAATGCTGCATGTAATGTATGGCAATAATCTAAGCCAGAGGTCTACAACCTTTGACCACACTACATTGGACCCATGAGCCATACTAGCATTTCTAAAATGATTTGAACAACTTATTTACACAATTTTAAAGACCAGTCAAAATTTTGCCTAAAATGGAGATTTTGTTATAAAACTGAAGTATAAACCTTTATCTAGAAGTTTAAAATCATTAACAAACCTATAAAAGTCATTGTAGCTCTACACATCCACAATATTCTTTACATCTAAATCAGCATGACCTGCTGAAATTTTACCATGGCATTACAAAGAATGTATATCCCTGTAATTTCAAATTTGATGCCTGTGCTAAGCAGGGTAACAAAACGAAGAATTCCACAGGATTTTAGATAAGTGCTACAGTGTTAGGGTTGAAGTAGTATTTACTGTTGAAGATAGTCAGTGAAATTTTCATTTTCAAGTACCAGATTTTCCCTTTTAAAATCAATTCCACTTGTTGACTAAGCCTACACAGCCAAAGCTTTGTTTTCACACACATCCAGGGTAGTTTTTGCTTTAAATGTTATAATTAACTTAAAGCCTAAATCAATTTTGTTAGAAAGTTGATAATTTTTTGGTACCCAAGCCAATATTTTATCAGGGCACATGTCTTTATTAAACCATGTCCATTTTGTTTAACATTTTCTGAAACATTTGAAAACCAAGATTATAAAATTTGCATATTGACTTAAGTGATATTCTGCACGAGAAAGAAACTGGGCACAATTTTGCACTTTACCTCAAGGTCATATGCATAAGACAAAAACTTAGCCGCACATAAAGTTATCAAAAACTAAATAAAAACACTTCTAGATTTCTGGTTGACAGATAGTGCTGCGGTTTTTGCTGTGATTGGAATTTTGTATAATCTTAAGAAAATGAGGCAAATTAATTTTTTTTGACAGCAGAGGAGTCTGTAAAAGAGCAGGCATACACTTTACAAAACTAAGGCAGTTAAATTGGGCCAGCTTTTTTCTGTTAACGAAACTTCTGTAACACTGAGTATTCTATTATTAATGTATTATGCTTTAAATCTTGTTCGCTCTCGATTGAAATTTGAACTATTACACTATGGCTAGCACCAAGAGCTATGACCTTTATCAGTTTATGGGTATTCCATACTAACTGCCCGCTTAACTGCTAGAGGATTGCACAAGGCTACTTCACAGTTTTTCAAACTCTACGTCTATATTGATAAGCATATTGAGTTCTCATCTTTTAGCTTTCCATTACTTCTGAAAACTATTAGACTTGCAAAAGTTCTGTCCAAACTTGCTACTTAATCACTTTACATCATTGCATCTAAAACTAACTGAACTTGTCTCATGAATAAAACAAATTTTTGATTCGTTGAAACTGGATATAAAATGTGGATGGAAAAAAAAGGAATTAGGAATCAATATTTGCTTAATATGACTCCGTGGCGGATTGAAAATAGCTTAGGCATGGGGTGACCCAAAACGTCACTTTGATGGTTGCTGTTTTTGCATGATGAACATGGCTGAATGAAATCAACACAGAAATCTTGAAATTACCGTGACATCAAATCTGACCAATGCAGCTTACTATATTAGAGGTCTGACTAACGTTCAATTGTACTGTTAAAACTGGGGCTTATTGCGACATCATAATACGATTGTTTACAATGGAGTTGTTGTGGAAGTTACTGTTTGTGAAGGAAATTTATAAATACTTTGAGAAATTGTTGAGAAGACTTCAAGCTAGTTAAATATACCACAGAAAATTATATACCTAGATGACGATATCCACGCTTGAGTAATGACAAAGAATTAAAATAAAGTAACACAGTAGTGGTTGACATTGGCTCATTTAATGACAGCTCTACGGATAAGTCTGCTGCCATTGAAAACAATTCAACATGTAAACACAATTTCTAAATGTTATCTGTGCTGTAGGCTACTTTGTTTCTTTTCCAAATTTCATATAGAAATTTTATTGTAGAAAGTAATGGCTTCTGATGCCAAAAGAAAGTGCCATGCTTATCTTGTAGATTATATCAAGTTTAGCTTTGTGCCATGCCCATCCGATATTCAGATTCCAATGTATCTATTGGGCAAGAATATTCTCACAAATGAGGCAGTGAAGCCGTCGAGTTTGAAAGACCACCTAACCAGGTGTAGCGTGTCACGCCTCGTACTTTATCAAGCTGCCATGCCAAACATCTTTTTGTTTTTTTTTTGTTAGTCTGCTTTCGGAGGCTTAGCATTTTTCTCCTGCCAATGTGTGTGATTCTATGTAGTTGTTCACTGTACGAGCTGTGTTTCCTATTTTGTAACTTCATTCGTTCCAAGTTTGACGCCCTCTTTGACGTCCCAAGTTTGACGCCCTCTCGCTATGCAGCGAGAGCGCTGCGCTCATAAGACTAAATAAAGAAACAAAAATTTTTCACGCTATGCCTGCAATTTACGCCTAATGGAAACTAGCCTTAACAGCGCAACTGCCACACCAGCTTTCTTCAAATCACTCCTCTATTCGAAAACCAAAAAAACGTCACCTGCATGTAACAATTCGAAAACCAAAAAAATCAAAAAAATCGAAAACCAATTCGAAAACCAAAAAAATCGTCCGGTGGGTATTTGTCCTGATACCCTTTTCCTCAATGCGTTGTGTTAATGTTCTTCTCGACAAAGGTTTTGCTTCCAAAGTACAACATTATATCAGTTCTTGAAAGGAAACGGCTTCAACAATTACTAGTGGCAACATATTACCAAAAAATATCAATACCTGCAAATATACAAAAATAATCACGTTGCATATTCATTGAGGAGATTAAACGAAATTTTTTTGGAAAGACAGGAAATTACAAATCAAAATGGCTAAAAATGAAAAATTTCCACAAAAATTTTCACCACGATTGAGGCTAGATAAGTTTTCTCACCGATATATCAAATATTTTTCTCCTTTCTGATATCAGTCAAAAACAACATTAAAATACAGCGTTGTTAGTCATGATAAAGAATAGAGTTTACTACCTTTCTACTAAAATCATTTCTTATCAAAATGATATTCAAATTAACAAACCTTATTTTCAGGCTTCGTTTGAGAAAATCTGGGCCCGTTTCTAAAATCTTCTTTCAAAGTAAGTTGAGTTTTATCAGTCAGTGTTTTCTTGGCTTCGTTTTTATCAACATCGTTTTTATTGGTCCTGCTTCCAGATTTTATTTTGGATTGAGCTATTTTGAGTCTAGCTTGTAGCAATACAATTCAAAAAAGTAGTATTTTTCACATGTTTTTTAAGATGATAGTGCAACATGCAATTTATTGACTGTATTTTAAAAGTAGGTTTGCATTGGAATTCCAAGGTATCCGCTTTTCAGCATCCAATAAATTAACAATATTTTTCTGTATACAGTCAAGAGTTTGAGTTTGCCGCTCCGTTAGTCGACTTATCACTTACGATATTAGTAGCAACAGGCGAAAAATTAGAAAAAAGCACTTCATCATAAAACCGCTAGCCAAAAAAGAAGTCCATAGTTATGCAAGTATTTAGTAATCCGTGGTCAAGTGGAAAACCTTTGTTGGAAATCCAATTTTTCGAAGTCCATAATTTACCAATTTTTAACCAAAGTCAAGTTGAACACTTTTTTTGGAGTTTAATTTTTTCAAAGTCCCGAAACACCGATTTTCTCTCCAAATACAACTCGATGATCTTTTTATTTTTTGGAAATTAACATTTTAAAAGTGAACTATCATTTTTTGAGTCCCCCATCAGGGCCTGGGCCAGATGTATGTTTTCTACCCTCTCTGTTAGTTGTTATGTTATCGTTCTCTATCCTAGCAGGTTCTGCAAGGCTGGTCTGTTCTTTAAATTTTTCGGTCATTCTCGCTTTTTCGAAGTATGGTGCTGCATATCTTTGTGATTCTCTTTGTCTATCTTCTATTTCTGCTTTAGTTTTCGTCTGCATCATCCTATTGCTTGGGCAAAATACGTCATCGTTTGATTCTAGCTCACTTCTCGTGACCTGTGCTGACTCAGCAAATAGATTCGTGCACGTATTCGGTGCAGGACTTGTGACTGGCGCTTCGCTTCTGTCATCAGGATCTATTCTCGCCTTCTGGTAATAAGGTGGTTGCTTACCTTCTATAAAAAGAATTAAGATCTACAGGCTACTGCGCTAAAAGTTTTGTCAAACTTGGGAGAGCTGGTACAGAAATCATTGCTTTAGCACCATTTATCCAGTCGTTAATTATTTCTAAACAATATTTATGGGTCTTGACATTGTAATTGCATACGGCCGTAGGGACATTTTCATTATTTTTGGTCTCGCTATTTGCATATTCGCGCAATACCAAGTTCAAGACATTTAGCTCTGAGTAGAAGCGAGAAAAACTGCGATAGTTACAGACGGGCGCGGGACTATCTACCGATGTTTTTTTGATTTCTTCTAGAGCTTTTTCAATTTTATTGTAAGAAATAAGGCTTTGATTTTCAAAGTTATATTCAACTGTGCTGTCCTGATAGCGATTATAAATTCAGGTCATCGTACTTCTACCAATGCAAAGAATCAATTACTACTTCGCATTTAAAGTATTTGCGCTATATCTACTCATTCATACAGAGCAGCATTCATTGCATACTTAATGCTTTATCAAAGTGAACGTAGACTGCAGCATGGCTTTGTAACCAAGCGCCTTCCTTTACATCTGTTGCAGTAGCGCTACCAGAGTCGTTATGTGTAATGATTTTGGTATAATTTTTTCGAATTGGAAAAAGTGGCATTAATACTTTGTTTTCCGAGTACGAGCCGATTGTGGTCATAGGAAAAGCAGCATCCATACTTTGTTTTCCCCGTACAAGTCGATTTTGTGATACGTGTTTTGCCTTGCAATGTATATCGCTTGTCTAGCGCTATGCAAATCGTATGTGTGTGTGGACCGCATGCTGCGTCTGACAGAAAACGATTTTTTTGGTTTTCGAATTGTTACATGCAGGTGACGTTTTTTTGGTTTTCGAATAGAGGAGTGATTTGAAGAAAGCTGGTGTGGCAGTTGCGCTGTTAAGGCTAGTTTCCATTAGGCGTAAATTGCAGGCATAGCGTGAAAAATTTTTGTTTCTTTATTTAGTCTTATGAGCGCAGCGCTCTCGCTGCATAGTGAGAGGGCGTCAAACTTGGGACGTCAAAGAGGGCGTCAAACTTGGAACGAATGAAGTTACAAAATAGGAAACACAGCTCGTACAGTGAACAACTACATAGAATCACACACATTGGCAGGAGAAAAATGCTAAGCCTCCGAAAGCAGACTAACAAAAAAAAAACAAAAAGATGTTTGGCATGGCAGCTTGATAAAGTACGAGGCGTGACACGCTACACCTGGTTAGGTGGTCTTTCAAACTCGACGGCTTCACTGCCTCATTTGTGAGAATATTCTTGCCCAATAGATACATTGGAATCTGAATATCGGATGGGCATGGCACAAAGCTAAACTTGATATAATCTACAAGATAAGCATGGCACTTTCTTTTGGCATTAGAAGCCATTACTTTCTACAATAAAATTTCTATATGAAATTTGGAAAAGAAACAAAGTAGCCTACAGCACAGATAACAATATAATGATTATCCTAAATTTTCAGAAACTATCAATCAATCAATCAATTTTATTTTATTTTTGTCCAAATCAGCATACATAGAAATAAATTACACAGCAGTGGACAAAAAAAGGAGACGATGGCAAAACGATATACGTTAATACATGCACATGAATAGAATTTAGATTAAATGTGAAGATAATGGCATGGCCATCGCACCTGTAAGATACTAGGTAAAATAAAAAACACACACGAAGAAAAGCGTACAGGGTGTATCACAAAGATATTCACCCCCCCTAGAGCTCAATCCAAAAGGACTAGGAAAAAAACAAAAATATTGTTATAAATTATATTAAAATAGAAATTTATTCCGTACATTAAATCAATCCTAACTAGTAATCAGTATGACCACCATGGTTTTTTCTAACAGCATCTAATCTTGCAGGATACGATTTAAGAAGATTAGCAAAGATTTCAGGTTCCTCTTTTATTTTAATTAGTTCTTCTGAAATAATAGTCTTTAAGGTTTCCACTGAATTTCTTTCCATGCTAGGAATCTTTAAAATTCTATCTTCAACATGTTTTTTCAGAATAGCTCCCAAGTTTTCAGTTGCATTTAAATCTGGTGATGAACCTGGCCACTGACTGTTGTCGAAGAAATCAATGTTGTTGCTTTTCAAAAGTTGTTGAGTGGCGATTGCTTTAAAACACGGAGCTTTGTCATGAAGAAATGTAACTTCATCAGCACTTAGAACATTATTTTCATTTTTTAAAAAGGGTATAACATGCTTTACTAGAATTTGTTCTCGAAAATAAGTTCCATCCCAGCTTTGACCTTTTTCTTTTGTTACCCACCTCACTAGCGATTCTGAGACCAATACTTAAAATTCTATCAACATACCTAATTTTTTCATTATCAGCAAAAGCTATAATTATTAAGTATCTGGAAAAAAATGAAAATGTACATTAATTTCTAACAACATAAGCTTCACAATGTGCTATATAGTTTGGTCATACCTATTACCAGTTTGGCTGTAGGGGGGTGAATATCTTTGTGATACACCCTGTACACAGTATGTACAAAGTGTCGCTAGAGACAGTAAAAATAAAAAACTGTCAAGTTGTAACCCTAATAGGGGAGGCTATCAGGTGCTACATCTTGCCCAAGGGTGACCTGGGAGCAACGACAGCTAAAAGACAGCTCCTTTACGTCTCAAGGCACATAAACCCTGTCGCCGGTTGTAGTTTTAAGTCATTCACCTAGGACTATGGTTATTTTCCTGCACTGTATCAGATTCTGACTTTTCTTGTACCGGTACTGCATAAACAGTCTGCTCTCTGCAGTTTAATTTTCAAACAATTTTGCAATGAACTACCAACTATCATTTTACTCGTTGTTTGGTCATAATCCTTTTTTCGCTTAAATCTCATTAATTTCGTTAGTATTTGCGTTCATGATCAAGGCGTTTGCACTACTACTTACTCCATGCTTTCTGCGATACTGTGGTGTGAACACTTCAATAAAATAAACAAAGAAAGATGCCCTTGACCTTGATGCTTCCTTTTATCTGGAGCAGGTATTTAGCACTTGCATTACTGCATGTGTGTGCATGAGCAGGCGGAGAATGCCAAAACTGTTTGAAGAGAATGAAGACCAATAAAAAAAATGATGAAGTCAACGAAAACGTTTTTAACATATCCGTCTTTTACTTAAATCTAAATTTACATACCTATTTAGAAATCAATTTGTAATATTATTCGTGATTGTGAAATTGTCCCCCTAATATATTAAATCGGCCCCAAATTTAAAAACTGTTAAAATCGCTCCTCTGCTGGTCAAAGTTGCCCCCGTTGAAAAACCATGGTCTAACCAATCTCACCAGCAACATCAACATTTTGCGCATTTGCGATTAAGGGCGCTAGTTTTTGGAAATGACCAGATTTACTGATTGCGCGCCCAAGGTTGAGATCCGCGGTAGTCTCGACAAAATCTTTGTTGACCTGTAGTAGCGATAGCGCCGTTAGTTTGTCACTGGCGCGTATACAACCGTCCTCTACTGCTGTTAGTTAATGTTTTGCAAGAAACTCCTAAAACTCGCGCTGCAGTAGTTGGTGTTTGATCGCCTGATTCAATACCGATCATTGCTTCCTTAAAGCCTTGCTATTGCATGGCAGCTTATTATTGGTATTTGTACGTGCTTCCATACGTTCGATAGTGGCATATTTATACATAGTGTGTGTAAATATGATAGCTCATGTTTTTTGTGGTTAAACTAATCTGTATCCTTTTACGTTGTAAGTAGACCTACTACCTTTGCAAACATCGATTATTTATCTGTAGCTTACTGGAATGAAAGTCAGATGGGAGAGAATTGTCCACTTTTGTGGAGAGTTCATGGCGATTGAAAGGAATTATTTAATTCATACATATTGAAGCAAAAAAAAAGAAACACTTTTGAGTTTTTTAAAATGTCTGTCACTTTATCTGCCTATTTCTAAATTTCTGGTAATTTTTTATTGGCCTATTTGCAGTGATGGGATTCAGGGGGTTCGCACGGGTTCCTGCGAACCCGTTCTTGGAGTGTCGTGATAATTAGCGAACCCGTTCTTATTTTTTTGTTATAGACCTTGGACGACCGCAGCAAATGGGCTTTCTAAAATGAGGGAACGTGTTGTTAGTGAGTTTGATACAAAAGAGAACCTGTTCTTAAACTTTTGATTCCCATCACTGCCTATTTGCCCATTTCATCCTTATTACTTTCCTTTCTGCTTACAGAAATAATTTTTTTACCCACAGTAGACGTGCAATGGTAAAAACAATTCGTGCATCTTTATCCGTTACAAAACACTTCTGACATCGATGGCACATTGGGGCTAGTAAAGAATCGGCCGTTATGCTCTGTAATAGGCAATCACGTGACGAGCGTTGCATGACGTGTTTTACGTGACGAACGCAATGCGCGCGAATGAGATACTCTTCTTTCTTTATTATCGCTAGCTTTCTTATAACTGAAACTGTTAGAAACGTGTTTTTAGTACAGAAGAACTGTTCGCAGAGCCAAGTCACTAACAGCAGTTGATCATCGACCACAGGTGTGTACCGTAACGCCACAGCGACGTCATGATGCCATTAAAACATGCGAAAATTGCGCTGTTTCTTAATATAAAGGCTTAAAATTTGTACCTTTTCAGAGACAAGATGTTAAATACAAAAGCGCTGTTTGCAAGCACATCACATTTCAAATGATTGATTAACCTTTTCCAATGGGCTCCTTTTTGGTTTTGGTGTAAAAACAATCCAATGTTCTAAACTGGCACCACCACAAATACGAGATTAATGTAATGAAAAACAAACTTGCCATAACAACACTTGTTAAGCATATGTCCCATGAGAAAAACGCAATTTCATGCTTCTTCTTCGAGTCCGTTTGAGCTAGATTAAGTTGCACCAACCCGTTGTGATTTTTTTGGCCTTGCTGTTACATTGTAATAAGTGATCCATGGTGCAGGTTGTTCCAATTTTTTCGCAAGTTAAGAAATGGTTGATGGTTTGATTTTCTTTTCTACACTGGCAGGTGGTATCAATGCCGAAGGGGGGGGGGGAGGTAAGTAGCCCCACTTCCGTAGAAGAGGTTGTTCAAGTTTTTTCGCAAGCCAACAAATCGTTTATGGTTTGATTTTCTTTACCACACTGGCAGGTTGTATCAGTGCCGGGGGTACGTAGCCCCACTTCAGTAGAAGAGATTTGGTCTTGCCTACACCTGATCTTAAACGGTTGAGACAACGCCATTTATTCCATTGTAACTTGTATCCTTGGGGGAGAGATTCTTGAACTGGGAAATTTTGGAGCTTATGTTGATCTGGAATATTGTCTGTGTAGTTCTGCCACAGGTTCTGTGTTTTGAGTTAGTGCGTGGTGTGCTTGTCGAGAGGAGGAACAGTTCTTAAAAAAACTCTTTCTAGACTTTAGTTTGGATGGGGCGGCTGTCAATTCGTACATGGGATGTCGTTGGTCCAAATTGCATTTTTGTCGTTCAGATTGGCTGGATACTTCACGGCGAATGCTGGGGTGGGGGCGATTCCTACCAAGCTGTACACCTTATTAAGGGGAGTCGGTTTAAAGCATTCTGTAATTCGTCGGCATGTATTATTCAGAGCTGAGTCGATTTTTGCTGCATGAGCTGATCTCTCCCACACTGGGCACACGTATCCAGCTGTAGAAAAGCACAATGCTAAAGCAGTTGTGCGCAAAGTATAAGGGTTTGCTCCCCATTTAGAATTTGCTAATTTGGAAAGCAGAGCATTTCTTAATTTAATTTTAGCCTTTAGTTTTCTTGTGTGTTCTTTGAAGGAGAGGGCTCTATCCATCGTGATGCCCAAATATACGGATATTTGATTATTTGATGCTGAAATGCACAACGCTATTGTATACAAACCCAAATAAAGTGTAAATTCTCAAAACCAAAATGGAACCTGATGCTCAACTACCTGCATACTACGCAAACACTTACAGATCACTCTCAATATGAGACCCCACCATCATGAAATACACGACATCATCGCATATCGACCCTAGTCAAGTATAAGCCGCCATCCAAGAAAATGCAGTTGATCATGAAAAACACGACGTTATTGCATACTGATCCTAGTAAAGTATAAGCCCACAACCAAAAACAGGCACTTTATCCTGAAATAAACTAAGTTATTGCATATCGACTCTAGTCAAATATAAGCCGCCATCATGCAGTTGATCATGAAACACACGACGTTATTGCATGGCGACCCTAGTCAAGTATAAACCGCCATTTTAGAGAATTGAGTTGATAATGGAATGCACGACGTTATTGCATATCGACCCTAGTCAAGTATAAGCCGCCATCCAAAAAAATGCAGTTTATCAAGGAAGACACGACGTTATTGCATATTGATTCTAGTCAAGTATAAGCCCCCAACCAAAAACATGCAGTTTATCATGAAACACACGACTTTATTGCATATTCATCCTAGTCAAGTATCAACCCCCAACCAAAACAATGCAATTTATCCTGAAATACAAGACGTTATCACATATCGGCTGTAGTCAAGAATAAGCCTCTATCCAAGAAAATGCAGCTGATCATGGAATACACGACGTTATTGCATATTGATTCTAGTCAAGTATAAGCCGTCATTCAACAAAATACATTTTATCACGGATTACACGACTTTATTGCATATTCATCCTAGTCAAGTATCTGCCGCCATCCAAGGAAATACAATTTATCACGGAATACATGACGTTATTGCATATTCATCCTAGTCATCTATCAGCCCCCAACCAAAACAATGCAATTTATCCTGAAATACAAGACGTTATCGCATATCGGCTCTAGTCAAGTATAAACCGCCATTCTAGACAATGGAGTTGGTCATGAAATACACGAGGTTATTGCATATCGTTCCTAGTCAAGTTTAAGCCGCCATCCAAAAAAATGCAGTTGATCAAGGAATACACGATGTTATTGCATATTGATCCTAGTCAAGTATAAGCCGCCATCCAAGAAAATGCAGTTTATCATGGAAATACACGACGTTACTGGATATCGAATCTAGTCAAATGTATGCCCCCAACCAAGAAAATGAAATCAAAGATGTTGTTGGTACGTACTTTTTATGAATTGATGCAATTTATTTGAATGATTTGCATACCGGAACATAATGTTTACATTAAAGATATAATGAAAGTACGTATAGGTGTAAGCACTGTAACACTATGTAAAGCAAAAGAGCTAACAGTTTAAGTTTTTTATCTCCGGATGCCTTTGTTCGCGTTTGACTATATCTACTTGACGGTAAGATGGGATAAAGACTTATTAAGACTGAGTGTGTTCGCACGTTTGCACTTTCATCGCGCCCATTGCCTTGTTCTAAGTCTTGTTGAGGTACCTGCTGCTGCCGACCAATCAAGGGTGCAACCAGGGGGCCGAGAGCGCTAAACCTATGTCTTGTTATCCACGGTTTAATACCTGAAGCTTTAGGCCTACTTTTAACAACCACTGGTTTTTGAAAGTACGTCACAAAACATTTCGTTATATATTCTTTTCTGAAGATGCTCGACGTAACCGCCCAAGCAAAACGTTAAAAATATATACGGTAGCTTTTAGCGATAATTGGTTGTTTATTGCTTTACCGGAAAAATAGTTAGCTTAAACTAATTTCAGTACACCTATAACAAAAAATCACTTTTATTCGCTAAAATGACTATGACGTATTCAATTCCATGTTTCTATTTAACGGGGCGTTTGCGTTTGAAGTCGCTTTGTCGAGCTTTTTGCAGCGAATATTTCCCGTTAACAGTTCCTCTTATAGGTTGATATATGTCTTACCCAGACAGGTGTGGAGGAAAAGTTTTGCGATAAGAACAGGAGTAGGCGAGCAAAGTAGTTAGCGAAGGTGAGGGGGAGAGATGCGGGCCCTAGTCAAGTATATGCCGCCATCCAAGAAAATGCAATTTATTGTGAAATACACGACGTTATTGCATATCGACCCTAGTTAAGTATAAGCCGCTAACAAAAAAATGCAATTTATCTTGATATACACGACGTTATTGCATATCGACCCTAGTCAAGTATAAACCCCCATTCAAGAAAATGCATTTTATCATCAAATACACGACGTTAATGCAATATGACTCTTGTCAAGTGTAAGTACCAATAAGAAAATGCAAATTATTAAAATTACAACAAAGCGAGGTCAAACAAGCAGTGAATCGATAAAAAAAGAAGCATTACAAGCAAAATACAAAAAATGTAAATATCTGATTGATCGCTTGATCAATAACATCACTGCTGCAATGACAATTTATGGCAGTGGATATTGCAATGTTATTGATTGTAAAAGATCCGAAAATACTTTCATTTTTGTTCTTTTCAGACGCCACAAAAATTCATCCAGATAAGTTGGGAATAAAATTTTGACGGGTACCGTGCATGCGCTTGAACTTCGACTTGCATGCAGACCATACACTTTCGATATCGTTTGTGTGGACATCATTACGTGCCACAAACCAGCGTCTGTGATTAACGGTGTGGTGAGTGCATCCCAAAGCTGAAAAATCACATAATCATTTCTGCAGCAACTATTGTCTTTGTAGTATTTACCCATCAAACCGACATAGGTTCCCCATTCATCGGAATGAATTTCAGTTCCTGGAGCAATATTCGCCATGATGATGGGTTGCAACGTTTGTCGATCTCGTTTATCGACAAGTTGCATAAAAACTTGTCTGAAATATTAATATCTTCATGAAGTTAAAATCGCTTACTTTGAAACAAAAGATTCTGTAATATCATTCCAATATTTTACCATTCATCTTGGTCTTCCACCCGCTTCTGATATTAATAGGCTTCAAATAATATAAAGTCTATGGTCCTCCTCAATCCTTTAACTTCCCTAATTTGTTGATAACCATGTTGACCCTTTTACTCGCAGAAGAAAGAAATTTTAGTTTGGTTCGTAAACTGCACAAAAGAAAAACGACTGACCACGTTGGCAAAAAGATAACATTGGCCAAACAGTATTTCGTGGAGTGTAAAAGATTTTCGTGGAGTGTAAAAGAGCCTTTTCTTCTACTTTTTTCACAACTGCGTCTAAGACCTACCTTGTTTGGAGGTCAATTCCACCAAATAGCCACTGCGCTGGGACATCTCGGCCACGGTGATTAGCGGCAGGCTTTCTCCTCGCCACTAAAGTTTCGTCAATTGCCACAATGTGGCCAACGCCACCAATTGGAGATGCGGTGGCAATAAGATCTTGTGAACAAATCTAAATGATACAAGTGATTGCTAACTTGTTGCTTAATTTTATCGTATATGTATATATATATATATATATATACTACCTGATTTTGTCAGCGTCGACTGCACTCGATTATTGTTTTATTATGATCTTTTTTCTTAAACTTTGGATTACATTACCTTTCACTTTGCCCCTAATTCAGACCTCCCAACTCTTAAATGAAGATTAGTGTTTAAAACCGATACAAAGAGATTGATGTGATTAATTTTGGTGTATTGATTAAAGTTTGTATGTCCAGTGGTTTTGAAAGAGTTGAGCTTAAAAAAAAGCAGCAAAACACAAAATGGCTTGCTGCAGTCTGAATAAACATTGTAATATTAAAAAAAACTCCATTTCGGGGATAAGCTTCTCGATATCTGCCGAATGAGCCATTAACCACGTTTCTGCGGCTAGCGTATTTCAAAATATTCATAAAAAACATTTTTCCAATCAATTGTTCGTTATGACGTCATAGGAAATTGTAAAAACGCAAAAAAATTTAAAGTTAACAAGTCGGACGCTGGCTGTTATGCTCAAAATAACATTCATTTGTCTAAAAAGGCAATTTTTGAAAAAATTATCAAAAAATTTGGAACATAAATAAAGTTGCTTACTTCCCGTAAAAACTGGCACCAGTCCACTGCAGTGGGTTTGCTGATACGGCAGTCTTGCATAATTATATCAAGACCGTGGTCTCTAGCCCAGCAAAAACATATCTTTAAGCATTGTTCCAACTTCAGGCTTGACTTTTCAAAAAACGAATCTTTTCTTATGGACATTGTAGTACGACATCCCTTTCAAAAAAATACACTACATTTTGTTCCATTTGTTTAAGCAATAGCTTAGACCAGGGGTAGGCAACCTTTTTAGCCGGAGGGCCGCATTGATCACTAAAGAGTTGGCCAAGGGCCAGTGTTCATGTAAGTGTCCAAAAAAAGGTCCACCTTCTTGCATTGTCGTATTACAGAACGTGGACGTGATGGTCTCCAAAACAAAAGGTTATCACCCTCTGAATGGACAGAAAATGCGTCTGTGCAAACTGACAAATGCCTTTTTCATCGTGACGTGCAAAGTTTTTGGTTCTTTAATACGGTAATTGTTTCTCCTCCTATCATTGTCACTCAGGTTTACTGAAGTTTCAAAAGTGCTCGCGGGCCGCACAAAATGCTCTCGGGGGCCGCATGAGGCCCGCGGGCCATAGGTTGCCCACCCCTAGCTTAGACCATTTGCACTGCCTCTTAAGCTCACGACAAGTTTAATCAGAAGATAACTTTTTTGAAGTAAATTTCTGTGACAATTGAAGTGAATTTACTGCTACCGATACCTTTTCAAACTTGCAAAATGTTTAGGAAAGAAAGTTTAGTTTGTAGGCTATATGCACAGTATGAGACCACATAGTGGTGTCATTGGAATCGATGAATTAGTAGAGTGTCATAGTTATTTTGTGTGATTAACGGTGGAACCTTGACGCAGATGAGCTTACAGTTAGACAAAGAGACAACATTTTTGATTTCAAGTTTTACCCAGTCCTTTAGCTTAGTTAAAACTCGGTATATTATGAGCTATTTGAAAACCGATGTGATGCCCAAGAGCAGCTTTTACTAAATAGTCATTAAAATTGACACAAACTCATAACGATATGAGCACAGGAATACTCACTGTGTTGGAACATCGCCACACTTTTCCATCTATTACCGATGATTTATTTTGCATCAGCATGTTGCTGTTGCACCGCAAGCAGCTTCTCCTGTTCGCAAGAAGCCCGTGCTGCTGCATCCACATTCTTGTTGAATCAGCAATCCCAAATCCGATAATGGTTCCAACTTCCCAAGGATCTTTACCCTCTAAAATAGAGAAATCTACCATTTTATTATGTATTTTACGACTATTTGCTGAAATACAAGCAAATTGTTTTTTTTCAATGAAAAATAAATAAAGATGCGTAACACTGCACTGAGCAAAAATGGTCATAGACATAATATTGTAGGTTCATCGCATACTACGGTTCTATCCCTTTCGCCACCCCCCACCCTCCCCCAGAAAAAATTCAGATCGATGATACAAAAACAAACTATTTTCAGTTCATTAATGTTTTGCAGAGCAGTTTGTAAAATCTACTTGTAAAAAGAAAGAGAAATAGAATCGCTTTCGGCCTCTTTGAAGGTGTTATCTACCCCGTCCACTTCATGCAGCAAATAGTTTTCAGGGTGCTGCTAACTGAACGACCGAAGAAAAACAGCCCGCACTTTCTGTAACATCAGTCTACTGCTTTTTCCTCTTTTGTTTCCTTGCCTTTCTCCTTCACGCCTTCCTATTCCTCTTTCTCTTGTAGTGAGCAGCAACGTTCATCCCAATCATGCCACATCTTTCCTTGCTCTGTGTGCGCCGGCAATATGGTCAGGAAAAGGTCAGTGCAATTCTGTACCTGCCCCAAATGAGTACATTTCAAGTTCACCTTCCTCTCCTCCTCTTTAAAATTCAACTTTACAACCGACACTCCTAAAGTTGTTCTCCTTACTTAATCTCGGCTTGCCTGGAAATTTTCCTGCCTACCAATTTTTAGCGGCCCTCCAGCACCTACACCACCGATGTGGATCGCAATTTAGCTTTTTTCCCCTTTCTAACGTATCTCTCCCCCTCACCTTCGCTAACTACTTTGCTCGCCTACTCCTGTTCTTATCGCAAAACTTTTCCTCCACACCTGTCGGGGTAAGACATATATCAACCTATAAGAGGAACTGTTAACGGGAAATATTCGCTGCAAAAAGCTCGACAAAGCGACTTCAAACGCAAACGCCCCGTTAAATAGAAACATGGAATTGAATACGTCATAGTCATTTTAGCGAATAAAAGTGATTTTTTGTTATAGGTGTACTGAAATTAGTTTAAGCTAACTATTTTTCCGGTAAAGCAATAAACAACCAATTATCGCTAAAAGCTACCGTATATATTTTTAACGTTTTGCTTGGGCGGTTACGTCGAGCATCTTCAGAAAAGAATATATAACGAAATGTTTTGTGACGTACTTTCAAAAACCAGTGGTTGTTAAAAGTAGGCCTAAAGCTTCAGGTATTAAACCGTGGATAACAAGACATAGGTTTAGCGCTCTCGGCCCCCTGGTTGCACCCTTGATTGGTCGGCAGCAGCAGGTACCTCAACAAGACTTAGAACAAGGCAATGGGCGCGATGAAAGTGCAAACGTGCGAACACACTCAGTCTTAATAAGTCTTTATCCCATCTTACCGTCAAGTAGATATAGTCAAACGCGAACAAAGGCATCCGGAGATAAAAAACTTAAACTGTTAGCTCTTTTGCTTTACATAGTGTTACAGTGCTTACACCTATACGTACTTTCATTATATCTTTAATGTAAACATTATGTTCCGGTATGCAAATCATTCAAATAAATTGCATCAATTCATAAAAAGTACGTACCAACAACATCTTTGATTTCATTTTCTTGGTTGGGGGCATACATTTGACTAGATTCGATATCCAGTAACGTCGTGTATTTCCATGATAAACTGCATTTTCTTGGATGGCGGCTTATACTTGACTAGGATCAATATGCAATAACATCGTGTATTCCTTGATCAACTGCATTTTTTTGGATGGCGGCTTAAACTTGACTAGGAACGATATGCAATAACCTCGTGTATTTCATGACCAACTCCATTGTCTAGAATGGCGGTTTATACTTGACTAGAGCCGATATGCGATAACGTCTTGTATTTCAGGATAAATTGCATTGTTTTGGTTGGGGGCTGATAGATGACTAGGATGAATATGCAATAACGTCATGTATTCCGTGATAAATTGTATTTCCTTGGATGGCGGCAGATACTTGACTAGGATGAATATGCAATAAAGTCGTGTAATCCGTGATAAAATGTATTTTGTTGAATGACGGCTTATACTTGACTAGAATCAATATGCAATAACGTCGTGTATTCCATGATCAGCTGCATTTTCTTGGATAGAGGCTTATTCTTGACTACAGCCGATATGTGATAACGTCTTGTATTTCAGGATAAATTGCATTGTTTTGGTTGGGGGTTGATACTTGACTAGGATGAATATGCAATAAAGTCGTGTGTTTCATGATAAACTGCATGTTTTTGGTTGGGGGCTTATACTTGACTAGAATCAATATGCAATAACGTCGTGTCTTCCTTGATAAACTGCATTTTTTTGGATGGCGGCTTATACTTGACTAGGGTCGATATGCAATAACGTCGTGCATTCCATTATCAACTCAATTCTCTAAAATGGCGGTTTATACTTGACTAGGGTCGCCATGCAATAACGTCGTGTGTTTCATGATCAACTGCATGATGGCGGCTTATATTTGACTAGAGTCGATATGCAATAACTTAGTTTATTTCAGGATAAAGTGCCTGTTTTTGGTTGTGGGCTTATACTTTACTAGGATCAGTATGCAATAACGTCGTGTTTTTCATGATCAACTGCATTTTCTTGGATGGCGGCTTATACTTGACTAGGGTCGATATGCGATGATGTCGTGTATTTCATGATGGTGGGGTCTCATATTGAGAGTGATCTGTAAGTGTTTGCGTAGTATGCAGGTAGTTGAGCATCAGGTTCCATTTTGGTTTTGAGAATTTACACTTTATTTGGGTTTGTATACAATAGCGTTGTGCATTTCAGCATCAAATAATCAAATATCCGTATATTTGGGCATCACGATGGATAGAGCCCTCTCCTTCAAAGAACACACAAGAAAACTAAAGGCTAAAATTAAATTAAGAAATGCTCTGCTTTCCAAATTAGCAAATTCTAAATGGGGAGCAAACCCTTATACTTTGCGCACAACTGCTTTAGCATTGTGCTTTTCTACAGCTGGATACGTGTGCCCAGTGTGGGAGAGATCAGCTCATGCAGCAAAAATCGACTCAGCTCTGAATAATACATGCCGACGAATTACAGAATGCTTTAAACCGACTCCCCTTAATAAGGTGTACAGCTTGGTAGGAATCGCCCCCACCCCAGCATTCGCCGTGAAGTATCCAGCCAATCTGAACGACAAAAATGCAATTTGGACCAACGACATCCCATGTACGAATTGACAGCCGCCCCATCCAAACTAAAGTCTAGAAAGAGTTTTTTTAAGAACTGTTCCTCCTCTCGACAAGCACACCACGCACTAACTCAAAACACAGAACCTGTGGCAGAACTACACAGACAATATTCCAGATCAACATAAGCTCCAAAATTTCCCAGTTCAAGAATCTCTCCCCCAAGGATACAAGTTACAATGGAATAAATGGCGTTGTCTCAACCGTTTAAGATCAGGTGTAGGCAAGACCAAATCTCTTCTACTGAAGTGGGGCTACGTACCCCCGGCACTGATACAACCTGCCAGTGTGGTAAAGAAAATCAAACCATAAACGATTTGTTGGCTTGCGAAAAAACTTGAACAACCTCTTCTACGGAAGTGGGGCTACTTACCTCCCCCCCCCCTTCGGCATTGATACCACCTGCCAGTGTAGAAAAGAAAATCAAACCATCAACCATTTCTTAACTTGCGAAAAAATTGGAACAACCTGCACCATGGATCACTTATTACAATGTAACAGCAAGGCCAAAAAAATCACAACGGGTTGGTGCAACTTAATCTAGCTCAAACGGACTCGAAGAAGAAGCATGAAATTGCGTTTTTCTCATGGGACATATGCTTAACAAGTGTTGTTATGGCAAGTTTGTTTTTCATTACATTAATCTCGTATTTGTGGTGGTGCCAGTTTAGAACATTGGATTGTTTTTACACCAAAACCAAAAAGGAGCCCATTGGAAAAGGTTAATCAATCATTTGAAATGTGATGTGCTTGCAAACAGCGCTTTTGTATTTAACATCTTGTCTCTGAAAAGGTACAAATTTTAAGCCTTTATATTAAGAAACAGCGCAATTTTCGCATGTTTTAATGGCATCATGACGTCGCTGTGGCGTTACGGTACACACCTGTGGTCGATGATCAACTGCTGTTAGTGACTTGGCTCTGCGAACAGTTCTTCTGTACTAAAAACACGTTTCTAACAGTTTCAGTTATAAGAAAGCTAGCGATAATAAAGAAAGAAGAGTATCTCATTCGCGCGCATTGCGTTCGTCACGTAAAACACGTCATGCAACGCTCGTCACGTGATTGCCTATTACAGAGCATAACGGCCGATTCTTTACTAGCCCCGGCATATTTAGGAGGGGAAAAAGGACGACTGCCTCTCAAACGGGTATGACATTAGCAAAAAAAGTGAAAAGTAAAAGAGGTTCATGCCTATTTGGGGTCCAAAATGAGTGAAATACTTCATTCGCATTTTTGTGTTTACCAGTTGTCGTTTTATGCAATCTATATGTATTGCTTAAGCAATGCAGTACTTGTAATTCAGCTAAGGAAGGTAAAAGTTTAAAGAAAACGAAACTTTATTGGCAAATTGGGAAGTAAATGCATTAAAACTTTAAAATTACACGTCAGGTGGCCTAGTACTGTAGTCCTAACTTGTTTGTGTCAGTGTTAAAGGTAACTCATATCATGCACTGATATGGTAAATGCAGAAATTTTGATGTATTTGTGTCTTGTGCAAGTTGGTGCTTTTTTCAAAACAAGGCTATCGGTAAATACAGTAATTTTTTCCTAAAGTCATGTTTTGATTATGCTTTTTTACACTTACAGCCTAAGAAGTAGGCTTTATTGTAGTATTGGTAACATGACATATATTGAATCATGGGAAGAATTTTGCAAAGCTGCCGAACGATTGTACCATAGTGATCCTTTCAAGGTTAGCAGTTGTTCTTTGGCTACCATAATTTCTATAAGTCAAAAACTTTTTTAAATTTAATTTGATGTTCCATTGTCACGAGTTAATTTATTTGTGCAACGTTACCACAAAATGTAGTAATGATAATGAATAAGTGAAAATGTTTTGCCTGAAATAAAGTGCATTATAGCCACTAGGATACAATGAAAGAAATCATTTGGTTTTTAACCCTTTGAACGTTAAAGTACTCAATTGAGTCAAAGACTTGTTTGTCGACTGAACGTTAAAGTACGCAGCAAAATACTTGAGGCGATGAATAAACAGTTCCTTTTTTGCTAATGTAAACACATTTCACTTGTATAACATAAAAATAACACTTGTATAACATAAAGTTTAAAATACCCTATTTTTACATGATATAAGACTATTTCCACAGATTCCTTGAAAAAATAACTAACGCTCAAAGGGTTAAAGTTTTCTGCCATTCTGCTACCTACAACAAATTCAATGGCAAACTGGGAGAATCATAAAATAATGGAAAACACAATTATAAGAATGTATAATTAACATCAATACTTTGTTAATTATATGTGCAATTGTAATTACATATTATTAGTACATATTAATGACATATTAATGTTAATTCTGTACTGAACTTAAATCAGCAATTTGTATCAAGGTGCATGTTTTCATTTGCTTTTTTTAAAAGACTTATTGTGGTTTTAGTGAGCAGTAAGTTTGAAAGAACTTTAGCACCTAGGAAGTTAAATTCATTATTTGAAGTTCATTGAGCTAAATTTTTGAGGAAAAAAACAGGACATCAAGTACTTAAGTCTCTAAAAATAAATCTTGGTTTTGCCTTTACGTTTCAAAGTTATGAGCACTGATTTAACTGGAAAAAACTAAAACGTCTCAATTCGCAAAAATTCTATTAAATTTGATACAACTGAAAAGCAGATCAGCCATTAAGATTCGGATGAAGTTAAAGTTTTTTTTTATTTGCTATATTGATCCTCCATTCACAAAAAAGTGAATTGTATTGCTATATTTTGGACGGGATGTTTGCACTTGCTTGGAAGTTGCCATTTTGGAGGTGTCTGGGCCACCTGTCTTCAATGTAAAGGTAGGGGCATGCCATTAAGTGCCTTGCCCTAGGACAAAACAAGCAAACTTGCTGGTGTGTTCTCCACAACCTACCCTAAATGCCAAGTGCCATGTAGGGTAACTGTGGATACCATTTTTTGAAGTCTTTTGGTTGACTCAACAAGGGGATTGAATCCCAGGTCTACTGACTGGGAAGCACACACTCCAACCACTATGCCATTGTTAGTTAGCATTGAAAGTTTGGATGTCAATTTAAGTTGTGACTAGTCCGTGAAATTATGCAAAATTTTTGTGTTATGGTAGTACTTGATTTAACTCACTGTTTACTATAATTTAACATAAACTTTGATGGTAGTTGACTTCAGACTGCAATATCATGTTCTCCATTTTCACATGCAGTCATGTTTTTCTGACTATTTTTGATTGATTGCCATTGATTGACAGAAGTTAAGGGACTGCAAGTGCAAAATGTATTCACTAGCTTTTCTGTTTCACTCCTGTTATTGGAGCAGCCAATGCTTAAATCGTTAGCATAGGCTAGAAAGCAACTGTTTTTCATGAGTTCTACTAAATAGTACATATCTGCAGTGTGCATGATTGCAATGTTAGCTGACTCTAACTTAAAACCTAGTCCTAACCATAATGTGAAAATTGTGGACATATACTAATCATAACTACTGGCTGTGCTTGGTCATGTTAAAATGTACTCATTCTATTGCATCAAGTCTATGATGTGGAAATGTATTTTAGTCTCTATAGTCTTGGATTAATGTCTTTGGTAGCATAATCTCTAAATTGATATTCTTTTAACAAATTTGCTTCAACACAATTTTGGGTTTTTAGGTTCGTTATGATATCAAATATAGACACTGTGATGGGAAGCTTCTACTCACTGTTACTGACGATCAAGTGGTGAGTATTGATGTCATTTATTTCCTTCATTAGAATAAAGATGGAAGGGCATCTTTTATTGCAATTGTGGGGTTACAAGTATACCATGAAGTGTGAAATAGACTTAAGAGGGGCTGTAAACAAAAGTATCTATGTAAAAAAACATAAAGTCTTTTACTCCAAAGAAGCACAACAGAATAAAAAATGCTTTGCATCTAATATTTGATATTTTTGTTTTTACATGTTATCTTTGTACAGTTTTTTTGGTACTTATGGGTTATCTGTCACCACTTTTTTTTAATTTAATAAACCTAACCCTGTACAATCCTTTCCAGTGTACACTGCCCCATACATTTACATACCGGGCCTGCCCCTTCAGTGTACACTGCCTTCCAAACTCATTTTAGGCTTAAACATTATATATACAGTTAAATAATAGTAATTTAATACCTGGTGAAAAAAAGTGGTGACAGATAACCCACAAGTACCGTTTTTTTATTTATTTAATAGGGGTAGTGTGGAGAACAACCCGGCAAACTTGCTTGTTGTGTCCTTGGGCAAAGTACTTAATGGTATGCCTCTATCTTTATGTGGCATACAAGTGGTGGGGCCAAGCAGTCTACCTGTCGTGGTTGCTCCCAGTCTAACTGAAGACTCTCAAACCAAGCGTGAGCGCTTATGCAATGCATATACATCTTACTGCATATTGCTTACAACAAATAGCTCAAATGACAAAAAAATTTTTATTTTAGCTTGTTGTCCTAAATTTGTTAGTTTTGTTGCTGTTTAATGAGATGGTGATTGACTTTGATAATCTCTTATTATTTTTGTAGTCTTCTTTTGGAGTTACTGCACAAAGTTACATTTAAGTTTCTTTATAAAAAATTTTGTTTTCACATTTGATTGATAAATTACTAAACTGGACTAATTCTAATTCACAGAAAAAATCTTTACAATCTCACTTGCGTAATAAAGAGCCAAAACGAAGGAAGCCATCACTGAGAGACCTGCTATGCCACCCTTAGGATGAATTGACACTTTTTTTGTCCAAAAATCAATGCATTCTCCATGCAAATAGAAGGTGTTGACTTTTTTTTTCAGAGACCATTATTTCTACAGCACAAAATTAGAGATTCACCGGCCTCAAACCTCAACGTGGTGCTCAGCATCTTGCACACCTCTACTCTAGTTGACTGTATACAAATACAACTTGAGTCAAAAAAGCTGCAGTCAAGGAACTAAAGAGCAACAGTTTGGCCACCCCTGTTACATACAATAGAACAACTATGTTCGATTTACTTTAAGGTTGACAGTGCTGTAAGCACAGTTACAATCTTTGTGACCAACTAGGAAAAAATTTTGCCTAAAAAGTGCAGAGACGAATGGCCAACATTAACAATATTTGACTTTAAATTGCAAACCTTCATCTATCAGATTTTCTTTGATTTTTATAAGTATTCAAATCCAATTACTTTACAGTGTTTTTAAACTCAGTTCTTTGGAGTATAGTATAATATTTGGAGCAATTTGATGGTTTAAAAATGAAAGCAAGAGTAAAAATTGTACTGAGCGTTTATTCACTTTAACTTTTTGAGGTTGACTTATCTCATTAGAATAGCTAAATACAAATCTTTGAGACGAGGCTAATAAGGGTTTTATGAACAACTTTAAAATTAAGCATTTCAGCCAAAAGTTTACTTTAAGGAGATGTACTTAGTTTTTGCATCTTTTGACACCAAGATTAATCTTCTGGGCCGCTGGGTTCAAAAGATGCAAATTTTTTTCATATATTTGACCCTTGATGACGTCATTTAATTTGGTTGAGTGCAACCATCCAAAACCAAGCCGAAACTTATTATTTGATGCTATTGCAAGATTTTTCAACTACTTTGCTTTAAAATTCAACAAAATTTTTTCGGCCTACCCTTCTATGTAACAAAGTTACAACTGGGCATAATGCACGCTGTTTGTGATTTGATTAAAACATATTGCAATTGCAATCTGCTACAGTTGTTGACAAGTAAATGAAGGTTTACGAAGCTCAAAGTTTAGTATTAATATCATGCAGTGGTGAGCAAGTTACTTTTTTAAAGTAACGGAGTTACTTTTACCTAGCGAAAAAATTAACTTAGTTTCAGTTTTAGTAACAAATTTAAAAAAGTAACTAGTTACAATTACTTTTGATCGCCAAATTTTGGATGTAAAATGCAAGAGATACCTATTTTCGATGCAAGGCAAAACAGCCAAACCGCCAATTAAAAACGCAGTTTAAATTGCCTAGAGAGCAAAACCTTAAATTATTAGTGCAATACCATTCTTCAATGTTTAAGAGCTATTTGTGCTCTTGCCAAAAAGCAGTAGAAGCCGGCGAATGGAAAAACAATTTGAAATAGGACTCCTCTACGATAGCTTTAACCTTGTTGGCGATGTCTTAGAGATTGTCGAATAGACGCGTTAGTCTTACCAAGCTTAACAGTTTGTGCTAGCGTTCTACGATTTATGGTGATTGCAAAAATGCGTGGCTTTGAAAATCGGCCTCACGAGGTTGTCCATAGAAATTATGACGGTTTGAATTCGAACCCATACCTGCACCAACCAGTGACTTCCACTGGTTTCAAGTTCGCGGCAGCCTTTCACCAGAGGACAGGCGTAGAACCACTCCACTAACGTAGTCTAATAAATTTTGGATAGGAGGAAACTTCTTTCATATTTTTATAAGCAAACCAATACAACAAGAAGTACTTTATTTAACATGTAAAGCTAACGCAACAGAAGTAACAAAAAGAACATCGAAGCTTTTTATCCCCTTTTGGGGACTTAGTAAATTTAAATTTCACAGAATTGAACATTTATAACGAGAGTAGTATCATTTTAACACCGCACCTTTAAATGAAACACGTGCAGAAGCGACTTCACTTCCTGTGAGTAACCGGATTTTATATCTAAGGATGGCTTAAAGGCGTTTGATTAGCAGCGCTTTCATTAGCTCGGTTTCAGTGTTAAAACGGCACTTTTTTAATAATGTTAAGTTTGCTCTGTTAGTATTCTTTCTGTGCAGGCTTCGCACTGATCACGATGGGATTTGATGGCGGAGTTAGATGAACTTTGTTATTAGAAAGATGGTTTTCAATTCTTTGTAATAGCTGTCTGGTCGTCATACTGATGTATACTGACAAACAACATTCGAGAAGCAAAAAACGGGTAGAGGATATTTAAGGTTGAAATTTGAAAATATTTTAAGTTTGGTAGGTAGGTTGTTTTTATATCAGTGCCCAGTCTGGCGCGAAACAATGCAGCAATGCGTTTGCCAAGTTTAAAGATGGGGTACCAATGTACGGCAGGGTTAAGTAAGGATTTAAGTTAGGGCAGTCGGTGGGATATTGTTGGTTATGGTTGTTAAATCTATTCATAAACCGGTCTACCACTTAACATAGATGTTTGGTGAGCGTTTCATTTAAATAAAGAGATTTCGGTTTTCGGTAATGAGTCGTTCGATGAATATGAATAAGCACGATGCAGTAAACAAGTGCTAACGGCCTCGTTTCTAGGGCAAAGACGCTATGCTATTGAAATGCAAGAGTGCACCGGTAAAAGTAGGTTTGCGGTATACACTGATTTCAAACCCTCGATCGTGGATCGTTACTTCAACATCAGGAAGCGGTGGTGAGGAACCTGAGGCCTTCTCGCGCGTGAAACGAAAGTTGAAGTGCTGTTATTAAGCACATTTAAGAACGATTGAACATCTGCCGATGAATTGAAAATTAAAAAAACATGGTCCACATAATATACAGGGTGTCCCAAAAAGATGTATACACTCTTTGAATCGTTATAACTTAATCAAGTTATTGATTTTTGCTTTCAAATAAATTGATGCAAAAGAAAGAATAAACATTTAAAGAATTTGTGAGAAAAAATATACAAAAACATATCAAATTAAATCTTAATAACACAAAAGACACTTGGGGCAATTTCAGAATGTTTACAAATTGACGAGTTCACATATGTACTCAAACTGGTGGCAGTTTTGCTCAATACGCTTTTCATATCTTGAAGAAATGGACTTAGAAAAGTCCAGCAACATTTTCTCTGGTATTTTAGCACATTCTTTTTCAATTGCTACTCTCATTTTAGCAATTGTTTTAGGTTTCCTACTGCAAACTTCGTTTTTTAGAAACCGTTGGAAGAAAAGAAACAGTTAGGATGTTCACCTAGTTTACCAGATTTGACACTGGTAAATTTCTTTGTGTTACTGTTTCTAAAAAACGAAAGGAGGCAGAGAAGCTGGAACTTCATTAATGGAATAAGATAAAAATACAGGGCCAAGAATGGATTCTTCCAGAACACCTTGACGGACTCGAAAGGAGCTACTTTTGTGATTTTGATAAACCTCGCAAGCGCGCCTATCAGAAAGGAAAGATAGAGTCTAACAAACAAAGCAAAGAGGAAGACCAGCCAAAATAAGCTTGAGGAAAAGGGCAGGGGTACCAGAGAATAGAGCTTTGGAGAAGCCGATAGTAGCAAGAACCGACCGAGAGCCCGGCCTGGGTTTGTTAAACCCGTCCAAAATGGACTGAGAAAGAAACAGAATTTGATCAAGAGTAGACCGTATAGGACGGAAACCGGCCTGGCGGGGAGAGAGTATGAAATTAGACTCCAGAAAGAAGAGTAGATGCAATAGAATGATGCGTTGAAAAAGCTTTGATATGCAGGAGTTGAGTGAGACTGGCCGGAAGGAAGAAGGAGAGTCGAGAGGCTTTTATATCTTATGGATGAGAATAATAGAAGATGTCTTCCAGATAAAAGGAAAAAATCCAAAGACCAAGAAAGATTGGAAATGTGTTGGAGAAAATTCATGCCAGAGCGAGGAAAGTGCTTTTGTATGGAATAGATAACTTTGTCTGGACCAGTGGCAGTGGACGAGGAGAGGCTGGAGGCAGCCGCGAGAAATTCAGCGGGGGTGAAGGGGGAGCAGAAAGACGAATGAGACTTCTCAGGGCACGTGGCTCGGCGGAGCACGGAAACGTAGCCTCAGGCTTTGCTACGCAAGGCCTTTGGCTGGGAGAGAGAAAAAGTGGTATCTCAGCTAGTCGGCAAAGACTAAGTAGACCCCCTGGGAGAAGGACAGTTGGAAGAGTTGAAAGAGGAAGAGCGAGCGACAGAACGCAGTAGAGAATACACAGATTTAGGGTTAGATTTAGTAGAGAGAAGAGCATGTCGCTTGCCATAGCTCAGCCTTGGCGATGACAGACGATACATGTCGGGTTGCAGAGATGTAAGCCTGACGATCTTCATCACTTTTGTGAGCAACAGTAAAAGCCTTATGTCTTTCACTATCCATTTCTTCCCCTTCAGCAGACCATCAAACTTGAGGTTGGCGTTTGACGTGGCCGAAAGGAATGGAAAATTTGGCCGCATTCAGTGCCAGAGAAGTAAAGAGAGCAACAGCAGACGAAAGAGAGTATTCTTCTGTAGAAGAACAAAGAGAGTACTGTACCAATCAAAAGCCGCCTAAACGTGGTGGTGCGGTCCCCGATCCAGTTTGGGTTGGGTCGAATTGGCTGTTGGCCTTTCCGAGGGTCTCAGTTACCCCAGGCACTGCCTTCTATTACAAGGTCGACTGGAACATTGGTAGAAGCTGATCACATTAAAACTTACTAGTTTGACATCATTTGTAAACTTAAATTCATTAAAACATTTTCTTGCAATATGGCTTGATTTTTTTTATGAAACCTTTTATTATCCAGATAGTCATTCCGTCAATCTCGAGTTTCATTAACAAGGGTGTTTACAAATGATCTCAAACTAGTGAGCTTTGATATGACCAGCCTCTTCAGCAATGTTCCAGTCAACCTTGTAATAGATGATATTGCTAATAATTTAATTTCAAGTGATGTTGCCCCAGAGTTACCTTTTCTACATTTCAAAAATACAATTACCGGTACGCAAACCATCATCAAAATACCTTTAAATCTTAGTTCAGTAGCTGGGTTTATTCACAACGGGAAACTATTTGTATAAATAGACGGTGTTGCTATGGGTAATATTTTAAGCCTTACGTCAGCTGATTTGATTTTTTAGAATGATTGAAAAAAAAATAGTTGATCAAAATCTTTCGTTTTATCCATCATTATATATATATTATGTGGACCATGTTTTTTTAATTTTCAATTCATCGGCAGATGTTCAATCGTTCATAAATGTGCTTAATAACAGCACTTCAACTTTCGTTTCACGCGCGAGAAGGTCTCAGGTTCCTCACCACCGCTTCCTGATGTTGAAGTAACGATCCACGATCGAGGGTTTGAAATCAGTGTATACCGCAAACCTACTTTTACCGGTGCACTCTTGCATTTCAATAGCATAGCGTCTTTGCCCTAGAAACGAGGCCGTTAGCACTTGTTTACTGCATCGTGCTTATTCATATTCATCGAACGACTCATTACCGAAAACCGAAATCTCTTTATTTAAATGAAACGCTCACCAAACATCTATGTTAAGTGGTAGACCGGTTTATGAATAGATTTAACAACCATAACCAACAATATCCCACCGACTGCCCTAATTTTAATTCTAACTTACTTAACCCCGCCGTACATTGGTACTCCATCTTTAAACTTGGCAAACGCATTGCTGCATTGTTTCGCGCCAGACTGGGCACTGATATAAAAACAACCTACCTACCAAACTTAAATAATTTCAAATTTCAACCTTAAATATCCTCTACCCGTTTTTTGCTTCTCGAATGTTGTCTGTCAGTATACATCAGTATGACGACCAGACAGCTATTACAAAGAATTGAAAACCATCTTTCTAATAACAAAGTTCATCTAACTCCGCCATCAAATCCCATCGTGATCAGTGCGAAGCCTGCACAGAAAGAATACTAACAGAGCAAACTTAACATTATTAAAAAAGTGCCGTTTTAACACTGAAACCGAGCTAATGAAAGCGCTGCTAATCAAACGCCTTTAAGCCATCCTTAGATATAAAATCCGGTTACTCACAGGAAGTGAAGTCGCTTCTGCACGTGTTTCATTTAAAGGTGCGGTGTTAAAATGATACTACTCTGGTTAAAATGTTTAGTCTGTGAAATTTAAATTTATTTTCAAAATTTGAGATTGATGTTGCTCTGACGAAGTCCCCGAAAGGGACGAAAAGCCTTGATGTTTTTTTTGTTAGTTTTGTTAACTTTATGTCAAATAAAGTACAATACTTCTTGTTGTATTGGTTTGGCTGATAAAAATATCGCGACGCAGTGTTGAACTGCTGATGCGAGCATTGGCTTTGTAAACTGTTCAGCCAATGCGTTTGTACCGCCTTCGTGTCATTCTAACTTTTGCACGTGAACACGACCGTAATTAAGGTGAAGCAAATAGGCCCCACACCCTGTCTGTCCTTGTTGAGTTACCCTAAAATGACCACAGTTATCACTTTCATACTTTTGGACTTTGAATATAATTTATCCCCTCCCCCGTAATCTCTGACAATTTCAAGTAATCGGTCATGGTTCAAAAGTTTCGTTTTGTCGATGGGACCGGACGAAATAAAGTTTTTGACCAAAAACAAAACTTTCAATTATTTGATGACAAATTATTGAAATATTCATCCTTTTTGCTGTGAAAGCAGCAAACAGTAATTGTTAATTTTGCAGTGTCTAATTGATAACTAGTTACAAATTTCGCTAATTTTGCAAAAAATAATTATGTTACAGTTACTAATGAAGTAACCAGTTGCAATAGTAACTGCCCAACATTGGTCTATGTAACGATGGCTAGCCATATAGAAAAGGATAGTGGTATTGAGTTTTCCTTATCGCTATCAAAATTGACGAAACAAACTCGTGCACTCAAATGCCACTTCTGATGAATCTATAATGGACAAACGAAACAGAGCTTCATCCCAAGGCTTTAGTCCAAGACATCAACTACCAGACAAATAATAGACGTCCCTTAGCAATTACGTGGGCTAACCAACTACATTCATGTAGCATGAAACCAAAATACAATTTTCGAATTTCGTAGGGCAATATTTGGAAAAACTATGTATTCATCTAAATGTTTCAATTTTGGCATCACTTTGATTATAAAATTCCGAAAAAATTCGCTAAACTAGCCAGAATACACCCTGAAATTTCGAGACAATATTGTAAGCGCTGCATTTACTGGATAGTTATGACGATTACCAACCAATTTATTTTTGTGTGACAGAAATACTCGGGCAAGTAAAACACTGCAGAAACTCTTTACCTTAAAAATTACTGATACAAAAATCAATACCAGGTGGCAACTTCTACTCCTGTTTTTTCCTACTTAATTAGCCAAAAAGTAGAAAAGTTAAAAATTTGTATTTCTTTTCCACGGACGTTTTGTTCCAGTCTTCCGTTTTGTGCTACGTGTGTCACTGAGCAATAATTTTGATGTCATGAAGTTGATCTCGAATTGGCATAGTTAACCACTTGACAGTGGATTTTTAAAAGCATTTCTATGAATTAATTTTTTTAGAGTAAATGTGTCGCCAATTAGAAAATCTCTTTCCTGATTGGTTGTTGGACATCACTAAATTGCTAAACGGTGACAAAAACAACAGGAAACACCCAGGGCTCTAGACATTTATACAAGTCATTCGCTTATAGATCTACATTGAAATTTGGGTATATATACGTCATCCGCTGTCAAGCGGTTAATAAAATATTTAGCAATGTCTTTGTTTTTTTGTTTCATTCTGAAACAAGTGGTTTTGTTTATAATAAGTAAAAGTTTTTTTCTGGTTGTAGAAATAACGATTAACTTTATTGTTACAGAGATTGCAATATGCCTCAGAACATGCACAAGACGTTAAAAAAATTGAAAAGTTCACAACCTCACTTTTAAGGTTAATGGTTCGATGATGGCGTCAAATACAGACTCGGCTTTGTGCAATAGCTTCTCTTGTCAGCTTCTACTGCTGCAGATTTGTCGTATTGTGTGAATGCTATTAATTTAAAACCGGTATTTTAGAAAATACATGAAGAGTAGCGGATGTGTGGTGTTCTTTAAGTTGGTCCTGGTGCTGCATCTGGCAACGTTAGGTATCGCTTTCACGTAGGGTACACTTGAGAAATAAATTGCGATCATATCCACAACAAATCACAGCATTCAGCAGCTGAAAACACGATTTGTAGTGATAATACACTTTCAATGTCGTGAGGTGTGTGTTGAACTTCTAGGGAACATGTTTTTGCTGCAGTGACAATGCACTACAAGCAATATTAATATGAAAAAGTGTTGGAATACTTAATTTGTAAATCCTTGCAATTTCAGTGAGTAACAAGGTAAGGGTAGGAATGTAGCAACGTTTATTATTCAATGTTATGAAGCTGGTGTTAGCCTACTTTTATAAGTAAATTTAATGGATGCAGGTCGGCACTTGAAAAGCTAACGCAATCTGTTGAGAATACCACTTTAATGACTGGTTTCGTTCCTGTTTGGAATTATCAGATAGACTCAGGTATGGAACCTCCAACCTCATATACCAGTTGACGTCATAATACAACGAAGGCCCTTAAGAGTGTTCTAACAGGATCAAAAGCGGTCATGATGTGATATTTTTCAACAGATTGCGTTAGCCTTCCTTTAAGGTGCCCACCTGGCTATACATTTAAACTTCACAATGCTTATAATGTGGGCTTGGGAAAAGCCCTTGCGGCAATTTCACCAGCTTGCAGTAGACGCACACTGTGCTAGCAGGATCGGTACTGATAATCTTAAAGCTGCTCTGACCATAACGATATAGTATAGCGATTAATCATCTTTCTGTGACAAGAACAAAAAGGCATAACAAATAAGGATATTGTGAAAACAGCTGTGAAGTTATAGCAGGCATAAGAAACAGTATTAATTTATTCTTGTTAATAAAGCAAAACTATATACGAAACTGATTACCTAGAAAAACTACAGAAAATATCTTAAGCTCGCAAATTGGTTTCATAAAGATCAGCATGTAAATAACATTTAAAGATTCAGGGTACGCGTTTACTTTCAAACTCTCTGACGACCTCTTTAACTAGTTTAATATGACGAGGAGTGACTTCACAGCAGCCTCCAACCCAGCCAAGTACTCCTGTGGCCACCCACTGACATAGGTCGTTTGCCCATTGGCATTCATCAGCAGTTGATTCAGAGTTTCTTCTGTAATTAGGATATGCAATACATGACTGGTGATCTCCCAGCTGACCAACTGCAGCATCAAGGACCAACTTGGTGAATTTTGGGTCACAACAATTCGTACCTATTGCAATGACTTGTGGGTCATCTTGAAAAGTTTGAAAAACTTTTGTGAAAGATTCACCATAGCTCGTATGGGTACCATTTAAAGTGGTAAATGACAACCAAGCTTTACAATGAGGATAATCATGCAATAGTTCAACCAATGCTTGAGCTTCTAACAACGCTGGCATTGTTTCAAATGCAAACAATTTCACTCCTTTTGATGCAAGTATTTGAACGTTAGTTTTGTGGAATTCTTTCAATGTTTTATAAGATGTGGAATCAATATATGACCCAGAGTATTCTGACATATCATGCAAAATAGCCCCATATGGGCTAATAGCACCAGCAATTATCACGTCATAGTCAAGTTTGCATTCAGCAATTGCAGCCTTAGCAAGATCAACGCTGGAACCAATTACTTCCTCTGCTTTTTCTTTTGACAAACCGCAGTGCTTCATGTACCCTTCAACAGAAGCTTGATAAGTGCTGGTTGATATTACATTACTTCCAGCATTTAGGAAACGTTTGTGGCACTCCTTAATGCTGGATGGGTTCTCAAGGACAACTCTAGCTGACCACAAAGGATCATTATTTAACTTACTTTTATCAAATCCCCCATTAATAAACAAATCACTAGCAAGTCCACCATCAAGAATATGAATTTTCATTAAAAAAATTTGACAAGTTAGGTAAATCTATATAACGAGTGCTGCACGAAAACAAAAATTTGTGGTCGATGAACTCAGAATTGTGACCATCATTATTCTTCTGAAATGTACTACACTTTTATTTAGCAGTAAAGGTGTTGATGAATTGTAAAAAACATATAATTAGCGTGAGCCTAACCCCACTGTGGTAGCACGATCACCACACTCCTGCTTGCATAGCGCATTTCTTCTACAGCCACTGTAACCAGAAAAGTATCTTACCCATAGACATAGCAATACAAACATTAAACCTCCCGTTGTAACCTTGCAAGCTATAGTCAACTCCATATAATTTTGATTTACAACAAGTTTAAGAGTAACGCTAAGTCAATCTAAAGATTGTTTAATTTAACTTTTGCAAGCTTTAAAAAGTATAAAAAATATATCTAAATAAAAGTAAATCTTTTCATCCAACTTACAGCAAGAAGGCTTACTGCTACTTTTCCACACTGATGAACAATCTTAATGTTTGAAATCAGTAAATATGCTTTCAATCTTCAAAATTCAGCAGTTTTGTGGTTGGTAGTAGTAGGCTCGTAATAGGGTGGGAACAGGGTTACCATACTGTTTCACACTAACCTGATTGGAAAATGTATATTTTTGCTCTGTGCGTTCCCACCCTTCTTTCTTTAGCACTACATCTCTGGACTGCAGCAGCTGGTTTCTGCATATTTTGGCTTAAGCCATTTACTAGGTGATCAAGATTGTTGATACCAGCTCTAGTGCACCACCAAACGGAAACGAGTTAAAACAGGCTTGAAGCAAAGAATAGGAAGGTTGCATGTGACGTCATGGATTTCGCGCCAAAAAAAGTGGATGACCAAAAGCTCTAATTTATGCTGGAGAGGTATAGGGAGAACACCAACTTTAGGGGTTATTTTGAAAACTAATGAAAAATTAATTAAAATTTGGAATGAATTATTGCTAGTTGGATACTCGGAAACAAATAAATTTGACCAAAAGCAATTTGGTTGAGATTTGGTCTTTCAGCTGGCTAGTGTAAGCCTAGCATAGTGGCTAATTTTTTAAAAAATGCCCCTAAGAGAAGTGTCATCTAACTACCATTTGCTCCTCACTTAAAAATAAACAATACCAATTAGATACCAGTCGGTACATTAGCAACAACAACCATTATTTGATCATTACTACCGGTACGGTAAGCTTACTTGCTGTCTCCATGAGCAAGGCATTTAACGGTATGCCTCCATCTTTATGTGGCAAACAGGTGGTGGGGCCAAGCAGTCTACCCGTCGCGATGATCCAGTGTGACAAAAGACATGCAAACAGAGCATGAGCTCTACGCATGAATCAATAAATCGGTACCGTAATTTTTGTATTACCCTTGGTCCAGCAGCCTAGGTAATAGCCCAAACAATTGTTTAAAGAGTGGTTAAGGTCACACAATTACATCTGACATATCAATATGACTGGCCTGCAATTACTATTGACAAAAAATTTCAAAAACTTACTGATTTTATCCAACAATAACTAATCCAGCATATGTCAAACGGTACAGAAGTCTGCCCTGTCATTTAGGCTACAGTATAACTTAAGTTTTCAACTTTTCAGAATGCTTATGCCACTAAATATACTGTATAAGTTACACATTACAATTAACTTAAACTCATCATTCCTAAACACGCTGATTAATCGAATATGAAACCCTCACAGAAGCTGGCTACAAATAGCCTGCATGTTTAGCCCATAAAATTAGCCCAACTATTAGCAATAACAAGCAAACCTTAGCACCTCTTATCTTACTTTGACCTTAGATTCATTCCTTAACATCAATAAAACAACATATTTAACGTGCATTCAACAACTGTCACGTTTCTTCATTTGCTTTGCAAAAAACGATATCACTCCTATTCGATTCAATGCAAAAACACTGACTTTGGTCATCCACTTTTTTGGAAAGCGCATTTTGATGACGTTTGATCACGTGCGTGCAACCTTCCTATTGCGCAACATTTCGCCACGTGGCATTTCAAGAAATAATTTAGAAATTTTTAATACGCGGTAGGTGAATATCTCGGTATAAAGATTGCAGGAAAAACAGAATCATTATTCAAAAAAATTTCTATAAAACCGGGTAACAGTTGCAATAATTGGTTGGAATATGACTGGGCTGTTTCGGCCATGCCCAAATCCCAAAACTATCACTTTAAGAAAACTGAAGAAACTACTGATAAAACTGATTTCTTGCTTCTACGCAACTGGTGGAGCTCGTTGTTTTTTAAAATTAGATGCTGCGGTGCAAAGCGGTACAGGCATGTTCAATTTCTTTCATAGTTTTAACAAATAGCTCCTACCTTCGCCAGCGCTAACCTCCTTTAGGCCTATTTATCATATACCAATACTGTTCTTAAATAACTAAATCGTTAACTGCTACGTCAGCCAGCCCAGACTCCAAACAACAGATCTTTAACACTCGCTCTTGTACACCTACAAAATGTTTGGTCAAAAGATAATTGAACTGCCATGAGTGGTTGGCTCAAACGAAAATGCCTGCAAAAACAGACTATTTATTCGCAATGGCAAATTCATGGTTTAACAAAAAAGGAAGAGGTTAATATTCTTTTTTAGTTTCTATCTACCTGTGATCAGGGGTGCAGTGGGGTGAGAACACGTTTTTTGGTTAAAAAAACCTTTCTACATTTTGATGAAGTCTTTTAAAAAATGCCTTTTCTTCAGCCTATATCATGTCAACAAAGCAATAGCATTTCTCGCTTGTAAATCACAGACAGTAAGCAAACGCATTCAGTAGACATAAGCCTAGCCATGCGAGGCTGACAGATAAAATAATATCAATTTGAAAGCAACTAAAGATGGAATTTGTCGTTTTGGTTCTAGTTTCTGAAAGTTAGAGGAGAGTGTGGCGGCACCATTTCGATCCGCTCAATTGCAGCA
Organism: Trididemnum clinides; assembly: GCA_963675345.1. Classification (NCBI taxonomy): domain Eukaryota; kingdom Metazoa; phylum Chordata; class Ascidiacea; order Aplousobranchia; family Didemnidae; genus Trididemnum; species Trididemnum clinides. The sequence continues at coordinate 32,462,062 of OY776290.1, read as the reverse complement.
TGCCAACTCCTGTAACTCTGTAGAACAAGAATGGATTGGATGGCAGGGTCAAAACTAAAACCCATTGAAAAATGTATTTCCAGTTTCGTTCCCATAAGGGGCACCGTTTGGAAAATCACTTTTTAGCGGTTTTGTTCGGGAAAATTGTCCATTATTGTGCACATCTTTCTGCAAGTGCACTATTTATGTGCTCATAGAATAAATAACAATTTTTTGCGAAACGTTTTTTGCTTTCATAATTTGCTTATCAGTGCAAAATTATGTGAACATAAAAATGCATTGCAACGATATCTTCCGCTCATCATACTTCGCTTGTCTGTACAAAATTATGTGAACATAAAAATGCACTGCAACGATATCTGACACTCATATTTTGCTTCATTATGTGAACAGAAAAAGGCGTACCAGCAACTTTTTGTGCTCATACTTAGCTTGTCTGTTCAAAATTATGTGAACATAAAAAGGCGTCTTGTGGTTTTTTGCGTGCATGTTTTGCATAGCAACGAAAATTAGCGTAATTCAAGCGGTTTGAAAAATAACTACCGTAACGTTTAAGGAGAATGTCTTAGGCAAAGTGCATTTTTTATTTATGGCAAGCATTTTGATTTTATTGCAACTAAAATAACATTTCAAGCTAATGGTTTCCAGTACGATATCGGCTCTTTGAGAAATTGATATCAGGAAGACCAAGGGAGGCCAGGTCTAGATCAGATGCTGCCAAGACCTATTTGATTTTTCAACTAGTTTTATGTTTAGTCGTTTAGCCATCCTCTTTATTGATAGGCCTGACAATCGCATTTACATTTGTAAGGCAATCTGGCATACTTGGCAATCACTGACCTAAAGTGGTGAAGTCACAAGAATATTTCAATGGTACTGTAAGTAAGCATGGCATATTTAGTAGGTGGTACTAAACAGGTATAGAGCAGGCGTACTATTTCTACTACTATGCCTGTTCTATACCTGTTTAGTACACGGTTTATTAGTAGTTGGAATGTTATTTCAGTTGCAATAAAATCAAAATGCTTGCCATAAATAAAAAATGCACTTTGCCTAAGACATTCTCTCTAAACGTTAGTTATTTTTCAAACCACTGGAATTACGCTAATTTTCGTTGCTATGCAAAACGTACACGCAAAAAACCTCAAAACGCCTGTTTATGTTCACATAATTTTGTACAGAAAAGCAAAGTATGAGGCAAGAAATTGTTGTAATGCATTTCTAAGTTCAGGTAATTTTGTACAGACAAGATAATTTTATGCGCAAAAACGTTTCGCAAAGAAGTGTTATTTATGTTATGTGCACATAAATAGTGCACTTGCCACAATAATGGACAATTTTCCCGAGCGAAACCGCTAAAAAGTTATTTTTCAAACGGCGCTCCCCACTTACCGTTATACCATTACAACGGTGATTGTGCTGGGAATCTTTTTTATGAGTCACCGCATCCAAGATCTCGGTGAGGTTGAAGCACGCACATTAAATTGGCCTTTTGCCTAAGCAAGAACATGCCAGAATTTTTCATACTCAATTTATTTGAGTCATTGTAAGCAAAGTAAGAATATAAAGTTTTTGAACTTGGCTGAGAAAATAAGGTTAGAGCGCCATGAACAATAAGACCTATTTCTGGAAAATAATTTTTTATTTAGCCTCTAGCACGCGATGTCATTATTTGAAACTTCGTTCCTCTGAAAATAGAGAATAAATTGCAACCAGAAAAATCTAGAACCGATATTTGTCCAAAAATACCGAAACCAATCTCGGCTTTTGTTGCATATCCCTACGCGTCATGATCCTATTTGAAACGGCGAGTTTTCTCTCAATTTTCTAAGAACTGTGTTGTAACACAAAAATCAGTCTAATAGGACAAATAGCACAGTTAGAAGGGATGAAGCTCTTTACTGTGACTTATAAGACTCAATACACCTCCATGGACACTTGAAAAACATTTTTTACAACTTGCCTCAAAATTTGAACATTATAGCTTTGGCTTAAAACTGACCCACTTTTCCTTACATCAATGTTTCTAAATCGTTTTTACGCCTGGCCCCACCACTTTTAAGGCTTAGAGTCTTATGAAGATAAACACTCTCAACCGCAAATGAAAGGAATTTTACACCAAAAATATTTTTCCGTCAGGAGATTAAGTAGAAAGAGGAGGAATTTTACGTTACATGACCTTTTTTTAAAGATCAACCTAAAATGAAGGGAGGTTTTGAACTGATCACTTCAGTTTATAATTTTCCCGCGCCCTGCGTTAAAAACCACTGCCTTGCAAAAATCCTGCACTGCGCAAGGCAGCAGCAATTTGTTTGAAGCACTACGGGACCAACGCTTTTTGTTTCAAGCAAAATCAGAAGCAACAACCTGGCAAGCAACATTGCATGGTCAAAAAGATATTTATCAACTGTATTTTGGCAAATTTTAATAAGACGAGTGAAAACTTAACTTAACGAAAACAAAAATAATCTGTACTGGCTATTCTTTAACTTTTTATAAGTTACACATTTCAAATATAAAATGCAACAATGAAATATTCATGATGATTTAAATTTTATGAACAAGCCGAGCATTTTGAAGGTGAGTGTTCTATAGGTGGAGAAAGTCAAAAAAATGTTAGAACCATGCAAATCGTTGTAAAATGTGGTATGTGTTCACTTCTGAAAATAGAACAAGCTTCCGCCAAACCAGAGTTTATGACCTTACACTTAAAACAAAAATTGATCAGGTATTATTGGCATTCTATGACTGCGGTTGAAACAAATGGCAACACGGAATCAACTCTAACATTACGACCATAAAGCAACGCTTTAAATCTATTTGACATGGTTACAATGACTCACAAAGCTTAGGCACAACACTGGCTGAAAACGGTATTTTCACATTTTGAAAGGAAATTTCGGCCAACTTAATACCAAAGCAAAGAGTAAAAACAAACACACACAACAAACGCCTTGAGGTAGCATTCTTCAAGAACGCTCTTTCAATATTGTTTGTAGCTTATTCATATCGTGCACCAATCGATGGATGTAAACATGAGTGTGACCAGGTTTAATACACAATAACCCAGCAGATTGCTCAAAAAATGTAGTCTCATCGTTTAACACCCTAACTCGGTAGTTCTCTAAGCGTGCGAATTTGTCAAGGTGCGCCCCGTAACATTCCTGAAAATTACATCCAAATATGAAAAGCAAATGTATAATTACCACGTTATACCATTTCTTTACGATTATTCTGCTCATTTCATTAACAACATTATTATGATAATTATAAGCACGGCTGATTTAAAATACAGCGAGTCAATTTACATTTTGGCTGTAAAAGCTACGAAGACTATTGTCGTTCAGACTAGTAATTGTCTTCGATTGTTTTTTTGCAATGGGAGAAGTACATTTTATAATCAATTCAAAGTTTCAAGGCAGAAAAAAATTGCTAGATACGGAATCAGTGTTAGCTGGAAATGCGTTTTACTCAAGCCAACGCTAAGGTGATTACAAATGTATTTACATAGGGTCAAAAATACTGTATATGAAAAAATTATTTTTCTGTAAAAAAATAAGCCCATTCAGCATCGGTACTTTGCCAAAATTTTTGAAATATAAGAGTAAGACAGACGAGGTAGGCAAATACTAATATAGCATATTCATTAATATAGTCGAGACCAAACTTATTTTGCGGTTTGCAAGTTCAAGAATATCGTTGATATTTTTTCCTTTTTTAGAATAGTTTGCCCATACAAACGGATAAGTTTCTTAAAAGAATGCATGACGATGTTGAATGTAATCTTGAAAGTAACCAAAACTTAAGTGTGAAAAGTTGTACTAGTAAAAATCAAAACCACCGACTCCCAAATACGATAGTTATCTAAGGTTTGGGTTTTCTTGAACCGGAAATGATAATAATCCTTTGCCAGTATGTTTAGTAGGTGGAAAAAATGTCAAATGAATCAATGCTCCCTAGTATTCTGATAAGCATTTTAAAAATAAACGCTCTCATTTACGAGGTAAACCTACAAGTTTTTTAAAAGAATGTGTGAACAAACAAAAAACAGCTAACTCTTTTAAGAGTATTATGACTGTTTCTGATAAAGCTCATTGATTAGGTGAGCAGCTTATTTTGCCTGCTTGCAAAAAGATTGTCAGTAGGATGCTTGGAAATGAAGCAGCAATGAAAATAAGCAAGACAGCTCTGTTCAACGAATCTGTTCACAGGCGTATTTTGGAAATGTCTTCTGATATTGAAAAAAATGTATGTGTTAATAAAACTCGTCTTCAGATTTTGCTCTGCAAGTTGATGAGTCAACGGATATTGCCAAGGCGCAACTCATAGCATTCATTCGCATCATTAACAAAAATGAAATAACAAACCAGTTTCTTTTTTGCAAAGAATTAAATATGACTACAAAAGGTGAGGACGTTTTGAACATTCTGAATGACTACCTTGATAAATGGTAATTATCGTGGAAATCGTGTATAGGCACAAATGAAACTCCTTCTATGGTAGGCTGTATCAAGGGCCTTGTATCTTTTATAAAGAAGCAAACGCGGATGTTATTGTAACTCAATGCTTTCTTCACAGAGAGGCCTTGATGTCAAAAACATCAGGGAGAGAAATTAAGAGAGGACTTAGGTAAAGTTGTTCAGATGGTAAATTTTATTAAAACAAAGTATGTTAGATCGCGGCTATTCGAACAGATTTGCATCATTATGGATTCTCAACACAAAAGGTCACTTTTACACACCGATGTAAGGTGGCTGTCAAAAGCTGAAGTACTTACCCGTGTACACGAGTTACGACAAAAACTTCTCGCATTTTTTCAAGAAATAAAGCAATCACATTTTTGTAACCTCCTTCAATGTAAATTTTGGATTGTAAAGTTACAAGGTTTGGCAGATATTTTTCAGTATCTCAATATTTTGAACAATAGCATGCATGAAAAAGAGGAAAATATTCTCACATCCACTGACAAAACAAAAGCGTTTCAGAGAAAAAAATAGATTTGGAAAAGAACAGCGACCAAAGCTAGTCTGCAAATGTTTCCATTGCTAAGTAATACATCAAAAACTGAAATTCTGCCAATAGTTGTTGAACATTTATCAATTTTAGAAGAAATATTGAGTTTCTATTTTCCATCACTTAACACTGCGCAATATGACTGAATAAGAAATCCTTTTGCAGAAAATATAACTGAATTTAGTTTAACATTAATAGAAGAAGAACTGACAGCTGTGTCCACAGATCGTGAATTGATGATGAAATACATAGAATTGTCTCTTGAAACTTTTTGGATTTCTATCAAAGAAGAATATTTTTCAATTTCTAAAAAAACGCAGACTGTTTGATTGCAATTTTCAACGCCATACTTGTGTGAACTTGCATTTTCTACCCTTGCAACAATTAAGTGTAAAAAAAAAAAAAGAGAAACTCTCCAATTTATTGATGAGGAAGTGGAAGTTTGTCGCCCCAACATAAGACCAAACATCGAAAAAATCGCACCCACTCATCAAAGTTATATTTCTCGTTAACACAGATATAACATAATAATTGCGTTATTTTTGCATATATTTGACTTAATAAACATGTTTGAAACATTTTTGTATTAAGTGCGCCTTAAACAATTTGTAGTATTTTACGTGCGCCCAGACTGTATAAAGTTTGAGAACTACTGGCCTAACTTGTTGGTCTACTTCCAGTTGCATGCTTCAAGGATGAAAGCATGACGCAGGTGGTGCTTCTATAGTAAATAGTCTCGTAATGAAAAAATCGGAGTTTACACTGAAATGTAACTGATGCAGATTGTACGTTCAAATTCCACTAAAAGGTAAGTTTTGCTTGAGCTGGATTACAGAGCCAACCAATATGACTAATTGAAGATACACCATCGAAAGTGTTTTTATACAATCATTGATCTTGACTCTACGTGGACCACCGTAACCCGCAACAAAAACAATCACTACGTAATAAACGCAGTTGACGTAGCAAAATGACAATCGACATGTAAACGTCATTAGCGTCATATTTACAGCCTTATTTTACGGAAGAATTAATCCGTTGTTTAATGATGACGTAGGAAGCGGCGAATTTCGACCGTTCAAAGCGGCGGCTACTAAAGCGGCTCCTTTACCACTGCCGTCGTAGGAAGAAAGAAATTTTATTTCCAGACCGCGACCATCACAGAGTTCGTTCACTTTGTCACGTAATAAAGCGCCAAACGTTGGGTGCTTTTTATAAATCGTTCCGTCCACTGCGACAGTGATCGTCATTCTTTCTCGTTCCGGGTGATTAGACCTGATTTTTAGCGCCACAGCTGCGACACCTGCTGCACACAAATGAGCAGCGCGAGTTGACACTAAGTGACATATTTGCCGCACCATTTCACAGTCCGTATCATCTGCAGTGACACCAAAAGTACTGAGAATGTTTCTGATGGTAAGATAGGGGCCAAAGTTGTGATTAGCCTCAACGCTTTCGATTTGATAGACATATGACGTGAGAAAAGAATGTTCCGTAAAAAGTCCTTGGGGCGTCTGTCCACTAAAAAGGACTCCCTTTGATGTGAATTTGCATAGCACCAGACGCACCAACTCACCCAGATACCGGCCACAAATCATCTTTTCATAGACACGACGGTTTGGGTTTTTTGACGTCATATCCACCGCTCGGTCGTATTCGTTGCGGAATTCATCCAAAATCCCACCGCCCCCAAACGACCCCCACTCCATGTTAATGCACATTTGCCCCTCTTTGTCTTGCGCCCCTGCAATGTTTTTGGTCTCCTCCATGTAGCAGGCGTTGCATCCGGTTCCTACAATTAATCCGATTTTACAAGTCGGATCATCGTGTGCGCAAGACACAAGTGTCGCGACTGTATCGTTTATGACAGCAACAATCTCGCAATTAACATCGTCGCGTTTTCGTAGCGACTCGAGAAGCATCTCCACTACGTCATTTCCGATCACGCCGTTAACCTCAAAACCTTTCGCCCAATCAATAAGCACCGCGTGACTTAGGTGCTCCTGCCGAAGTGGAAACGAAAAGGTAAAGCCAACCGGTATCGGGTCTCCGGTGTTTGATATTTCGTTCAATTTGCAAAACAGCGCCATGCACTTTGCAATATGATCAAAAAAGCTTCTACCGTCGATCAGAACATCTTCGGGCAATGCGAACACTTCTGTTACGATCTGAATCCGATTATTTCCGATGTTACTCTGATCTTTGATGTGAATCAACAAAAGACGAAAGTTTGTGCCGCCCAGGTCGATAGCCAGGTAGCGGCCTATTTTTATCAAGCCCGGGACAAAGTTTACATGGGTAGGCAGCATGCCAAATGAGGAGTTTCGCAGTTCTCTTCTCATCTCTTCTCTCAGTATTTTCACTACTCTTCTAAGATTTTCATCCGAAACACTCAACTCCTGGCGCACGCCTTCCATATTCGCAGCGAGCGCCGCATCTCCGCCAAACACGCTCGAAGGCATACTCAGCCCAGTTGCAACAAACCTATATCAGCACAACCAACTGCAAAAAACACATTGCCATTAAACCTTAATTCAAAGATTAGGAGAGGTTAAAATTTGAATGTTAAGATTCCAATTACAAGTTCTAAAAACAGAAGTATTTACCTCTCGAAAGTACAGGCTGCTACCTTGAATTATTAATTAGCTTTCTAAAGGTACAGACAAACCAACTAAACTTGCTAAATGCGCACAATCAGTGGAATAAATGTTTCAACACCTTATTTAAAAGGGAAAAAGGCAGAACAAATTTTGATTTTGCAGCCAATTGTTCTAGAATCTGGATGAAAAAAATTAATTGCTAAAAGTTTTCTCCAGAAATGTTTTCATTAGTGATTGGTGTGTGTGGTGTAACATCGTTTTTTGTTGTCATGTTGTTTAATCCAGTATTGCGGAAATCCATCACATAAATTTGGCTCTAATTTTGCAAAATTAATTCGAAAAATATTTGATACTGATCCAGCTATTCATTGGAAATCAGTAAAAACCGCATCGTATTGCCAATTAAAATGTAATACTCCTACCGCTCTTGTGTACGTCTAACGTGGTCTATAAATTTACTTGTTTGCGGGATACAAACAGGCCTACTACGTGATTGCGACTGTAAAAAAGTAGACCTGTAATCAGGGAGGAATCACGGAGGGCAAACGGAATTGTACGGCTGCATCAAAAACGCCTTTAAGTTATTGGCAACATGTAAAAGTGACGACCTAAAATATAAAAAATGCCCCTCCCCAGCAGTTTTGAACAAATTACGGCCCAGACAAGAAAGCATGACCAGAAAACCTAACGGTTCCTAGTTGCTCCCTGTTTGTGACAGAAAATTCCCAAACTTTTTTAGCTGGCTGACCACTTTTGCTTAGATGAAATATTGACGGACTCCTCAATTTTTAAAACTAGAAAAGTTTTAATAAATATTTCATATATAGTTTCACATGATGCTTCAACTAGGAATATTTTCTAGATAACTATGGGAATCAAACTTATGCTGTTATAAACCGACCTCATCGCGCAGGAATAAGCTGAGATCCTTTCTCGCATGTTGTGGATGTTTTGAAATAATGGCGCTTGAGTTAACTGGGTTTCATTGCTTCCAAGCTTAAAACAGCACTATAAACAACATGACACAAAATACATTGAAGTTTTGTCACGTCACACCAATTAAAGTAAAACCTAACGTAAGATCATCTTTGCTGTACTTCCATTGCTTAGTCACAATTCTGTTGTAGAAAGAGTTAAAAAACATTAATAGTAGCAATAATGCTTCCGTTTTTCCGACTAAAAACAGCTGCACACAACAACGCATGCTTTGATTGTGGTCACTCGTGACAAAACAAATTATATATTGCAAATAACACAGATGTGTAAACCAAAAAAGAAGAATCCTTTGAAAGTTAATTTGGCTAACATTAAAGTAAATGAATTTGTAGTAAAAAAAGAACTAACTTAGTCTACAACTTACAAGCGAAAGCATGCTTTGAGGGCTCCTTGAAGGTTCCTCATGGACCCAGCTTGGGAACTATTCCTCTATAACACCACTTGTTTTGACCGTCTGCTGTGTGTTTTTAACATTGTGAATACGTTATCTTATTTTGTGGGGGAGGGGGCCAACAATAAATTCCTCTCTCAACTTGTCTTGAGTTAGGAGAGCAATCTGTAGACGCAATAAAAAAACGACTTGCAAGAACGAGGTAATGAGCTCAAATACTGAGTATTTTCTGCAATGGCTTAACAAGGGAGAGTAAGGGGGCTCGGCACGCGGCTCAAAGATTACAAACTTTTGTGTTTCAATAACAACTTGTTTTCATTAGCTGTCTAAGTTCACTGTGGATAGGTACGAGGAGTAACCTCATTCTTTCGCGAAGTTATTTTATTAGTCTAGTTAACTTGGGCAATATTGTTTGTACATATGTCATGTCGCCGTCACTTAATAGATCTGTGTTAAGCTGTTATTCATGTCTGTGCTGTATTCTAAGCTGGTCAGCGAATATCGAAAAGAAGCCCCATCACGTATCAATGCCATGCAAATATAAGGTACATTACTGTAGGCCTACTTGCTACCAAGACGCTGATAGAAGTCGAAAATTACGGACCCAGAGGTCGCAACTGGGCACCGATTTACTACGATGGTTTGTCTAATCTTGATTGCTGTGCTTAACTATTTTTGGTAAAATATTTTGTAGCAACCTATTTCACCTGACCTTGAGTGTTTGATCCTAAAGCAGGTGATTCGGAACTAAGCTGTTTACCGGTAACGCTTAATCGTTAGTTATCGCGCGAACGAAGCATAGAAATCACTCTTTTCCTAGAACCATAAAAACAACAACTACACTGCGAACCATCGATCTAATCTCACTTAACTAGAAAGGGAAAAGTTTTTGCAACAACCTCTAAACTTCAATTGGCAATATTTTTTTGATCAGGCTTGCTACGCATGACTAATTGATGTTTGCCAGCAACGGAAAGCTACAACCAATTGTTTGTGACCTGGCGAAACCACTTGTAGCAGTTTTAAGTAAACAAAAAACATGAAGCTAATCGCGGCATCGCTACATGCCCGCTAGCAACAATCACTGACTTCACACAAGCAATTTTGACGTCGCAATAATAAATTTATTGGTAATAAATCTTTGGTTTGAAGCGGTAAGTTTTTAAGCAATCACTATCTGCATTTTAATACGGATCTTTTTGCAATTTGAATCATTTTACAATGTCTACCCAACATGGCTACAAATTTTGCATCTTTGTGGAACCACGCAAGCAATGACGCAAAGTCAAGCAAAAATTGCATTTATTTTAACAAAAAAGATTCATTTCTTAGCTTAACTACACTCGTGTGCTAGCAGCTACTAGCTTCCTGGCAATCCAGTCCGTCATGCTCTACTGCAAATAAAAAAGTTAAACAAAATAGTCAATCATTACCAGAAAAAATTACATTCAATGCAAAGCAACCTTTTTGATGCCAGCATTTTATATCTACTACAAGGAAAACAAGTTGCACATTTTTAGTAATCTCCTTGGAGCTTAATATTGCTGCAAAATCAAATGTTCTTACCATTACACTTTGAAAGCCAACAAGCAGATGTTACGTAACACCAATCTGTCATCCTATTGGTTATCAATTTAAGGTGTGTACATTACGCCTCAATAGCGAATTCCTACTCAGCGGTAAACAATTCCTACAATAGCGAATTCCTACTTAGCGAAAAACAATGGTGTTACACTGTTTCACAGTTTAGGTTTCGCAAAATCAAAATGAGTGAGTGACATCAGAAAGGGTCACCCCAAAACATCAATGATCATTAAATGTAGCAGGCATTTTTCGTTTGTTGAGTGTAATGATATTACAAACAGATCAAGTCGTTCTTTTGACAAATTTATTATTCAAACTTTACGTTTCGCTCCCCTTAGTTACCAGGGAGCTTCTTCCAAAAAACTGTAGATGTTACCATTGTAACATATAAACTGTACGACATAGGAATATAAAGACAACCTGTATCACTAAACATTAAAAATTATTTACCAACAGGGCAGGCAATTACTTAATAACAAAAACATTGTTACATCGCAGAGTCAGGGGTGGACACAAGCAAAAGTGTTGTAAAATACGTAAGACATTATTTGTTGAAAATAAACACACTGCAAAAAGCAGGAAAATTTGCACCATGGTTACGATTAATTACGTTACATGAACGAGCCTTTTGATTTATCGAAAACTTTCCGCAACTCGACGCCAGTACGCATGTGACTCTGACTTCAGTATTTTGACATTATCCCAATCTATTCCATGATCTAAATCCATAACATGTTGACTCAGCGCTAACTTTTTAATGTTAAAAGTCTTGACCGCATCAGCATGTTCCCGTTTTCTGGTTCTAACACTACGTCCTCTTTCACCTACGCACACAGCATTGCAATCCCGGCAAGAAATTTGATTCACCAAACCACACTTTTGTTCAAAATTAATAGCATCTTTAGGTTTACGAAACAACGAAGACAACGTGTGATGTGGTTTTGAAGCCACTCCGATACCAACTTGAGTCAAAATTCGGCTAATACAGGGGTGGGCAAACTACGGCCCGCGAAGACTTTTTGAAACTTTGCCATTTGGAAATAAATACGACAAGGGGATTGACAAGGCGCAAAAGCGACGGTGTTCTTAAAAAAATGGTAATCGCCCCTACCTTAGACGGAAAATGCGTCAGAGCCTACAATTGCCCCCAATCAGGCATTTACCGTCTACGAAAAGGTGAAGACCTTTTTTTTTTTTTTTTTTTAGAGACACCGCCGATTTTGCGCGCTGAGATACACATTGCCAGAGGATTTCGCAAAATTGTGAGCTGATGCAATTTCTTCTATATCATGCAGCTGTACGAGACAACAAGCCCTGGCCCTCGACCACCCTCGAAATGGTCAATGCGGCCCTCCGGCTAAAAAGTTTGCCCACCCCTGGGCTAATAGGTTCGGAGATACCTTGCTCATTGAGAATCGAAGTAAACCGTTTCAGTTTTTCTGTTCTTCCGATATTATGAATTTGCAAGTACTTCTTGAAACTGCATTTGCTACTCGGAAATTTGTTATTCTTTAAAGGTTTTTGTTATTTGATGGAACTCTTCGACTTTTTTCCTTTATTTGATGTGATTCTGTTGGTACTGGAAAACAATGTTCGAGCCACACTAATCTTTTGCATAGCAGGGTGATCAGAAGAATAAGGAAGATATCTGTCCATGTGAGTTGGTTTCCTATATACGCTTGTTGCGTATATAGAAAATTTGGTTTTGGTGATTTGGCTCTCTTTAGAATTTCCACCACTTTAGATCGAGCGGAATCAATTAACTCCGCAAACAATATCCGAAACAGGAATTTTTGATGGTGCAATCGCGAATTTTTTTGTTTTTTGATAAATCAAAAGGTTCGTTCATGTAACGTAATTAATCGTAACCATGGTGCAAATTTTCCTGCTTTTTACAGTGTGTTTATTTTCAATAAATAATGTCTTGCGTATTTACAACACTTTTTACTTGTGTCCACCCCTGACTCTGCGATGTAACAATGTTTTTTTTATTACGTAATTGCCTGCCCCGTTGGTAAATAATTTTTAGTGTTTAGTAATACAGGTTAGCCCAGCCTCTAAGGTTGTTCAAATCAAAGCAGCCTTGATGCCGGTCCCAAGCCCGGATAAATGGGGAGGGTTGCGACAGGAAGGGCATCCGGCGTAAAACCTAACCAAATATTTTCGATGCGTGTCGTATCCGACTGTATGCCAGATCGGTAGAGGCCCGGGATAACAACGATCGTTGTCAGTGACTGGGCACCAAGAGCCGCTGGTGGACATGCTACGTGAATGCAAAGAAGAGGTGGAAAGCAATGGAGAAAAAAGAAAGAGAAAAAGGAAGAGAGGAAGAAAGCTAAGAAGATGAAGCTGAGGGTTGCGACATTAAACGTTGGAAACATGACCGGTAAAGAAAGAGAAGTGGTGGACCTTATGGAGCAAAGAGAGGTGGTCATACTCTATGTACAGGAAATTCGCTGAAAGAGGGAGAAAGCAAGATGCATAGGTGGAGGATATAATATGTGGTACTGTGGAAGCGGAAACAAAAAGAATGGTGTGGGAATCGTACTGAAAAAGGAGCATGTAGGCAGGGTAGTGGAATTGTGGAAAGTAACAGCCAGGATAATATGCTTGAAGATAAAACTTGTTTGTGTTATGTTGAATGTTATCAGTGCGTATGCACCGCAAGTGGGATGCATACGTGAAGAAAAGGAAGCATTTTGGCTGGACCTAGATGAGACAGTGGAAAGCATACCAAATAATGAAATAGTTGTGATGGGAGCAGACCTGAATAGGCACGAAGGAGAAGGGAATAACGGTGATGAAGAATGCATGGGCAGACATCGATTAGGGAAGAGAAATATCGAAGGACAAGCAGTGGTGGATTTTGCTAAGAGAATGGAGCTAGCGATTACTAGCACCTACTTTGCAAATAAACCAGCACACAGAGTCACCTGCAACATTGGTGGACGCCGTTTGCAGGTGGATTACGTTGTGGTGAGAAGACGAAAGATCAAAGAGGTGGTGGATACAAAGGTTATTGTCGGTAAAAGTGTAGCAAAACAGCATAGAATACTAGTCAGTGCGATAATCATCTGGACGAAGTGGAGGAAAGCACCAAATCCAGTGAGGAGAATAAAATGGTGGAAGCTGAAAAACTCGAAAGTGAAAAGCAAATTCAAGATAAATGTGATTGAAAGCGAAATATTTGGTGGGCAGGAAGACTGGCAAAGAGTAGCTGAGATGATACGGAGCATTGCCAGAATGGAATTGTGTGAAACATCGAGTAAAATTAGCACGGCAGGTAGACAGGAGATTTGGTGGTGGAGCCAGGATGTCGAGGAGAAACTGAAGGATAAGAGAAAAGCTAAAAAGATATGGGATACCATCAGAAATGATGCAAGCAAGTTGGCCTATAAAACTGCAAGAAAACAAACTAAGAGAGAGGTGGCAAAGGCAAGATAAGGCATACGAGGAACTGTACGAAAAACTGGAAACAAAGGAGCGGGAAAATGAGTTGCACAAGATAGCAAAGCAGAGAAACAGACAAAGCAAGAATGTACAACAAGTAAGAGTAATCAAGAGTAAAACTGGGGAGATGCTGATGGAAGAAGAGAAAGTGAAACAGAGATGGAAGGAGTATTTTGACAACTTACTCAACCAGAAAACCCTAAAGAAAAAAATGAGAGCAAAAGAGAGAGAAAGGTACGTGGAAGATATTTTTGGAGAAGAAGTCTGGACTGGGTTGAGGAAGATGAAGAAAAGAAAAGCTCAAGCACCTGATGACATACCAGTGGAAGCATGAATTGCTCTAGGGAGTAAAGATGTGGTGTTTCGAGTGAACTTCTTCAATACATTCCTACGAGAGAAGAAGATGCTAGATGAATGGAGGAGGAGCGTGCTCGTACCTTTGTACAAAGGTAAAGGAGACAACAAGGAATGTGGAAATTACCCGGGGGATCAAGTTGATAAGCCACACTATAAAACTGTGGGAGAGGGTAATAGAAGCAAGAATAAGGAAGGAGGTGACGATCGCTTAATTTGGGTTCATGCCAGAAAGGAGTACCACCGACGCAATCTTCTGTTTAAAGATGCTGTTGGAAAAGTGGAATAAAGAGCAGAAGGCAGTGCACTGTACCTTTATTGACTTGAAGAAAGCATACGACAGGGTCCCAGAGAGGAACTGTGGGAATGCTTGCGGTTAGCTAAAACATCAGAGTGCTACATCAGGATCATCAAGAACATGTATGACGGGGCGACAATAGCTGTGAGAAGTGAAGCAGGGTTGACTGAGGAGCTCAAGGTAGGTGTTGGACTTCACCAAGGCTTAGCACTAAACCAACTTATTTTTGTCATCATCATGGACAAGCTGATAGAGAACATCAGGAAGGGTGCACCATGGGATGTCCTGTTTGCAGATAAAATAGTGCTGTCTAGGCAAAATCATTGGGAGCTAGAGTATGATCTGGAGATTTGGAGAAATGCACTGGAGAGAAGAGGCCTGAAAGTGAACCGGAGCAAGACCGAGTATTTGAAGTTTGGGGGTGTGGATGGTGGAGAAGAGTTGAAGCTGCAAGAACAAAAGGTAAAGAGAGCAAAAAACTTCAAATACCTGGATTCAACAATTAGTAGCGATGGAAGATGTGAAGAAAAAGTGAGGAAAAGGATCCAAGCTGGATGGATGAGTTGGAAGAAGGTGTCGGAAGTTCTGTGCGACAGGAAGTTATCAGCAAGGGCTAAGGATAAGATGTACAAGAGTGTTGTCAGATCAGCCATGCTTTATGGAATGGAAACGGTGCCAATGACGGAAAGACAGATGGGAAAAATGGAAATTGCAGAGTTGAAAATGATGAGTTGGGCAATGGGAGTGACAAGAAAGGACAAGACAAGAAACGAATACGTGAGAGGGACCGCGAAAATCGCAAAGCTAGGAGACAAACTCCGGGATGCAAGGCTACGCTGGTATGGACACGTGAAAAGGAGAGAATAAGGCCACGTGGGAAAAAGGATAATGGAGACGACGGTGCCAGGTAGAAGGAAAAGATGAAAGCCAAGGAGAAGGTGGATGGATTTGGCAAGCGAAGGCATGAAAAAGGTTGAAGCTAAGAAGGGAAACGAAGCCGATCGGGACAAGTGGAAAATATTTTCGCGCTGTGGTGACCCCGAATGGGGAGAAGCCTTAAAAAGAAGAATAAAAAGTTTAGTAATACAGGTTGTCTTCATATTTTTATTTTGTACAGTTTATATGTTACACTGGCAACATCTATCGTTTTTCTAATGAAGCTCCCCGGTAACTATAAGGAGAGCGAAACGTCAAGTTTGAAGAATAACTTTGGCGAAAGAACAACTTGATCTGATTGTAACATCAATGATCATCTCAGTGTTGAAATAAATGTTTTCCAAAAATGACTTTTACCAAAATCTATTACCAACTAATTTCAAAAGTGATTTTTGGAAAGCATTTTTTTCACCTATATTAAAGTCGGTGTACAAAGTATGCATTTTTGTTTGGTATTGTACGTTTTTTGTTCGGTTTTAAAGATTGCTTGCTCTCATGCATTATTGCAAAAAATTTTTGTTGTTGTTGTGATTACCCCTTCTCTTCTTCGGGATGGAGGTGCGGCACGAACGGCAATTCAGGTTCATGCTGTCAACTTAATTGAAATTAGGCTTGGGGAAAGATGGCAGCCCATTTTGAAACAGTCATGAGTGACTGGTGGCCCTACCACCAACAAGGCGGAATGCCACTAGTGGGTACCTAAGAGTCGCTTTCTGCGACATGCTGGGTTAGCTACTTTACAATTGTAACCCTGTGAAGTACGGGTAGGCCACCTATCTGCCTCACAAAAACGGAGGCGTCCTGTTAAGTGCCTTGCCCAAGGACACAACAAGCAAGCTTGCCGGCTTGTTCTTCACACTATTCCTTTTTTTATGCTAAGCGCCAAGCAGAGAAGCTGTGAATACCAATTTTTGAAGTCTTTTGGTATGACTCGACTAAGGGAATGAATCCCGGGTCTACCGACTGCAAACCGGAAGCTTTAACCACTACACCATCGCGCCGGTAAAAAAATGTTTTTGTTTGCTTCAATAGTTCGCCAGTAATAATGATTCAAGACAGTATAGGCTTACGTTGTTGTTCGAATATCCGATTTTGTCCCCGAAGTAAGTAGCAAAAGCATAGTAGTTTTTGACGACAGGAACGTTCAAAAATTTTTTTGACCAAACGGGAAGTTTACTCAACAAAGAACTGTATGTATAACTATATTAATATCCAAGCGAATGAAAACTTCCGAAAAAACAGCATGAGATCAAGAATGGTAAAAAACAGAACAAAAACCATACACAAACGTGTGTTATTTTCATCCACTTTTACTCCCAACACCGAAGATGCTTGACCTCTAAAAGCTTCACTCCTGAGATGAGTTGCCCCCTCCTCAGTGACGCCTTGGTTGAAAGCTACGATGTGACAGTAAAGTCAGGCGCGCAAATACATTTTTTGGTCAGTGGAGAAATCTGCTTGTACAATTTATAAGGGTAGTATATTTTTACACAATCTATAGTTATATTTTATTTTTTCTGAAATTGTAAGATTTTTTTTATCCAGTTTATACGAGCGTAGATAGGTCACATTTTATTGAAAAACAAATTTATACTACTCTCTTTTTAAGGCTGAGTTCCGCCTCCTTCAGGTCTCCGAGTTTATTGATAAAAACTGTGATTATAAATGCGTGGGAAAGACAGTAAATTGTAATTTTTGAACGTGGGTTCAACCCAAATCATTGACGTAAAAGCTGGCTCTGCCGGCGTCGATCGCAGACCCCCATTATGGGAATATCGATATCGACGTCGATGATGGGAATATTGTTTGTGTGAGGGGTGTGCCCGGGGTAACTGGGACCCTTGGGAAGGCCAACAGCAATTTCTATCCAATCCAAACGGAGTCGGGGACCGCACCTCGACGTTGTGGCGGCTGTTGATTGGTGCAGTTCACAACGACATCGTTGTGAACAACGACATCATTGTGAACAACGACATGATTACTAATGCAGAGCTTATCACTAACATTCATATAAACTGCAAGTTGGAATTCCAATTTTCAGAAATTATTGCTCATTAACGAAATTATTTCCCAAGCCACATACTCTGAGGAGTCTGGCTCGTCCTTTTGCTCTCCCTTCTCCTCCCGCTGAATTTTTTGCGGCTGCCTCCAACCTTTCCTCCTCCACTGCCAACTGGCCCAGAAAAAGTTGCCTATCTCATGCTAAATCACCTTCTTCGCTCTGACATGAATTTTTTTCTTTCTTCACGTCTTCTATCTATTCTGGACTTTGCATTCCTTTCCTTCCATCTGGAAGACATCTTCCATTAGTCCCATCTACAACAAGGGAAAGCCTCTCGACTCTCCTACTTCCTTCCGGTCGATCTCTCTCACTCCCTGCGTATTAAAGCTTTTTGAACGCATCATTCTATCCCGTCTACTCTTCTTTCTGGAGTCTAATTCCATTCTCTCTCCTGCCAGGCAAATTTCCGCCCTGTACGGTCTACTCTAGATCAAATTCCGTACCTTTCTCAGTCCATTTCGGATGGATTTAACAAATCCAGGCGGGGCTCTCGGAAGATCGACTCTACTATTGATTTCTCGAAAGCTTTTGACTCTGTCTGTCATCCCGCTCTTTTCCATAAACTTATTTCGGCTGGCCTCCCTCCTTGCTTTGCTCGTTAGACTCAATTTTTTCTTTCTGATAGGTGCGCTTGCGTGGTTTATCAAAATCACAAAAGTCGCTCCTTTCCGGTCCGTCGAGGTGTTCCGCAAGGATCCGTTTATGGCCCTGTACTTTTCTCAATAGTCTTCCAGCTTCTCTGCCTTTTTCCGTCAGCTGTTCTCTTATGTTGACGATCTGGCCATTTGGTCCTCCTCCCCCTCGGTCCCCACTGCGGTGGATGGTCCAGATAAGCTCTGCATTAGTAATCATGTCGTTGTTCACAATGATGTTCGTTGTTCACAATGATGTCGTTGTTCACAACGATGTCGTTGTGAACTGCACCAATCAACAGCCGCCACAACGTCGAGGTGCGGTCCCCGACTCCGTTTGGATTGGATAGAAATTGCTGTTGGCCTTCCCAAGGGTCCCAGTTACCCCGAGGCACACCCCTCACACACAAACAATATTCCCATCATCGACGTCGATATCGATATTCCCATAATGGGGTCTGCGATCGACGCCGGCAGAGCCAGCTTTTAGCGTCAATGATTTGGGTTGAACCACGTTCAAAAATTACAATTTACTGTCTTTCCCACGCATTATAATCACAGTTTTTATCAATAAACTCGGAGACCTGAAGGAGGCGGAACTCAGCCTTAAAAAGAGAGTAGTATAAATTTGTTTTTCAATAAAATGTGACCTATCTACGCTCGTATAAACTGGATAAAAAAAATCTTACAATTTCAGAAAAAATAAAATATAACTATAGATTGTGTAAAAATATACTTACCCTTATAAATTGTACAAGCAGATTTCTCCACTGACCAAAAAATGTATTTTGCGCGCCTGACTTTACTGTCACATCGTAGCTTTCAACCAAGGCGTCACTGAGGAGGGGGCAACTCATCTCAGGAGTGAAGCTTTTAGAGGTCAAGCATCTTCGGTGTTGGGAGTAAAAGTGGATGAAAATAACACACGTTTGTGTATGGTTTTTGTTCTGTTTTTTACCATTCTTGATCTCATGCTGTTTTTTCGGGAAGTTTTCATTCGCTTGGATATTAATATAGTTATACA